>CM029534.1:0-121112 GCA_017141395.1 Laodelphax striatellus | reverse complement strand
AGTCAAGCGGCATCTTTTGAAAGTAACCCGTTAAAAATTTCTTTTAATTCCTTTTCTTTTATAAATCCTTCTTTTAATTGAATGAATTGATATGCTTTTCTTTCAGTTTTTAATTTAAGTTGCTAAAAAGAGAGCCTCCAGTTCCAAAAAGTATTGTCAATCGCTTTTCTCTATAGTTGTTTATTTTTAATTTATACATAATATCTTCCAGTTCATATATCAGTTCGATATTTTAGTAGCCTATATTCCAGAAACCATTATCTTCTCACTAACGTGATAATTACGTATTGCATTCCTCACAGGGATACGAAGCTTAGTCTCGGGCAGTGTTTGCATTTTTTCCCATTCTAACTACTGCCGTTTTCAATTATTATCGAAAAAAGTGCGTAATTACAATTATTGTTAATGTCTTGTTGAACTGTTTAAATCGGTCCTGGCGACTCCAATTTGAAATTTTTTTCACCAATCATTCTTTCAAAACATTCAATCATTTACCGTAGGAAATGATTGATACTGCATGTCTAGACCATTGGCCGCTTCTGTTCTCTAGATATTCCCTCATCATCAATTTTTTTATCGAAAATCTAATTAACTTGGACCTTGATCAAGATCCAGTACTTGATCAAGTCTCCCCACCTGTCCTGCTTATAGGAGGAGAACCTTCCGTTCAAATCCAAGATCAAAGATATAATTTTTTTAGTCATTGACCATCTTGAAACGACCCTTCCCCATTGTAAAGTTTTTCTATTGGGTCTATTCGATTTCTTAGAATTTTCATTGTACAGAATATAGGCCTATCGGTTGATCTTTTCAAATAAGAAGTTAATTTTTGCATCCAAATCAAATTTAATAATTTGCTATTCAATTTCTTGAGTGCTGCCACGGTTGTTTCTTTTTTAGGAGATATTTTCCATCTTTCTAAAGTGTACCTATATTGTTCTTGTGTCTTGTTTGTTGTTGCATCTCTCAGAATATTGTCGGCTAAGGCTAGGCGTACACCGGTTAGTCAAGACAAGACGACATTAGTCACAATAATTCACATAGTTTCTTATGAAGCAACACACACCGATTAGTCATTGCATCGGTGTGTGCTGCTTCATAATCAGCTATGCGAATTACTGTGACTAAACGTTACTAATGTCGTCTTGTCTTGTCTAACCGGTGTACGCCTAACTCTCATCTCTCTCATGTTCCTCAACTAATTTAAAGTGTTTTGTCAATCGTTATAAATTCATGTACAGTAGGTTTGCCTTTCCTATACCTTCTTGCATCATTCCATCTTATAACCTTCTATGTTTTCATATTAAGTTAATCTCATCTTCCATGATCTCCTTCTAGGGTGGGCCTAATCCTTTATTACCCTTAACTTTCAAATCAATAATTTTTCTATTTTTAACTTATCAATGATCTCTTTCTATTTCTTGTTCTATTCCATTTTAAAATAAGATTTACCAAAACTTTATCAATTCTTTGCCTACATACTTTTAGTTTTTCTTACTCTCACTCTCCTCACTCACCTAACTTTCTCTCCGATATATATTTCTACTGGTTAGCATTTGATTCATTTCAATTTGTTACTTCTTTTGCATGTTCATCTTATCCCACACTTACTCTATTAATAGCCTAATACTGTACGGTATTGTCATATTCAATCATCTACCTCTGAATTCTATTATTTCCCCCCCCCCCACCTCATTCTTTATTTTCTCACTCTTTCCCTCTTTTATTTGCACCTACAACTACTTGAAGTGGAGAAGGTAACTTACAGTACAATAAAAATCCCTCTTCTTCATTATCACTGATGTTGGCTCTCTCATGTTCTCTATCACTCCTCTCACTTCTTATCTATTCATACTTTACTTCTTGATGTCCAGCTTTATCAATAATAATTAGGCCTACCTCTGATAGTATTCTAATTCTATGTCCTCTCATGGGATAATCAGTAGAAAAAATTCCATCAGTAGAAAAAAGAATGGTAGGCTATAGTTCATTCATTCACTTATCCCATCTTCATTCTATAAATCTCGCCTCTTTGTAACCTCACTATAAACTGCCCTTTCATCTCATGTCTATTACTTTCATCATTAAATGATGAAAGTAATATTGATTCATCCCTTCTCTGCCGTTTCTTCTCCTTTGCACTATAGAGGGCTCTCTCTCCTTGTTGAAGTTAATATTAATTCGTAAATATATTTTACTATTTTGATAGATGCAACAACAATATATTTTGCAAACACTCAAATTTAACAAATTTTGAGCCCCCAATGGTCTAGAAATGCACATACAGTTCCTCTTTAGTGACGTACCGGTAACCTTGAAAATTCTAGTGTTTGGCCATCGAATCTTCACCATCGATATCTAAAATTTGAAATTGGATGACAATGATTATTTTTTCAAATTGTCTTACTAAAATGCTCAAGCCAATTCTGAAACATACTCCAGTCGAATTCTTAATTCTCCCTTTATTAGTAGATATCGATCAAAATATCGATGTCTAAAAACATTGATATCGATACAAAACACTAAGCTCTAGTTCCCTCCCTTCTGGTATTGCAGGATTCTTTTGTCGCAAACAGCTGATTTAACGTTAGTGAACGAGCGTACATCAATAAGCTGTTTCCTGACAATTTAATAGAATCCTGCTACAGTGATGGGTGATACAGGCCGGCGTATCGTATAGTAGGGCATTAATGGATGATGAGCGGTGAAGGGATGTTTTTGTGTTGATACGGAGCTCTTTGTATCGGTATCGATAGGCGATACGATACAGGGCTCCTTGTATCAATACGGCCTAGTGTATCGATCCAATGAATCGATACTGCTCTGTATCGATTTTCAATTCGATACGCACGTACCTTCTGGTGGGAGAACCCATTTCTTTTACAATTAGCAAAGTGGTGAACTGAACCGTGAGACTTGAACAGGTTGCTGGTGGTGTTGAGGCTATGTTCGAATTGGGTTTGCTTACATTCTGTCGTTTTGTTCTTAGTAGGCCTATCTATAACTTTGTAATACAGTCTAAATTGAATTCATATTACAAATTACCAGGCAGCTAGGTAACCTGAACGTCTACCGGAATCCAGCCATTATTGGTGTACAGGTACTGTATGAACACAGTGTGGCCATTGAATGTCTTGCCTTTGATTGATCAGGTCGGTCAAATCCACCATATTTTTGTCAACTATTGAGAGATTTGCATTGCAAAGATATTTGAATCATGTAAGTGATACATTTCTAACTTGTAATTCACCTTTGCTAGCACCAAATCTTTACATGATCGGCTTTTTCAATTTTAACACAGTCATTATCAAATTTAAAGAAATCAAATATATTGCACAGTCTCATGGAAAAGACTATTCTGTGCTCTACAAAAAAGATCACTTCCATTTTTCGATAAAACCAGATATAAGGTCATAGGTCACACAATTTACTAAGATAACGGAGCAATGTGAAGATTAGTTACATTGTTTGCTAATAGATAGCGCGGGCGTTCACTTCTGAAATACAGCCGTCAACCATCTCAGTAGGACTTGAATTTTTGAGACCTTCAAGAAGAGATTCCAATTATCTGTTTATAACTCCTGAAATACGCTTCCAACCAAAATTTTGCAAGAGGCCTCTTTTGTAGACTATAGTTTTTCTATGAAAATATTAATATTTATTTCTTTATGTTTGATAATGACTGTTCAATAATTGAAAAAAACATCTCAAAAACAGCGTCGTGTGACGATTCGTCTAGTTTTTCTCAAATAATGAGTCAATGGCTAATAATATCTTAAATTTGTTCAGGACATAAATTGTAGTCCATTTTATTGTCTACAAAATTTGTCCTCTGCAGTGTTTTGATGAAATGAACAGTAAGCCCAAAATTTACGAAAAACCAAAGCAATGTCAATATTAGTTCCAGTTTCTATCAACAGGTAGCGCGGGCGTTCCCCTTTGCAATTCAGCAGTCAACTTCTGTAGGGCCACAGAATAATAGAGGCTGTCTCTCCTATTCTGTGGTTGAGGTTATGTCGATTCGTGCCCACTTGAAGTTGTAGTTCTCAATGCCGATGTTTCTAAACATATAATAACCCTTTATTTCTAAAATTAAATCCCATTGTGCATACTGCTAGCTCAGAATGTTGTACATTATTGGTCTAGGTTTGGGAGATGAAAAGGACATTACTTGTAAAGGACTTGAAGCAGTGAAGAAAGCTGACAGAGTATATTTGGAAGAATACACTTCAATTCTAACCGTCGGAAAACGTGCTTTGGTTTGTAAATCAAATAATTAAAGCGCTTTACTGTATAATATTTATATTTAGATAAATTTCAAACCTTTATTTTAATAGAGCAAAAAGAGTTTTATTCGTTTTTAGCTATGAATACATTTTTCCTGGGCTTTAGTACCGTACGGTATTTGATATTCAATTTAGTTTTACTTTTTCATTCAGGAGACGGTTCCTGATTTTAGTAGGTTAAGTTTCATCATAACATAATAATTTATGAACTAGAGCAGTTCTCAAACTGTGGGACAAGTGTACTTTACCGGCCCAGCTTGCTGGAGTCAAATTTCCGGTAATAATCGATTCAGCACGTTATTCAGGTCACAAAAATATCAAAATTAGCCGTCGCTCACCTGTAGTTTTAAAATAAATCAAGTTCAAAGTTCACAAATTTGCATGTTAGGCTAGGCGTACACCGGTTAGTCAAGACAAGACGAAATTAGTCACAATAATTCACATTAATTTCTGCTTATGAAGCAGCACACACCGATGCAATGAATAATCGATGTGTGCTGCTTCATAAGCAGCTATGTGAATTACTGTGTCTAATTTCGTCTTGTCTTGTCTTGACTAACCGGTGTACCCCTAGCCTTAATTTCCCTATCCTTCGGTAGCTTTTCCGTAAGGTTCTCACCAGTCTTAACCTTTTTTTCGCTAACCTCCAATATTTTAGTTACACAGTTCACTTAGTATTGGTAACGGAGAAGGGGTAGGCCTACCAGTTGGCAAAAAGGGGAACAGTGTGTAAATAATTCTGAGAACCTATAATCCAGTAGATATACCGTACACTTTTTACCTGGAAAATATTCCGAATTCTATGAAATTTTTACATGATGTCTGGGGGTACTCTGGGATGTATATCCTGAGTTTTCCCCCTCCAGTACCCTGTGCTAACTTCCGGAGGGGCCAAAAACTTCAAAATTTTCTATGTTTTTCGTGTATATCTTGTAAATTAAGCATATTTTGTGTACCATTGTGCATTATAAAGTTGTAGAACATAAAATTTGCAAAATTTTGATTGGTGAACCAATTCTTTAGACTCAATATTAACTGAAATACAGCCCACCAAAGAGATTTTTTTATTTAAAATGTAAACAAATTATTGAAGACTGAAGCTTTCGGCCCTGTAACTATTGGTTAATAGATATTCCAAGATATTTTTATTGATGAATTATTAAAATAACTACATAATAAATATAGTAATAAATAGTTACAGGGCCCAAAACTTCAGTTTTCAATAATTTGTTTACATTTTTAATAAAAAAATCACACTGGTGGGCTGTATTCCAGTTAATATTGAGTCTGAAAAATTGTTTCACCTACCAAAATTTAGCAAACTTTATGCTCTACAACTTTGTAATGCACAATGGTACACAATGGTTTTTTTGTTTGTCAATGGCTCAACAGCCCTATGTGGGCTTAGGCCTACCAGCTGGTTGCCAGTTTCACATCCACTTGACTGAATCAGCAGAGGTGAATGATCATTAACCAGAAAAGATGTAACGTGTGGTTAGCACATTGATATCTCAACCATAAGCTAGTCTTCGCAACCCAGTGATGGGAGCAAAGCACTGCTGGATAACATTGTGTTAAGCAGCTATATAGTGCAATGCAACAATTTAATATGCCTCCAAAATATAGGGAGTGACTGACTAGCCTTACTAACGATTAGCATTACACAATGGTAAATATGCTTAATTTACAAGATATACACGATAAACATAGAAAATACCGAAAATTTTGAAGTTTTTGGCCCCTCCGGAAGTTAGCACCCATGGTTTATATGAGTACCCCCAGACATCATATAAAAATTTCATAGACCTCGGAATATTTTCCAGCTACCCCCACTTTTTTTCATGATATCGACTGGACTACTAGAGTAAGGTGAATAAATTAATGCATTGCAGGAAGCGTTCTACCAGCGAGACGACCTAATAGTGGCCGATCGAGAGCTAGTGGAGCAGGGCGACGAGATTCTGCGCGACGCCGATTCTGCTGACGTGGCGTTTCTGGTGGTCGGCGACCCGTTCGGAGCCACCACGCACGCCGATCTGGCACTGCGCGCCAAAAAGGCCAACATACGCTGTCACATCATACACAACGCGTCAATTATGAACGCCATCGGATGCACTGGCCTACAGGTACGCTCATACATTTTACGGAGTAAATGTATTATATGAATGGCTTTCATTGGTGGGGAGACTCTTCGGCGTTCCACCTCGGGCTGGTTTGCACGATTCTAGTAGACGTTCTGGTTACCACTGCTCTGTACTAGCAATAAGTTCAATGCAGCCTAAAGCAGCATTTGGATCATATGATTGTCTACTCTATACAAACAAATAGTTCAATGCACACTGAAACAGCTGCTTCAACTGCTCTTGGATCATATGATTGTCTACTCTATACAAACAAATAGTTCAATGCACACTGAAACAGCTGCTTCAACTGCTCTTGGATCATATGATTGTCTACTCTCTACAGCATCGTGCAGGATCAATTAACTTGTCAGAAACATATCAAAAACATATCACAATACTTAACCTACAAATGCTGAATCTCGCAGATTATTGAAAAATTTCTTCTTTAAAGGTATTTTAAAGACTTTAAAGTTCTTTAAGACTTTCAAGCCTTTTGATTATTGTGTCGAAATCACTGTTTAATTATAACTGGAACAGCTGATTTATGACAAGTTAATTGGATCCTGCTATAGTTCAATGCACACTGAAACAGCTTCTTCAACTGCTCTTGGATCATATGATCGTCTACTCTATGTAGCAGGATTAATTTAAATTGTCAGAAAACAGCTGTTTCGGCAATAATTAGTAAACAGTGATTTTGACATAATAATCCAAAAGCTTAAAAGTCTTGAAGACCTTGAGTTTTGATCGTTCACCGAGCAATACTTTGCTCCTTTAAAAGACCTTTTCATTAATATGCGAGATTCAGCATTTGTAGGTCAAGTATTGTGATATTGATTTTCGAAACAGCTGTTTTCTGACAAGTTAAATTGATCCTGCTATACAAACAAATAGTTCACTGAAATAGCTGCTTTAGGGCTTGGTCACATACGATTGGGGATTAATTTACTTCACTTCACTTACCATATAGCCTACCATACGATTTATATATCACATCACAAAGAGTCACTATTTGAATATTAACACTGATAGAGAAGCTTGTATTCACACAGTTAGAAGAAAACATAAATAAACTTACAATTAGATGGAGATATTTCAGAGCTCATGCTGTAGACTCGCCCATGCTGAGTCTCTGAAATATCTCCATCCAATTGTAACTTTATTTATGTTTTTCTTCTATCTGTGTGAATACAAGTTTATCTATCAGTGTTAATATACGATTTATATAGATATACTATGCGAGTAAGTGAAGTGAAGTGGAGTCAAGCAAAGGAGGAGTGTGGCCAGGCCCTACGTGAAGTGAAGTAAATCAAACCCCAATCTTATGTGACCAGGCCCTTAGGTGTGCATTGGACTATTTGTTTGTATAGAGTAGACGATCATATGATCCAACCTGCCTCCAGTAACTAGAATCGTGAAAACAAGCCATAACTCTTGTATCGGTCACCCATCCAAGAGCGGTCTTGAGTGTTCGTGACTTAACCTCATGATCACTTAGGCTAAGGCCACACTACTAAGAGCTATGCTTGGTGCTAAGAGCCAAGTGACTTGCATAGTGAATGATCCTTAACGAAGCTCCTACCTTAGCACGTCGCTCGTAGTGTGGCCATCTGCAATAGCACGCAATGCTTTCGTTCACTAGGATCATTCTCTATGTGGGTCACTACAGCCACAACCGTTTACAGAGTGTAATCTGAGAATAGTTGGAGGTTTTAGGAAAGGTGCCCGAGGCAATGTTCACGCGCATCTCAGCCTATCAAACCTCTGAGCCAGCTAATCGGGTGACGGTACTGGAGATCAACAGTTTCATTCTCCCTTTCTTTTACATGTTAGATTCAGCATTTTTATATGTATTTTTCTCAAAAACAACATGGTTTTCAAGCCACCGCAACCTATCCTGGGCTTCATTGTAAGTTTATCTGCATTTATTTTTCGTTTCAATACCATCAGACCGCTAATTATTTCAGAACACTCAATCGTTTAATCGCATGCATACCAGATTCGAGAATAGCATGATGGGGTATATCCATGCTGTTGAATAATCGAATGCTCTGAAATAATAAGCTGTCTGATATTAAGTAACGGTTCAGTTAGACCAATTTTAGTTTAACTTAGTTTACACTCACTAGACTTTAGTCAGAAAGTAGCAAAGATGACCATTTGATTCAGTAGCATCATTGAATCAAATGTTCTTCGAACATCACTTTCTAGTGTGTAAAACCTACGTGTAAACTAATAATTAATTAACTCTTAAACCTTTTAGAACGTTCAGTGGGTTCAATGCTTCTCTGTTTTGGACGGCCCTCACATTATACAGTATAATAAATTGAATAATATAGTGGATTTATTTGGTCCAAATAGTGCATTTAAGCGCGATTTTGTATAGATGTTAGTTGATTGATTTCTCTTCTTGTCATAATTTGTTGTCCTGTTCTTTTTATTTCAGTGGTTTGGTTGTCTACTTAACCATGTAATATCTGATTATTCTTATCTTAAATTTGATATTGTATGCATGTGTCTTTGGTCTGAATGGCAATCTCAATTTGTTTTCTTGTTTACTCACATGAAAATCTTGATTTACTGTGTTCTACACAATTTTCTCTATTTTATTACATACAGTACTACTTGATATTTGAATAATGCTTGTGTCTTTTCTCTTTAAAACATATTATCTAGCCTATATAGAAAATCTTCATTAACTTTTTAAGCTTTTTATTGATGCTCACTAGCTTTCTTTTTATTATTATGTTGTGATTCTCTTTTTTTATCATGATTATCTACCTAATTCTTTCTATAAGAACTATTTTTCATTCTTTAGCTATTAGGCCTATTATCTAAGTATCTTTCTTCTGTTGAAAGTTATTTTGTCTTATCTAATTCTTCCTATAAGACAAGACTATTAGTCACGTTTAGTCACAGTAATTCACACAGTTGCTTATGGGCAGCACACAGATGCAATGACTATTGTATGTGTTGCTCTTAAGGAACTATGTAATTATGACTAAACGTGACTTGTCTTGTCTTGACTAGCCGTGCTAATATATTGATTGTGCAAATGAATTTTTGTTATGAGGGCAATAGTAGGATATACTTCCTGGTGCCCACAACTACATGTGTGTATTTAATAAATAAATAAATTATTGAAGCTATACAGAATTAAAGATAAATATACAGTGAAGCCCGGTAGAGGTCGCGACCGCTTTGAAAACCATGTAGGTTTTTAAAAATATACATATAAAATTGCTCAATTTAACGTGTAAAAGTTTAATTGAACTTAATGAAAACACTAGGATGTAGTAAAAAAATATCACTGTATTTAGTAGAATTTACAAACATGTTTCGGCATCATTGTGCCATCTTCAGTGTACTAAGAAACTTCAGTTTACTAAGTTTCAGTTTACTAACTGAAGTTTCTTAGTACACTGAAGATGGCACAATGACGACATTTATAAATCTAAATATTATGACTACATTCTAGTGTTTCGTGTATTATAAATATCACAACATCTCACCAGACACTGTGTCAGAAGTTTAATGGAACTCTTGATCTTTAGTGACGTCACTACTATCGGCTGAATGAAGCTTGCTACTGCACATCATTCTTGTGAACACTAGCTTGTATTCTATTTAACTTGGTTGTAGGTGTTGTTGTACGTCCCTACAGATGCGAACGATCAATAATAATTTATTCAATTGTTTCAGTTGTACAGTTTTGGAGAAACAGTTTCCATTCCTTTCTGGACAGAGACGTGGCAGCCTGACAGTTTCTATGATAAAATAATTGGCAATCTAAGCAGAGGTCTTCATACCTTGTGTCTCCTTGGTAAGTATTTATAGGCTACTCATCCACAAAAATTTTAAGAAATAACTATAATATAAAATAATTCATTGCTATATCTCACTTTTTGTTTAAAGTTAGATTTTCGCTGTTGCGATTCGGCTGCCATTTGCGGCTGAGGATAGTCAAAATAGCAACTAATTAAAACTTGAAATGAAAATATACAAGAATAACCATGAAACTACTTTAGTATTGTTATTGTTAATTTTCAGTGTTTATTAATAATCAGTAGCATAGACTAACTATACAATATGACTAACTAACTATACATAGACAATTAGTGTTGTCTGTGTCAATGAGCTACTGCATTTAATATGCAGTAGGTACAATTTTTTTTGAAAAGTTTCTGTGACTATCCGCAAAACGGTAGCACAGTCGCAACAGCGAAAACCCACCTTTATAGTGAAGGTAATTTTATTGTAAATCAGTATAAAATGGTTGTAAATCTATGTAGATTGAATGGACTAGAAGTTGCCATGGATGGCAACTCTAGCGAAATATTTAACTATTCAACTTATTCAGTCCAGTATGCAAGCTGATCTCAATTTATTATCTCTTTGGTTCACAATTAACTAGCTTAAATTAAATTCAGGAAAGACAACATATTATAGTAACTTTGGCCTTACTCAATCATTCAGCTTTGATAGTCCTTTGAAATATCACTCTGTCAACTGTACAAACTTTGATAATTGTCTTTGTAGTATAATTCAGCAGTCAGATCAAGTAAAATATTTAGGAGTAGTTATAGAAACGGATCTTCTTTGGAGGGCTCTTCTTTCGATTTTTTCCCTGCTTACACCTTGAAATTTTGTCTAGTCAGATTTCGAGACATTAGGCCTACTTTATTATAAGTAATATTTTACTATAAATTTATGAGTAATCTTCTATGTCACGAAGAATAATAAAATTGTAAATTAAAGAAGATGCCTACTGATTATTTTATTCTGCACTATCTTTAACTCATTCTGGTTTATAGACCTAGGCCCTTATGTTATAGGTAACCATTTCTATGATTTTGAATAATCAAAACCCTGTAAGATTCACCTTGTATGTTTTCAATCTCTTCATTCATTTGTATTGTTGATAATTTTCAGATATCAAAGTGAAAGAACCGACTCTGGAGAGTTTGACAAAAAAGAAAAGGGAGTACGAGCCGCCTAGATTCATGACTGTCAACCAGGCTGCCAGCCAGCTATTGCAAATTATCGAACAGAAACAATCAACAGAACTATCAACTGAAAAACGTGAGTGTAGCCTACTAGTATATTTTAGGGACCGAGATTTGAGCTGACTAGCAAGGCATTACGTAAATAATACAATTGTGAATCCAAGGTAAATAGAATTACTTAGGGCCTGGTCACATACGATTGTGGTTTGCTTTACTTTAGTTAACGTCACTAGCAAAGAGCTACTTTGATTTACTTCACCTCACTTCACTTAAAGGAAGATTCTATTGCTAGTGGAGTGAATTGAAGTAAATCAAAGTAGCTCTTTTCTAGTGAAGTGAAGTAAAGTAAAGCAAACCACAATCATGTGACCAAACCTATTAAGACCCGATAGGGTTCTTGATGCGAGCGTACTGGTGTCCGGCTGTCCGCACAATAACTAACGAACGGAAGATCGTACACTTTTGAGATCTAGAATATTAATATCTTCATAGATGAAGTAAGAAGCCTATTGATTTTCAATATTGAGCGTTGGATTTAAAAAAGTTACAAGCAAAATGTAGATATTTTAACCTCCAAATGTCACGCTATATGGAGCCCAGGTCCGGGGTTCGAATCTTGGTTTTGCAACTGATTTTGATATTATTCAATTAGCTATCCATGTCAGCAACTGTAATTTAATTTTTAAAGAAATATTAGTAAATTCTTCCTAGAGTAATATTACATTCGAAATTAAATTTTATATCAAATGTAAAAATTAAAAATTATTGTTTGTAAACATTATACCATATCGGGTCCTTGGATACATCGTTGTATCGGTTTATTAATTCTGATACAGTGTCTGGTTAAGTGATTCTTATTGCCTTGGGTAACTCATATTCAATACAGCATACCGGCAGTAATAATAGTAAATCATGAATGTAATGACTGGTTTTCACGATTCTAGTAGACGTTCTATACTTACTGGAGGCAGGTTGGATCATAGATTAGATGATCATATGATCGATCCAACCTGCCTCCAGTAACTAGAACGTCTACTAGAATCGTGAAAACCAGCCATAAGCCCTGCAAAAGCAGAGCTTGTGTGTGGGACAATAATATTGATTGATAGCAACAAAAACGAGAAAATTTAACAGATACTTTGGTAATATAATTTACAAGTTTACAAAAATTCTAATTCATTTATTCTCCCAGTTGATACAATACATGAATACAAATATTATCAAAGTAGCCTATATTACTAAAGAAAATTAAAATATAAGCATAGTAAACAGTAAAGAATAATTCAATTTCACTGTTATAATAAAGTATAATACTAATCATCAACTGTAGAACAAATAATTTCAAATGCATTAATTTATATGAGTATTTATTAGCATATTGCTATCCGTCATTTTTATAGTCAACATGCTGTATTCGTGTTATAGTTATGTAATTCTCTAATGTAATAGAACTGGGCCGGTGTAGGCATTGTGAATAGTAGAATTGGACTGAATGTTTTATTTATAACTAGAACTCAATCCACAAAATGAGCTTTTTCTCTGCTAACACACACGCTAAGTCCGTGTGCCCACGGAGCAACTGCTATCTGGCAACGCTGGGTTTGCGACTGCAGTCAGATAGCAGTTGCTCCGTGGGCGCTGGGCCTAACTCATAATTTTTTTTGTCATTTTTGTATATTTCATTGCTAATCATTGTTCTATGTTCTATTGTTCCATCATTCAGTCATTTGCTGCATTTTTAAACTGGTTCAAAGACTGGTTGAAGTCTTTTTATTATTTAATTCATTTACTAGAATTTATTTAAATTATTTGCTTTAAAAGTGGCATTGTCACTTTTACCTTATTTAGCTAACGCATTAACTAAAAAATAGTTTCGAGTAATACTCTCATTTGAAAGTCATTAAGTTTTGTTTATGTAAAAAATTTATCAGTAGTTTCATGTAATCATTTCATATTATGTAAGCATGGATATCTAGCATTGCTTTTCAACTTTTTTATAAACGACTGCAGTCAGATAGCAGTTGCTCCGTGGGTACACAGCCTAACACAACGACATCTCCTTTTATTTATTAGAAGAGTAAACAAGATTTGATTTCATTATTATAGGCAAGAAGAAATATAACGACATATATGTCCGTGTTTGACCCTCTTCCAAATGTCAAGGAGGGTTTATAATTATGTGCAATGATACACTTGCAACAGTATCAGCTGTCGCCAATGAGATTAGTGACTCAGAATCCGTATAGGGCGATTCCACTAACCTTATTGACGACAGCCGGAACCATCGTAAGCGAATAATTGCACGCATAAACGCTTCTGGAGTGTCATGATGTGTGCCCATATTGATGAATAAATAACTTTATCTTGTTTGATTTAATTTCGATTGATTCTATTCTGAGATATTATTTGTTGTGATTTTCAGGTCTTAGCGCAGAGAGTGTTTGCATAGCAGTGAGCAGAGTTGGTAGCAGCGATCAGAAAATGGTGTCAACCACTTTGAAACAGATGACTGATGTGGAGATGGGTCCTCCGCTGCACTCCTTGGTCATTGCGGGCACACTGCATCCTCTCGAGCAAGAGTACATCTCTGAATTTGCATTATGACAAATGAAATAAAAACGTTATTACTCTTTCATTATCTATTTCATTTAAACCATTACTAGAGGCGTTTCTATGTGATCAAATTCAAAAGAAGAAATGAGCAATCAAATATAGTAATTTGTTACTCCAAAACAGGCAAATATCGACTACAATTTCAAAGGTGTACATTTCACAAACGGAAGCGAATTTCGTGAACTCAATCTAGTAATTTTGTTGCTCTCTTCAAGAACTACCATCCCCCCAGAGTTGGAGCGACTTTTTTATTAATTTTCAACGAAAAAACGTAGGCCTATAATGTTTTTCATAAAAAATATGGAAATAGAAATCGTTTATACTCTGCTATCTTAAAGTAGCCTACTTGATGAGAGGAACAAGAATATGTGCTCAGATTTTGAAAATTCGCTCCCGTTCAGGAGATATGAGCAATTAAAGATTGCATTCTGCACCTCTAGATCAAGCATTTTTCATTGCTACTTGAAATTTGTTTATCTCTTGAATGGGGGCGAATTTCGAGAATCTAATTGCATATTCTTGTTCCTCTCTTCAAGGACTATCATCCACCCGAGTTTGAGCGATTTTTATTTTTTTCACCAAAATGAAGCATGATGTATACATCATGGTTTTTATAGAAAATTTTCAAAAAATAGAAATCGCTCAAACTTTGCAATCTTATAGTATTTTAAGAGAGGAACAAGAATATGTGCTCAGATTTTGAAAATTCGCTCCCGTTCAGGAGATATGAGCAATTGAAGATGGCAATTTGCATCTCTGAAACTAGCATTTTCCATGGCAAGTTAAAATTAGAATAACTTTTGAACGGGGGCGAATTTCGAGAATCTAATTGCATATTCTTGTTCCTCTCTTCAAGGACTATCATCCACCCGAGTTTGAGCGATTTTTATTTTTTTCACCAAAATGAAGCATGATGTATACATCATGGTTTTTATAGAAAATTTTCAAAAAATAGAAATCGCTCAAACTTTGCAATCTTATAGTATTTTAAGAGAGGAACAAGAATATGTGCTCAGATTTTGAAAATTCGCTCCCGTTCAGGAGATATGAGCAATTGAAGATGGCAATTTGCATCTCTGAAACTAGCATTTTCCATGGCAAGTTAAAATTAGAATAACTTTTGAACGGGGGCGAATTTCGAGAATCTAATTGCATATTCTTGTTCCTCTCTTCAAGGACTATCATCCACCCGAGTTTGAGCGATTTTTATTTTTTTCACCAAAATGAAGCATGATGTATACATCATGGTTTTTATAGAAAATTTTCAAAAAATAGAAATCGCTCAAACTTTGCAATCTTATAGTATTTTAAGAGGAACAAGAATATGTGGTCAGATTTTGTAAATTCGCTCCCGCTCAGGAGTTATGAGCAATTGAAGATTGCAATTTGCATCTCTGAAACTAGCATTTTCCATGGCAAGTTAAAATTAGAATAACTTTTGAATCGGGGGGAATTCGGGGAGTGTAATTGCATATTCTTGTTCCTCTCTTCAAGGACTATCATCCACCCGAGTTTGAGCGATTTTTATTTTTTTCACCAAAATGAAGCATGATGTATACATCATGGTTTTTATAGAAAATTTTCAAAAAATAGAAATCGCTCAAACTTTGCAATCTTATAGTATTTTAAGAGAGGAACAAGAATATGTGCTCAGATTTTGAAAATTCGCTCCCGTTCAGGAGATATGAGCAATTGAAGATGGCAATTTGCATCTCTGAAACTAGCATTTTCCATGGCAAGTTAAAATTAGAATAACTTTTGAACGGGGGCGAATTTCGAGAATCTAATTGCATATTCTTGTTCCTCTCTTCAAGGACTATCATCCACCCGAGTTTGAGCGATTTTTATTTTTTTCACCAAAATGAAGCATGATGTATACATCATGGTTTTTATAGAAAATTTTCAAAAAATAGAAATCGCTCAAACTTTGCAATCTTATAGTATTTTAAGAGAGGAACAAGAATATGTGCTCAGATTTTGAAAATTCGCTCCCGTTCAGGAGATATGAGCAATTGAAGATGGCAATTTGCATCTCTGAAACTAGCATTTTCCATGGCAAGTTAAAATTAGAATAACTTTTGAACGGGGGCGAATTTCGAGAATCTAATTGCATATTCTTGTTCCTCTCTTCAAGGACTATCATCCACCCGAGTTTGAGCGATTTTTATTTTTTTCACCAAAATGAAGCATGATGTATACATCATGGTTTTTATAGAAAATTTTCAAAAAATAGAAATCGCTCAAACTTTGCAATCTTATAGTATTTTAAGAGAGGAACAAGAATATGTGCTCAGATTTTGAAAATTCGCTCCCGTTCAGGAGATATGAGCAATTGAAGATGGCAATTTGCATCTCTGAAACTAGCATTTTCCATGGCAAGTTAAAATTAGAATAACTTTTGAACGGGGGCGAATTTCGAGAATCTAATTGCATATTCTTGTTCCTCTCTTCAAGGACTATCATCCACCCGAGTTTGAGCGATTTTTATTTTTTTCACCAAAATGAAGCATGATGTATACATCATGGTTTTTATAGAAAATTTTCAAAAAATAGAAATCGCTCAAACTTTGCAATCTTATAGTATTTTAAGAGAGGAACAAGAATATGTGCTCAGATTTTGAAAATTCGCTCCCGTTCAGGAGATATGAGCAATTGAAGATGGCAATTTGCATCTCTGAAACTAGCATTTTCCATGGCAAGTTAAAATTAGAATAACTTTTGAACGGGGGCGAATTTCGAGAATCTAATTGCATATTCTTGTTCCTCTCTTCAAGGACTATCATGCACCCGAGTTTGAGCGATTTTTATTATGAATAATTAAATAACATTATAAATAATGTAAATTATTTCCTCTGTAACGATGTTTTCAGTATTATTGCAGTGATTTATGCAGTAAAATGATGCAATAAAATTATTTTTATACAATATATGTCAATGTTTTATTAAACCTCACACTAATACTTGATGAAATATTGCAAAAAGGACTGCTTTCTGTAATGATGTTTTATCTATATAACAATGGTCTGATCCGTTGGATATCGTTATAGAGAGTCCACTGTATCGAATTCAACTTGTGCCAAACTAACTGGCCGGCAAAACTCATCACCAACACACTCTATTATAAAGGGCTTTGATTGCTACAAAATAATCCCTTGATAGTATACTAGAGAGAATTTTTAACTAAGAAATCATTGTGTGAAACTATTATAATACAGAGGTCTCATGAGTACAAAATTATTCCCTAAACTTTTGAAAGAAGTATATTACAGACGTATATTACTAGACAAATCAGGATCCTTTTAAATTGTCAGAAAACACCTGATTGATTTACGCTCGTTTACTAACGTTAAATCAGCTTTTTTCTGACATGTTAAAAGAATCCTGATATACTTTCAAAGATGATATCATTCAGAGGTTCCATGACATGTAAAAACATCCCTTTAGAATAATACAGAGGTTTCATTAGAACAAAAACATCCTCTTAATCTTGGAAATAATGATATAGGCGAAGTTTTCATGAATACAAAATCATCTGATATAGTATATCATCCCCTGATAGATTTAATTTGGCGGATGGCGAATAAGATTCATTTAACATTTCTATGGTCACGGGTGATATTCTGTTGATTTCTTTTTTAAATGTTATATACAGTATTTATATGGAAAAAATTCAACAGAACATCACCCGTTACCATAGAAAGTTAAAAAACCGTTATTCACCATCCGCCAAATTAAATGAATACACCTATACTTTAAATGATTATATAATTCAGAGGTTTCTAGTGTGCAAAACTGTCTCAAATTTCAGAATAATATACAGACTCTAATATTAACATAGACAGTATTAAGACGATTTTGTAACAGACAATCATATTTTACATGACTGCAACTCAATCGCATAAGGCCCGCCGCAAAGTAATCCACGAACGTGGAAGTAGCCACGCCGCGGATGTAAGGCCGTAAGCCCATTGAGCAACTGCTATCTGACTTCAGTCAGCAACCCAGTGTTGCCTGATAACATTTTATTTACATAAAAAAATGCCAAATGTTATGATCAGTCGATACTTTGGCTCAAGAATCAGGCTACTCCATGCAGCGGAAACTGCATAGAACTATTACACAGAGTTTTCCTATTCTTTCCAAGACATAGTAGAGGACATTTTAGAAAAATATGTTACAAAATGGTTTCAGTACGAAATCATCCCACAAAATTCAAGAAAATAGAATAATAATAATTCGTCCACAGAATGTGCTTTCAACACACATGTGTACAAAATCATCCCCTAAACTTTCATAATTATCAATTGTGTTGAGTTCATTAGCCCCTAAATTTTTTGAACAGCGGATGTTTGACATTGGAATTGCGCCTGTACTCAAAGTAGACAGCGTCGTCTGCCCCCGACATGGACGCCATATTGCCAGCGCGTCGCGACGTCCCTCCGCCCCCTCTCATCCCCCCTACACCACCTTCACCGGGCATGCGCTCTTCGTCTGCGTCCATATCGCTCGCTGCCAACACCTGATAACAAACATTTTTGCCCTTCATCAATGACAATGAAAATATACAACATGATAATACTACTAATAATACTGGACTATGAATTTAATAAAAAAGATGCATGTAGTAACCTTAGAAATTCAAGATTGTAATTAGTTAATAGTTTTTTGGACTCAGATTTTTAGTAAGTTGGATCATCAACATAACCTCTGGATTATTTATCTATATTTAGGATAGATTCAGTTTTGTCTGATGATTCTCCTTACAATAAAACCCCGTGATGGAAATAATTATATTGCCCTAGTTCTAAAACAAATATTTAGTTCTAATAGTTCTAATATATAGTTCTAAATTAAACATATAACTCAATTTAAACAATTCAAAGCAATAGTACAAAATTGGTTAATTAACAAAGGAAGACAGAGAATAGAAACAGTAATTTCAAACCATTTATAGTATCACATAACATAGAAATCATTCACACACAAGACTTCAATCACTTAAGATGTTACTATCACTTAACTCTTATTTAATAATTCAAACTCAGGACATGGAGAATATTCCAAACAACAACATGTATTGAAACATTTTGCTTATGATTTTTTTACTAACAAATCTTTGTATAATTAACTGTAAATATTTTTGAATTTGTATTTGTAATAGATATAGGTATTTTGGAAAATAAATAATTATTTATTTATTTAACTCTATCGTTTGTGAAATTGTTAATTTTCATTTCCATTTCGAGTAATTCTGTACACAGAACCAAATACTCCTTAAAACAAAGTCAAATATTATCTTCAACAGTGCTTCTACAAGATTTGAATGGTGAAAACAAATCAGGATAAGAATTATTCACCAACATAGAGATCTAGAGTCTATGTAGAGAAATATATTTTCTGTATGTACTTTAATATAATTAATATTCAGTGGTCAACTTGAAAGAGGCCCTAATACTCAACAGTTTATATTGAATGAATAGTTTTCATAACAATTACATATATTGGTGTGAAGTTGGTAAGATATACCTGAACAGTTGTAGCCAGTGTTGCCAGTTGTAGTAGGGCATTGAGTTTAGAACACGGTTGAAGATTTGATCACTCTGTATGACTGTGACCACTGAGCTAAATATCCATCTGGAGGTAGCACTGATTGAAAAAGCTGGGTTCCACCTATTTTTTTTAATAGCATACTGTTCTTAAAAAAATTTCAATTTTCAGTTCATTGCCAACTTAATTTTTTTAGGACTACATACTGCTGTAAAAAATATATATTTCATCCTCACTTTATTGCCAATCTAGACGGATCACTAATCCTGCTAGCAGCCCTAGCTAGTGCTACCTCCAGATGGATATTTAGCTCAGTGACTGTGACGACAGAAATACACGTGAAATGAACTATTACTGTGTGAAATGTTGCCTACTAACCTGCTGTAATAGCTGTCCTTGCTCTTCGCGTGTTTTGTACATCAGTTCCGGTTCGTCCTCCATGCCTGCCAACTTTGTTATCACCTGTTATCAAAGTGAACTGATTAATGAAAGAAATGAACTGAATAAAATAAGAAAATTATAATATTAATATCTTCGATAGAATTTATTCAGTTCATATCATAATTATTGATATAGCCACAAATTAATTGTTTAATTTATTCACATCTGAATCAGCAAGGAGTGATCATTATGAAAAGATGTCAAGCCACAAATAATAATTTCAAAATTGAGATTTTGCCGTCTTCAGAAACGAATACAATCATTTGTATGATAATATTCGGAAAAATGGCCTCAAACTGTGATTGGTACTCTAGTACATCAGGCATTGGGAATTGCCTAAAGAAATTAGAAAAAAAGGTTTCCATACCTGAAACTTGAGAAATAACCTAAAAACTAGTCTACTGGGTCCCAGACAATTGGTAATGCCATTGGCAACGCGTATATTATTTAATTGTATATTATACAATATTCAAAATATCAAAGATATGGATTGTGAATTGATTCAACGTACCAAAGTACAGTATACATATTGAATACAGTAGAATCTGGATAATTCGAACTTCCTTAATTCGTATATTTTTCGTGATCCTTAGAATTTCGGACTTGTTTATTGAGAACTTCTTCAATGAGAAGTTTTTATCTGGTCCCTTGAGGTTCGAATTATCCAAGATTCACTGCATTTGAAAACGTAGCTTTTCTAAACAATAACTGAAGCCATTTCAATGAAACAAAAGGCATCGGAACGACATAGAACGTGTCAAACAGAGAGCCAACAAAAAAAAAAACGCTTTGTCGTGCGTTGGTCTCACCTACTTCAATGCTAAACTAGGGCTGCTTCTGCTACTAGGGATGTGAAGCATTTAAGGAATTCACTGAGAAACACTTTGCTCCCCCCCCCTCATTATGCCTAATGTAAGGCCTGTCCGCCTATGACATGTTTGAATAAATTGAATTCATAATGAAAACACTAGTATGTAGTCAAAAAATATCACTGAATTGATATTTTATTAAATACAGTGATATTTTTTGACTACATCCTTGTGTTTTCATTATGTATTATAAATATCACAACATCTCATCAGACACTGTGTCAGAAATTGAATTCAATTGAATCAACAGTATTTTTCAACCATTGATTTCCAGGTACCTACCTCAATCCTATCACCTTCAAACCACGTTATTGTCAATTGTTATTTACATGTTCAATATTTCTACCTCAAACTTGTTGATTTTAGTTGTACAATTTAGAATTTTGGTTCTTGCAACTTTATATACGTGTTGTAAGATGGCTGGGTCACTGACTTTCAGCTATTATTTTAATCATCAATATTATTATTATAGCTGAAATTTTCATACTTTCAATGTAACAATGATTGAATAATAAATAAATAAACTTGTCCATCTGGTTTGAAGCAAACAAATGTTTGAATAGGTTTTGTTTCTTTCGGGGTGCGTTCGACCTTCTTAAGGCTAAGGCCACACTACTAAGAGCTATGCTTGGTGCTAAGAGCCAAGTGACTCGCATAGTGACTGATCCTAGTGAACGAACGCATTGCGTACTATTGCAGATGGCCACACTGCAACCGCTTAGTGACTAACGAAGCTCTTACCTTAGCACGTCGCTCGTAGTGTGGCCATCTGCAATAGTAGGCCTACGCAATGCGTTCGTTCACTAGGATCAGTCACTTGGCTCTTAGCACCAAGTATAGCTCTTATGGCGCGGTTAATCAAATATTCTACTTTTTCAAGCATAAAGATGCCATTAATGCTTCACAGCATAGTTTACATCTCAGCGAAAACTAAGGTAATCATTTCAATTCTTAGCACTTCAAATTTCAACCTCCCAAATAAGTAATTACTGAAATCGATTTATAGGTATATAAATATTCTTAAGGTTTTCATTGGTTGAGAGACTGTTACTGGCGAGCATCTCGCCATTTGATACATTCTTGTAATTAATTTGTTGGCTTATGGCGCGGTTTCACGATACCAGTAGACGTGTAGGTTAGTGGCAGGCAGGTTGGTCATATGATCGCCACTACAAACAAATAGGGCAATGCACTGTCAGTGTGCGTGCATTGTTGTATAGAGTAAGATCATATGACCAATCACCACTCCAGTAACCTACGTCTACTGGTATCGAACGCCATTAGTAGCACAGAGCGTGCCATCCAAATTGGCGTCTAGGGGAGGCTGTGCGAGAGAGATGGATAATCTCTTCCACCACGCTTCCTCCAGCCGCTAAGTCTAGTACAGTCAGTGAAGCAAACATCATAGTACTGCTAGGTAACTGAGGCGAATATGCATTTTTATAAAGCTGAGTTTGCCAGCGGAATGAACTTTGAAATTTACTGTATCAGCAGGCACTGTAGTGGGAGAAAGCGATCAACGCATGCTCCAGTGAGACGCCAATTTGGATGGCATCTGTAAGATGTGGATCATATGATTTGTCTACTCTATAGAAACCAATAGTTCAATGCAGACGGAAACAGCTGCTTTAGGTGTGCATTGGAGTATTTGTTAGTATAGAGTAGACAATCATATAATCAAATGTTGCTTGTGTATTGCTTATTGCTCAGTGTACGAGCCGTCTAGTCTTAATAGAGCAGGCAGCTACTGACCTTGTACGAGTATCCCTGATTGACCAGAAACCGCTGTCGCTTGCGGCTGTAACCCATTTCCATGGTGTCCTGCGACACCAGCGTGTAGAAGAAGGCGTTGTACTCTTCGGCAATGGCGCCTTTCTTGGCGCGCAATATCCGGCCCAGCCGCTGTGCCTCCTGGCGCCGCGAGCCGCCGTGCGACGAGATCTGAATCAGCACATTCGCCTCGGGCAAGTCGAACGACGTGTCCGCCACTTTGCTCACGAATATTGTGTTCACCTGGCAACAGGCAAAATTGCTGGTTTGCAGAAACTGTTTTTATAAGTATACAAAATAGCAGCTGAAGAAGTTCTTTTACATCACAAAAAGGATAAGTGCATAGAATTTATGAATATCATTTCCAACAAATAATGTAGTAAAAATAATATTTTTATTGCATAATAATTGTACAATACAAGTTATGGCAATCGTCAATAATTGATTATAAAATAAAATACATACATACATGGTAACAAATAAAAAAGTATTTATCACACTATTACATCAATTAGTAGAATGTAATTTAACGTTAATTATCCATATATTCCTTTATGGAATAGAAGCCACCATTTATTAAATATCTTTTAACTTGATTTTTATTAGTTTCACAAGTTTTTATTTCATTTGGTAGCTTGTTAAAAAAAGTTATACCTTGATAAAAAGGATTTTTCTTTGCTATGGCTAAATTAACATTGGGCAAATGATAGTTATTTGCAGTTCTTGTACAATGACTATGAATATTCTTATTGATTGGTAAAAAATTATTATTAATAGTGCTAATAATATAATATATAAAATAAAATAATATAATTTAAATATATTAAAATAATTTAAAATAATATAATAATACTAAAATAATAATAATAATAATATTATTATTTTTCGAATATTTTTTTATGAACACATGGAAATGTAAATTCCATTTATTTTAAATAGTTTGATAATGATATCTTGTTAGTTTAACATAGATCTGATGGTTGCAAATATCACATTTCTCAAATTGAAACAGTTATTCCATATCTTAAATGGCATTCAAATAATGAAATTAACTCATCATCTATCAATAGACCGGTACTACATAGTCTATTTGAGAAGGTCATTCTAACAGTTTTACCAGAATTGATATTTATATTAATGCTATTGAGCCACTGACAAATGTTATTGACTGACACATAAGCATCCATCTCCAGCCGCTCACAGTTTTTCTCAGCGTTCAAAATGCTTATTATTTTAATTATTTTTTAGTAAATATTTTTTAGTATTCGTTAGTAATTATTTTAATGTGAGAATGAAAAATATTATAATACAGTATTAAACTAATGGGCATCTTCTAAGTTTTAACAGCAGAAGAAAGATTAAGAGATTATTACAAATTTTAGTTAGTTGGAATTGGAAGTCTTCCCTAATTGTCTAGGCAATTCTTATTTGGGGGATTAGCTATGAAAATGGATTCTGATAATAGCCGATTGATTGTTCAGAAAGTAAACCAAGTGATGCGTGGTGGTGATTGTTCACGATGAAGTACCTGATCTTGCACCCACGCCAGGATTGAACTTGAAGTTCTGCCGCGGTAATCTGTATGCGCTCGACCTGCAGGAGGTGGGGCCGTGGATGTGAGGCTTGCCCATTTTCAGCGCACGTGGTGCTTGAGCACCAAACACGATGTCCGAGAAGGCAATGATCTTGTCGCCACGCCCGCTCGTGTTGTGGTCAGAAACTGTGTAGCTCGAAACTTGTTCGGATTCATTACGTAAAGCAGCAGTTTCTTGCACGTTCTGCAATCAACGATAACATTTAATACTAATTAATTATTAATAAAGGTAGGTTTTTAAACTGCTGCTGACAGAGATGGCGAAGACTCCATTCGTTAGTCAAATTAACGACTTTTTCAAACAAAAAGAAATTTGTACCTATATTGCTCATTATATGAGATACTGAATATTAATAAATTCGGTGGATTAACAATATTCATACTAAATGATTCTATTTTTGGCATGGTCGTTCTTGTGTATTATTTTTCATTTCAAGTTTAAAATTGATTTGCTGTTTGACTAACGATAGCAGCGGGGTCTGCTGCTGCTCTAGAAGCAGGAAAAGAAATCTACCTTAACTATTGGGTAGTAGCCAATTTCATAGTGATACAATTGATGAGATAGTATTATGTTATATGGTACTATGCATATATTTTTCAAAATTATGGTTTTTAATGTTTTCTGTAGTATTGTTAATGGTTATTAGTACTCATTGGGGAACAAATGTCGGAAGCGGCGTCGGCCAGCTGGAGTCAAGAAGAAGAGAATAAGATCACAAAAGCTGACCAGGCGGTAGACTGTCGATCAACTTTGCATCAAAATTTTATCGTCATGCACAGAGTTGGACGGTGAATCAGACTATTTACGATTTGAAGACTTCCAAAACCACATGAGATTCACCATATACACCTACAGCAGCATACACGACAGAAAATGGCTTCTAAGTTTGTTGAGAAAAATTGGTGGAATTACAAGGTATATGATTCACACAACTTCAGTTTATTCAGAGCTCTGAGTCAGCTGATCGTGTGACGGTACTTATGATCAAGAGATCGATTTTCCTCAACTTTTACATGTTAAATTCAGCATTTTCATATATCTTTTCCTCATAAACTGCAAGATATTCAAGCCACCTCGACCTTTCCTAGGTTTCATTATATATTTATCTTTAAATACTTTTAGTTCATACCATCAGATCACTAATATTATTAACCAGAACACTCAGTGGTTAATTTCGTGGCGTACGCCGGATACACCTGAGAGCGCCGAGACAGTACTTGCACCACTGCTAATTGCTTTGTCTGCGCATAACAGCAGCGTTGCCAATGCTAATCACTGAAACCTCTATAATAGTGATGAATAGAACAAGAAGGTTCAGATCATTTCAGCCTGCTTTGCTAAATCATCAGAATTAGTACACCAAGGTCATGATATCAAGCAGGCTGCGACCAACAAACCCGACAAACATTCACCGAGCCAAGATATGATTGAAGCAACAAACAATATGACAACATTGCTATTGCCGGTGGTCTTCTGAGGATGAAAAGCACTATGGTTGTGTCCGAGGTACTGTAGAGTTTGGAGACGAGTTTGTCATACACTGTGAAACCTGTTCCCACGAGATAAAACAAAGATAAGAATTCAACTAGGTGAAGAACATTCGAGCTTTAACTACCTGGGCTTCAAATAAAAATCAGCTCGTCGGCTCGGCAGCAACTCGGCGTCGCGGCATGTGTTTTCAAATGATGACGCTCAGACTAGGCGATTCCCAGGATAAAGACTCCATCACCGCGCAACTTAGATCGCTCTGCGATTCGGGCATGCTGATCGCCCGGTGATCAAGGTAACCGTATGTGGACAGATCTATTAAAAGATTTTAAATATATTATTGTAATTTTAAATTTACCTAATATAATGACGATATGGGAACTCAGTCTCACAACAAACCTTACGGTTCGTAATGAGGAGTTCGGTTCATATTTTATAATTTATATTTTATCTTGAATGTATTCTTTTGTGTCTGTACAATTGTATGCACAACATTTCATTTTTTCAGATCTAATAAATTCAATTCAATTCTATGTGCAGGAAAAGTGAGGTTGGGTGATTCTAACCCACATCAGGAAACTGGAAAAGTAGGATTATTTGGCACTTTAAAAGTGATGTTTCATCGTTTTTTGGTAGCTGACTGATGAAATATCCGAAGATAAGTTGCTTTTGAGAATATTTGATAGTGGTCGATCGAGCAGCCTGACTAGAATATGGCAGCTGTGAGGTACATGAGCCGCGGCTGGAGTCACTCACGCTACATCATACAGGTTAAAGCGTCGGTTAACTTTTCGATTTGAAGTTTCTGGGCGGTAGCCTTAGGTAAACACCACACCACAGGAAACAAGTACTCACCCAGTAGAACTCGGGCGTCATGGGACACCAGACCTCCGGCGCACTGGACGCGCGCTGTGTATGCCGCTGCGAGCTCCGGCCAGTTGGCCTCGTACAGCGCGGGCCCCGATCAGGGAAAGTTCGGGTCGGCGATCTTGTCGTCCTCACGCAACAGCGTTGCCGTCAGACCCAGGTTGCAGTACCGACTGCACTATCGTCAGCACACGACCCGGAACATTATCACCATGAGATCGAATTGATGCACCTCGATGAGCATACCACAATATTATTTCATATCGGTAGTATGGTAGAAAATTTTTCACTCTCTCTTCTACGTTTGGCGGATGGCGAATGATTGAAAAGACTCCATAATGTTTGACAACGCACTGAGGGAACAGCTGAGTTCAGTCG
Source organism: Laodelphax striatellus (assembly GCA_017141395.1). Taxonomy (NCBI): domain Eukaryota; kingdom Metazoa; phylum Arthropoda; class Insecta; order Hemiptera; family Delphacidae; genus Laodelphax; species Laodelphax striatellus. The sequence goes on along the minus strand of CM029534.1, from coordinate 94,129 downwards.
ATTCTGATTAAAGGAATTCTACTATATCAAGTTATCATTTCTTAGAATGGAATGTTGGTTGATTTGAATAATTATTATTAATAGCCTATATTATAATATTTTATGAATTATTTTATATATTAATAATCAATGTTCAAGTAGATAAGATTGATGATATATTAAGACTCCACGTCTGACACGCTGGATTTTCTTTAACAAACGATGGCAACTAAAGAGATGTCAATTTCCTTTGCACATTGTATTCTCAATATATATTGCAGTACCAATAAACGATTTGATTTGAAGTTAATAATTGAAAATTAATTACATACCCTCTCACTCATGTATTCAAATCAATAATATCATAAAATAAAAGTGGATCCTTTCAGCTTGATAAGAAAACATAGGATTTTGCTCGGACTTCGAGGTACAATACTTAACCATACAAATGCTGAATCTGGATCCCATTGAAGGGATCTTTTAAAAGGTATTCTTTTTGAAGGGTCTTCAACTGAAAAAGACTTTTAAAGACTTTAAAGGTCTTCAAGACTTTTAAGCCTTTTGATTATTATGTCGAAATCACTGTTTAATTATTAACGAAACAGCTGATTTCTGACAAGTTAAAAGGATCCTGCTATATCTCAATTCATAAGAGACTAAAGACCGAACATGCACGTTCCTTTCATAAGAATTTTCTTGAATAAACTGACTTGAAGATAAATTTTACCAAAGAGAAGTGGCGATTTCACACTAAGCTGTAGTAACTCATGGTTTTTTTTATAAAAATGTTCAAGTTTTATTGAATATCTGTGAATATCGAAAATAAACAATTAAATATATTGGCAATAATTGAATAAAACTTGACAGGGCACACACTTGCTATGGAGGATTTACCAACTATAACATTGTTATAGTTAGCTTCAATAAATAATTGATATGTATGTTGAGTGTGAGATCGTCATTTTACTGAAATTCAATCTCAGGTCATTTTATATGAAAAAATCTCACTCTAGAAGAACATCGGGTTCATTGATGGAGATCGAAGAAGCATATTGTATGGGTTTCTGACTTCACATATAAACCGTAAACTTTTACCATCATTGAATTCACAGAACCAAAGAACAACGTCAAAATTCATGCAACTACACAGCTACAAGAGTGAAGGTTATTACTATAAATGCATGAATATGCCAATAGCACCATATTAAAGTCGAACAATCATATTAAAAAAACTGCTCAATTGAATTCAATTTTAAGATTAAACCAAGATAAAAAGCATTACTTTCAGTTCAAAACAAAGTAGAAAGAAACTCAGAATTTCAAGAACATCAATTCAAGTCAACTTCAACAGGCTAAATACTTGCAGGACAATGTGATACAATGTTGCTAAAAAATAATTATTGTTGGGTTGGGAGCAACATTGAACCAGACGCCATCTTAGATTCCGATCCATTCTCGACCAACTTTCGTTCTCTTTAAACCAGTGTGTAGTGACATTCATTTAATATGTCCGGATGGCATTAGGTGAATGAATGTTATTTTTTCCATCGGTCTGCATCAACAGCAACGTCAAAAATACCCTGTCTATCTGAAGTCATCCTTCTAATTAAATGAATGCCATTACTAGATATTTGGTTCTGGTGTCCGGAACTGTACAGTCACTGTGATCAAGCTGGTAATAAGCCAATACTGCAGTACTGACCATCGAGCACCATGATGCTCCCACCCCTGTTCCTGCAGCCAGCGCATGGTCTGCTCCTGGCCTCCTGAAGGAACGGTAGTTTTCTGTGTGTGTGATGATCATCGAGTAGGTCATCCCAGATCAAGCACGCCACTGCAATCCGGTCGGCCTGTCTTTCAAGCTTCCGACGTGGAGATCTTAAACAAAACAAGAGGTGAATCACTTGAGAATGTGAAACTGGAGGTTGTTACCTGGATGGTAGATGGTTCAACATACATACAATACAACATGTACATGATAATAGAACATGGCAGAAAATGATCGAAAGCCAAATTGATAAAACCGAGTCAACCAAATCCACTCATCTACCCCATGGGGAGCTGACAAACATAACCTCATTTTCTAATGGAGTGAAAGTAAGAGAAATCAGGGAAGGAGGATGTCGGCCATTATTATTGGACGTAATTTTGGCGCTGTATTCGAAAACATCTACATAACTTCTACCCAAACCAGCCAAAAAACACAAAATCCGACAAAAATGTTGTATTTTGCCGTTAATATTAACTATATTCTCTCAAAAGCTTTGATTTATACCGCAAAAGATACCATAAACTTTCAAAACTCTTCATGAAAATTAAATTTAACATGATGGCTCTGAATTCAAATACACGCCAAAATTAGGTCCAATAATTAAGGCCGAACACTTCGGTCCACAGTGTATTCAGCCAATGAGATCGTCGAGACAGCATGATCTCTTTAGACAAAACTCAAGAAGGCCATGGACACAGGCTTCACCCTCTTTTAACATAGGGAAGATACGATTCTTCCACTCCATCAATGACAGCCCCCTGATCTACCCACCTGCAGTGCGGCCCACGGTTGAGCTGTAAGAAATGGCAAGATAGGCTCAGCGAATGATACAAAGGAGCTTGAGTTGGTGTTGGACTCTGAACTCTCCTGGCGAACTCATCATGCTTATTTAAAAAACAAATAGATTCTGCAGTATTTGTTCTTAGAAACTTGAATAAATAGTTAGATACTGGAACTCTTAAACACGTTTATTTCGCTCTGTTCCACTCACTTCTCAAGGAAGAACTAGGTAATACGGCGAGATGAACTACCTACGTATTCTCACGAGTCTCCTCACTTATGGAAGCCATACGCTAATCATACCATACCTCTATCATACGGAGCTGCGCTCTGGGGCAGTTTACGCCTTGCAATACAAATATTTAGGGCCGGTTCATAAGCTCGGGATTTAGCTAAGTCCTAGACTAAAACGGGTGGCCACCATAGCATCGACAAACATTAGCCTCGAGACTATGCACTGAGGGCTCTCTATGCTGCTAACCCACTAACCTGTCGAGACAAACGTTTGTCGATGCTACGGTAGCCACCCGTTTTAGTCTAGGACTTGGGTAAATACCGAGCTCATGAACCAGCCCTTAGAATTCAGAAATGGACAAATAGAGTAGTGATGGGAGAATTCGAGCTAGTTGTAGATCTCATTTTAAAGATTTGAAGATTCTCCCACTTCAAAACCTATATATTTTTGAAACCCTATGCTGCATTAGGCTAGGCGTACACCGGTTAGTCAAGACAAGACAAGATTAGTCACAGTAATCCACATAGTTGCTTATGAAGCAGCACACACTGATGCAATGACTAATCGGTGTGTGTTGGTTCATAAGCAACTATGTGAAGTACTGTGACTAAACGTGACTAATCTCGTCTTTTCTTGTCTTGACTAACCGGTGTACGCCTAGCCTTAATAGACGTAGGAATAAATTCAGGAATAAAGTGTTTGCTAATAAACATCAGAAGCCAATTATTTTCTCAAACGTTTCACCAACCCAGTATGAATACATTAAACATGCAATAATGTAATATGATTGTGAATACCTGCAAATAATGCTATCATCAGCCGTTGACCAAGTTTTGAACTGCTGTTTCCACTGTTCAACAGACACGCCAGAATTGCACAGCACTAGCGCTCTCTTGCGGACTGTACAGCAAGCTGTCACGCCCACAAGACTTTTGCCCGCACCTGCAAACATTCATTGATACATTTAGGGCCAGTTCATGAGCTCGGGATTTAGCCAAGTCCTAGACTAAAACGGGTGGCTATCGTAGCATCGACAAACGTTTGTCTCGACAGGTTAGTGGGTTAGCAGCATAGAGCCCTTAGTACATAGTTTCGAGGCTAACGTTTGTCGATGCTACGGTGGCCACCCGTTTTAGTCTAGGACTTGGCTAAATCCCGAGCTCATGAACCGGCCCTTAGATTATGGTTGAATAGAATCACTGTTCCAATAGAAGGCTTATCTCATATATCACTCAAATCTAAAACATCAAAAATAGTCTCTCTAATCTTCGTATTGCTTTGGAAGCTCAAAATTATGAAAAATTAACATCGGCATACGCAAATTTCACGCTTAAAGATTATCACTCAACATAACATATGATTTAATTATCTTCTCAATGTAAATCTTATGGAAGTTGGCAAAAGTATGGTAGATTCGGGCTAGCTGAACGCTTGGCATTGTGTTAAAAGCTTAAAATGATGAAAACTAACATTGGCAAAAGCAAATTGTAGGTTAGAAGTGAATCACTCAACATAACAAATGATTTGCGTTTAATTTTAATGCTAATCTTATGGGAATTGGCAAAAGTATGGTGGATTTATCCGAGCTAACCAATCTTGTAATGTCCACACTGTTACTATACACTCTCTGTAACCCAATCTAGTTGTCTAACTGACCGCAAGGCAGCACAATGACTCCGGACCGGGCGCGGCCGTTGCCGAACATTTTGCGCAGCGACTTCTCCTGATAGGGGCGCAGCACGGCGGCCGGACGCAGGTCGATGTTGATGTCGGCGTTCACCGTGTCGTTGCGGAAGTCGTACTCGGCGAGCAGAGGGTGCTCCAGCTCGATGCACCGCTTCTGCAGCACCTCGATCTTCTCCTGTTCACGGCAAACAGAAGCCGTAGTAGTAGATTAATTAATAGAAAAATTGTGCAATTAGGCGAGGTGGAACCTACCCGTAAGGGTCTCCCCACCGTTAAAAAGCCATACGATAAAAAAAAATAGAAAATGACTGCCGTTTCATGCTTGTTTGGAAGAACTGTACAACAGAAAATGTCTCACTCACACTGTAAGTCCAAAGTTGGGTTATGTATACATCTTTTATTAACATATATCTCTTGTACACAGTATATAACACTCAAAAAAGCTAAGCACAAGCCGTAGTAGATTAATTAACAGAAAAAGACTGCGGTTTCATGGGAGTTTGGAAGAATTGTACAACAGAAAATGTAAGTCCAAAGTTGGGTTATGTATACTTTGTATACATGTATCTTTTTTGTATACATGTAAACTGGATCAGATTGAACGAGGAACGTTTCATAATGTTCAATCCGTTTCATAATATCTTCATTACGATATAGGTTTTAAATTCCATGTATCTTGAATTCCATATGTATCTTTTGTTAACACATCTCTTGTTCATTGTATATAACACTAAAAAACATTAACCATAAGCAGGCTATCGATTTTATCTACGACCATGTTATAGCAATCATTACAATCAATCAAATGATTTATTCACCCTTAAAACACAATACAGCAAACTTGAAAAGTACAAATGAAAAATAATGTAGAATTAATAATAAAATAGATATAACATAAAATAGTATTAATAACATTACATTACAGTTACATATTACAGTTTCATAATTGAAATCGAAACATTAGCTTTTTCGGAATAGAAGTTGAAACTTGTATCGTAATGACGAACTTATAAAACGGATTGAACATTATGAAACATTCCTCGTTCAATCTGATCCAGTTTTAAGATACTGGAACGGAACAGTTCCTATCCTATACGGTCATACTATTATTTGATTGGACTGAAATATTGTTAAATATACCATAAACATCATTATTTTATTATCACTAAGCCAGCTATATTAGACAGTCCATGAAATGAGACCTGCCTACAGCCACCTAATAGGAAGAAGATGCATAAACGGGATAAAAATGAGAAGATAAGGGGAGTAATGTATTCTATTATATGATTCAACTGAAATATTGTTAAATACGGCATGAACATTATCATTTGATTATTACGTAGCCAGCTATATTAGACAATCCATGGAATGGGATCTGCCTACAGCCTTTTGGGAGTGAAGGAGATGCAAAACATGAACAAAAAGGATAAAAAGAGAAGGAAAGGGGAGTAATGTATTTTATTATTTAATTGGACTGAAATATTGTTAAATACGGCACGAACATTATTATTTGATTATTACAACGCCAGCTATATTAGACAGTCCATGAAATGAGACCTGCCTACAGCCACCTAATAGGAAGGAGATGCATAAACAGGATAAAAATGAGAAGGAAAGGGAAGTAATGTATTCTATTATATGATTCAACTGAAATATTGTTAAATACGGCATGAACATTATTATTTGATTATTACTAAGCCAGCTATATTGAACAATCCATGAAAAAGAGACCTGCCTACAGCCTTCTGGGAAGGAGATGCATAAAAAGGATAAAACGAGAAGGAAGGGAGAGTAATGTATTCTATTATTTGATTGGACTGTAATATTGTTAAATAGGGCATAAACATCATTATTTTATTATTACTAAGCCAGCTATATTAGACAGTCCATGAAAAGGAGACCTGCCTACAGCCACCTAATAGGAAGAAGATGCATAAACAGGATAAAAATGAGAAGGAAAGGGAGTAATGTATTTTATTATTCAATTGGACTGAAATATTGTTAAATACAGCATAAACCATTATTATTTGATTATTACATAGCCAGCTATCTTGAACAATCCATAAAGAGATCTGCTTACATCCTTCTGGGAGGAGAATATGCAACAATGAACATAAAAGGATAAAAACGAGAAGGAAGGAGAGTAATGTATTCTATAATTAGATTGGACTGAAATATTGTTAAATAGAGCATAAACATTATTATTTTATTATTACTAAGCCAGCTATATTAGACAATCCATGGAATGGACCTGCCTACAGCCACCTAATAGGATGAAGATGCATAAACAGGATAAAAATAAGAAGGAAAGGGAGTAATGTATTCTATTATATGATTCAACTTAAATATTGTTAAATATAGCATAAACATCATTATTTCATTATTACTGAGCCAGATATATTAGACAGTCCATGAAATGAGACACTGCCTACAGCCACCTAATAGGAAGGAGATGCATAAACAGGATAAAAATGAGAAGGAAAGGGAGTAATGTATTCTATTATTCAATTGGACTGAAATATTGCTAAATACAGCATAAACATTATTATTTGATTATTACATAGCCAGCTATATTGAACAATACATAAAGAGACCTGCCCACAGCCTTCTGGGAGGGAGAATATGCAACAAAGAACATGAAAAGGATAAAAACGAGAAGGAAGGGAGAGTAATGTATTCTATAATTAGATTGGACTGAAATATTGTTAAATAGATCATAAACATCATTATTTTATTATTACTAAGCCAGCTATATTTGACAATCCATGGAATGGGATCTACCTACAGCCTCTGGGAGGAAGGAGATGCATAAACATGATAAAAAAAGAGAAGGAAAGAGGAGTAATGTATTTTATTATTTAATTGGACTGGAATATTGTTAAATACGGCATGAACATTATCATTTGATTATTACATAGCCAGCTATATTAGACAATCCATGAAATGAGACCTGCCTACAGCCACCTAATAGGAAGGAGATGCATAAACAGGATAAAAATGAGAAGGAAAGGGGAGTAATGTATTCTATTATATGATTCAACTGAAATATTGTTGAATATAGCATAAACATCATTATTTTATTATTACTAAGCCAGCTATATTAGACAATCCATGGAATGGGACACCTACAGCCTTCTAGGAGAAGGAGATGCATAAACATGGAAAAATGAGAAGGAAGGGAGTAATGTATTTTGTTATTAATTGGACTGAAATATTGTTAAATACAGCATGAACATTATCATTTGATTATTACATAGCCAGCTATATTGGACAATCCATAAAAGGACCAGCCTACAGCCTTCTGGGAGGAGAATATGCAACAAAGAACATGAAAGGATAAAACGAGAGAAGGAAGGGAGAGTAATGTATTCTATTATTTGATTGGACTGAAATATTGTTAAATATGGTATAAACATCATTATTTTATTATTACAAGCCTGCTATATTGAACAATCCAAAAAAAGGGATTTGCCTACTTCCTTCTGGGAGGGAGAATATGCAACAATGAACATAAAAAGGATAAAAACGAGAAGGAAGGGAGAGTAATGTATTCTATAATTAGATATGACTGAAATATTGTTAAATAGAGCATAAACATCATTATTTTATTATTACTAAGCCAGCTATATTAGACAATCCATAAAATGAGACCTGCCTACAGCCACCTAATAGGAAGAAGATGCATAAACGGGATAAAAATGAGAAGATAAGGGGAGTAATGTATTCTATTATATGATTCAACTGAAATATTGTTAAATATAGCATAAACATCATTATTTTATTATTACTAAGCCAGCTATATTAGACAATCCATGGAATGGGATCTACCTACAGCCTTCTAGGAGGAAGGAGATGCATAAACATGAAAAAAAAGAGAAGGAAAGGGGAGTAATGTATTTTATTATTTAATTGGACTGAAATATTGTTAAATACGGCATGAACATTATTATTTGATTATTACAACGCCAGCTATATTTAAGAACCCAAAAAAGAGATTTGCCTACACCCTTTTGGGAGGTAGAATATGCAAAGATGAACAAAAAAAGGATAAAAACGAGTAGGAAGGGAGAGTAATGTATACTATTATTTAATTGGACTGAAATATTGTAAATACGGCATGAACATTATTATTTTATTATTACTAAGCCAGCTATATTAGACAATCCATGAAATGAGACCTGCCTACAGCCACCTAATAGGAAGGAGATGCATAAACAGGATAAAAATGAGAAGGAAAGGGGAGTAATGTATTCTATTATATGATTCAACTTAAATATTGTTAAATACGGCATGAACATTATCATTTGATTATTACATAGCCAGCTATATTGAACAATCCATAAAAAGAGACCTGCCTACAGCCTTCTGGGAGGGAGAATATGCAAAAATGAACAAAAAAAGGATAAAAACGAGAAGGAAGGGAGAGTAATGTATTCTATTATTTGATTGGACTGTAATATTGTTAAATAGAGCATAAACATCATTATTTTATTATTACTAAGCCAGCTATATTAGACAATCCATGAAATGAGACCTGCCTACAGCCACCTAATAGGAAGAAGATGCATAAAACAGGATAAAAATGAGAAGGAAAGGGGGTAATGTATTCTATTATTGATTGGACTGAAATATTGTTAAATACGGCATAAACCTTATTATTTGATTATTACATAGCCAGCTATATTGAACAATCCATAAAAAGAGATCTGCCTACATCCTTCTGGGAGGAGAATATGCAAAATGAACATAAAAAGGATAAAAACGAGAAGGAAGGAGAGTAATGTATTCTATTATTAGATTGGACTGAAATATTGTTAAATAAGCATAAACATTATTATTTTATTATTACTAAGCCAGCTATATTAGACAATCCATGGATGAGACCTGCCTACAGCCACCTAATAGGAAGAAGATGCATAAACAGGATAAAAATGAGAAGGAAAGGGAGTAATGTATTCTATTATTGATTCAACTGAAATATTGTTAAATATAGCATAAACATCATTATTTCATTATTACTAAGCCAGCTATATTAGACAGTCCATGAAATGAGACCTGCCTTCAGCCACCTAATACGAAGGAGATGCATAAACAGGATAAAAATGAGAAGGAAAGGGAGTAATGTATTCTATTATTTAATTGGACTGAAATATTGCTAAATACGGCATGAACATTATTATTTGATTATTACATAGCCAGCTATATTGAACAATCCATAAGAAGAGATCTGCTTACATCCTTCTGGGAGGAGAATATGCAACAAAGAACATGAAAAGGATAAAACGAGAAGGAAGGGAGTAATGTATTCTATAATTAGATTGGACTGATATATTGTTAAATAGAGCATAAACATCATTATTTTATTATTACTAAGCCAGCTATATTAGACAATCCATGGAATGGGATCTACCTACAGCCTTCTAGGAGGAAGGAGATGCATAAACATGAAAAAAAAGAGAAGGAAAGGGGAGTAATGTATTCTATTATTTAATTGGACTGAAATATTGTTAAATACGGCATGAACATCATTATTTTATTATTACTAAGCCAGCTATATTAAACAATCCATGGAATGGGATATACCTACAGCCTTCTAGGAGCAAGGAGATGCATAAACATGAAAAAAATGAGAAGGAAAGAGAAGTAATGTATTTTATTATTGAATTGGACTGAAATATTGTAAAATACGGCATGAACATTATCATTTGATTATTACATAGCCAGCTATATTGAACAATCCATAAAAAGAGACCTGCCTACAGCCTTCTGGGAGGGAGAATATGCAAAAATGAACAAAAAAAGGATAAAAACGAGAAGGAAGGGAGAGTGATGTATTCTATTATTTGATTGGACTGAAATATTGTTAAATATATAAACATCATTATTTTATTATTACAACGCCAGCTATATTGAACAATCCAAAAAGGATTTGCCTACATCCTTCTGGGAGGAGAATATGCAACAATGAACATAAAAAGGATAAAAACGAGAAGGAAGGAGAGTAATGTATTCTATTATTTGATTGAACTGAAATATTGTTAAATATAGCATTAACATCATTATACGATTATTACTAAGCCAGCTATATTAGACAATCCATAAAATGTAATCTTCCTACAGCAACCTAAGAGGAAGAAGATGCATAAACAGGATAAAATGAGAAGGAAGGGAGTAATGTATTCTATTATTTGATTGGACTGAAATATTGTTAAATATACCATGAACATCATTATTTTATTATTACTAAGCCAGCTATATTAGACAATCCATAGAATGGGATCTACCTACAGCCTTCTAGGAGGAAGGAGATGCATAAACATGAAAAAAATGAGAAGGAAAGAGAAGTAATGTATTTTATTATTGAATTGGACTGAAATATTGTTGAATACGGCATGAACATTATTATTTGATTATTACATAGCCAGCTATATTGAACAATCCATAAAAAGAGATTTGCCTACACCCTTCTGGGAGGTAGAATATGCAAAATGAACAAAAAGGATAAAACGAGAAGGAAGGGAGGTAATGTATTCTATTATTTGATTGGACTGAAATATTGTTAAATACAGCATAAACATCATTATTTTATTATTACTAAGCCAGCTATATTAGACAATCCATGAAATGAGACCTGCCTACAGCCACCTAATAGGAAGGAGATGCATAAACAGGATAAAATGAGAAGGAAAGGGGAGTAATGTATTCTATTATATGATTGGACTGAAATATTGTTAAATACAGCATGAACATTATTATTTTATTATTACATAGCCAGCTATATTGAACAATCCATAAAAGAGACCTGCCTACAGCCTTATGGGAGGAAAATTATGCAAAAATGAACAGAAAAAGGATGAAAACGAGAAGGAATGGAGAGTAATGTATTCTAAAATTAGATTGTACTGAAATATTGTTAAATAGAGCATAAACATCATTATTTTATTATTACTAAGCCAGCTATATTAGACAATCCATGAAATGAGACCTGCCTACAGCCACCTAATAGGAAGGAGATGCATAAACAGGATAAAAATGAGAAGGAAAGGGGAGTAATGTATTCTATTATTTAATTGGACTGAAATATTGTTAAATACGGCATAAACATTATTATTTTATTATTACTAAGCCAGCTATATTAAACAATTCATAAAAAGATCTGCTTACATCCTTCTGGGAGGGAGAATATGCAACAATGAACATAAAAGGATAAAAACGAGAAGGAAAGGGAGAGTAATATATTCTGTTATTTGATTGGACTATAATATTGTTAAATATAGCATAAACATCATTATTTTATTATTACTAAGGCAGCTATAACAGACAATCCATGGAATGGGACCTGCCTACAGCCACCTAATAGGAAGGAGATGCATAAACAGGATAAAATGAGAAGGAAAGGAGTAATGTAGTTTTTTATATGAGTCAATTAAAATATTGTTAAATATAGCATGAACATCATTATTTTATTATTACTAAGCCAGCTATATTAGACAGTCCATGAAAGGAGACCTGCCTACAGCCACCTAATAGCAAGAAGATGCATAAACAGGATAAAAATGAAAAGGAAAGGGGAGTAATGTATTCTATTATTTAATTGGCCTGAAATATTGTTAAATACGGCCTACACATTATTATTTGATTATTACATAGCCAGCTATATTGAACAATCCATAGAAGAGATCTGCTTACATCCTTCTGGGAGGGAGAATATGCAACAATAGAACATGAAAAGGATAAAAACGAGAAGGAAGGGAGAGTAATGTATTCTATAATTAGATTGGACTGAAATATTGTTAAATAGGCATAAACATCATTATTTTATTATTACTAAGCCAGCTATATTAGACAATCCATGGAATGGGATCTACCTACAGCCTTCTAGGAGGAAGGAGATGCATAAACATGATAAAATGAGAAGGAAAGGGAGTAATGTATTCTATTATTTAATTGGACTGAAATATTGTTAAATACAGCATGAACATCATTATTTTATTATTACTAAGCCAGCTATATTAAACAATCCATAAAAAGAGGTCTGCCTACAGCCTTCTGGGAGGAAGATTTTAATAAACAGGATAAAATTGAGAAGGAAAGGGCAGTAATGTATTCTATTATTTGATTGGACTGAAATATTGTTAAATATAGCATAAGCACCATTATTTTATTATTACTAAGCCAGCTATATTGGACAGTCCATGAAATGAGACCTGCCTACAGCCACCTAATCTGGGAAGGAGAATGCATAAACAGGATAAAAATCAGAAGGAAAGGTAAGTAATGTATTCTATTATTTGATTGGACTGAGATATTGTTAAATATGGCATAAACATCATTATTTTATTATTACAACGCTTGCTATATTGAACAATCCAAAAAAGAGATTTGCCTACATCCTTCTGGGAGGAGAATATGCAACAATGAACAAAAAAAGGATAAAAACGAGAAGGAAAGGAGAGTAATGTATTCTTTTATTCGATTGGACTGAAATATTGTTGAATATAGCATAATCATCATTATTTTATTGTTACTAAGCCAGCTATATTAGACAATCCATAAAATGTGATCTTCCTACAGCCACAAAAGAGGAAGACGATGCATGAACAGGATAAGAATGAGAAAGAAAGGGGAGTACTGTATTATATTATTTGTTTGAACTGAAATATTGTTAAATATGGTATAAACATCATTATTTTATTATTACTAAGCCAGCTATATTAAACAATCCATGAAAGAGATCTGCCTACAGCCTTCTGGGAGGAGAAGATGCATGAACATAAAAGGATAAAATTGAGAAGGAAAGGGGAGTAATGTATTCTATTATTTAATTGGACTGAAATATTGTTAAATATAGCATGAACATTATTATTTGATTATTACAAAGCCAGCTATATTGGACAATCCAAAAGAGACCTGCCTACAGCCTTCTGGGAGGAGAATATGCAAAGATGAACAAAAAGGATAAAAACGAGAAGGAAGGGAGTAATGTATTCTATTATTAGATTCAACTGAAATATTGTTAAATACGGCATAAACATCATTATTCTATTATTACTAAGCCACCTATATAAGTTAATCCATGAAATGAGATCTGCCTACAGCCACCTAATAGGAGGAGATGCATAAACAGGATAAAATGAGAAGGAAGGGGAGTAATGTATTCTATTATTTGATTGGACTGAAATATTGTTAAATAGCATAAACATTATTTTATTATTACATGGCCAGCTATATTGAACAATCCATAAGAAGAGATCTGCCTACATCCTTCTGGGAGGAGAATATGCAACAATGAACATAAAAGGATGAAAACGAGAAGGAAGGAGAGTAATGTATTCTATAATTAGATTGGACTGAAATATTGTTGAATAGAGCATAAACATCATTATTTTATTATTACTAAGCCAGCTATATTAGACAATCCATGAAATGAGACCTGCCTACAGCCACCTAATAGGAAGGAGATGCATAAACAGGATAAAAATGAGAAGGAAAGGGGAGTAATGTATTCTATTTTATGATTGGACTGAAATATTGTTGAATACAGCATAAACATTATTATTTTATTATTACTTAGCCAGCTATATTAAATAATCCATAAAATGAGATCTGCTTACAGCCTTCTGGGAGGAGAATATGCAAAATGAACAGAAAAGGATAAAAACGAGAAGGAAGGGAGTAATGTATTCTATAATTAGATTGGACTGAAATATTGTTAAATAGAGCATAAACATCAATATTTTAATATTACTAAGCCAGCTATATTAGTCAATCCATGGAAAAAGATCTACATACAGCCTTCTAGGAGGAAGGAGATGCATAAATAGGATAAAATGAGAAGGAAAGGGGAGAAATGTATTCTACTATTTGATTGGACTGAAATATTGTTAAATATAGCATGAACATTATCATTTGATTATTACATAGCCAGCTATATTGAACAATCCATAAAAGAGACCTGCCTACAGCCTTCTGGGAGGGAGAATATGCAACAAATGAACATAAAAGGATAAAACGAGAAGGAAGGGAGAGTAATGTATTCTATTATTTGATTGGACTGTAATATTGTTAAATAGAGCATACACATCATTATTTCATTATTACTGAGCCAGATATATTAGACAGTCCATGAAATGCCCCCTGCCTACAGCCACCTAATAGGAAGGTGATGCATAAACAGGTTAAAAATGAGAAGGAAAGGGGAGGAATGTATTCTATTATTTAATTGGACTGAAATATTGTTAAATACGGCATAAACTTTATTATTTGATTATTACATAGCCAGCTATCTTGAACAATCCATAAGAAGAGATCTGCTTACATCCTTCTGGGAAAGAGAATATGCAACAATGAACATAAAAAGGATAAAAACGAGAAGGAAGGGAGAGTAATGTATTCTATAATTAGATTGGACTGAAATATTGTTAAATAGAGCATAAACATCATTATTTTATTATTACTGAACCAGCTGTATTAGACAATCCATGGAATGGGATCTACCTACAGCCTTCTAGGAGGAAGGAGATGCATAAACATGAAACAAAGAGAAGGAAAGGGGAGTAATGTATTTTATTATTTAATTGGACTGAAATATTGTTAAATACGGCATGAACATTATTATTTGATTATTACATAGCCAGCTATATTGAACAATCCATAAAAAGAGACCTGCCTACAGCCTTCTGGGAGGGTGAATATGCAAAAATGAACAAAAAAAAGGATAAAAACGAGAAGGAAGGGAGAGTAATGTATTCTATTATTTGATTGGACTGAAATATTGTTAAATATAGCATAAACATCATTATTTTATTATTACTAAGCCAGCTATATTAGACAGTCCATGAAATGAGACCTGCCTACAGCCACCTAATAGGAAGAAGATGCATAAACAGGATAAAAATGAGAAGGAAAGGGGAGTAATGTATTTTATTATTTAATTGGACTGAAATATTGTTAAATACGGCATAAACATTATTATTTGATTATTACATAGCCAGCTATCTTGAACAATCCATAAGAAGAGATCTGCTTACATCCTTCTGGGAGGGAGAATATGCAACAATGAACATAAAAAGGATAAAAACGAGAAGGAAGGGAGAGTAATGTATTCTATTATTATATTGGACTGAAATATTGTTAAAAAGAGCATAAACATCATTATTTTATTATTACTAAGCCAGCTATATCAGACAATCCATGAAATGAGACCTGCCTACAGCAACCTGATAGGAGAAAGATGCATAAACAGGATAGAAATTGGAAGGAAAGGGGAGTAATGTATTCTATTATATGATTCAACTGAAATAATGTTGAATAAAGGATAAACATCATTATTTTATTATTACTAAGCCAGCTATATTAGACAATCCATAGAATGGGATCTACCTACAGCCTTCTAGGAGGAAGGAGAAGCATAAACATGAAAAAAAATGAGGAGGAGAGGGAAGTGATGTATTCTATTATTAGATTGTACTGAAATATTGTTGAATACGGCATAAACAACATTATTTGATTATTACATAGCCAGCTACATTGAACAATCCATGAAAAGAGATCTGCCTACAGCCTTCTGGGAGGGAGAATATGCAAAAAAGAACAGAAAAAAGATAAAAACGAGAAGGAACGAACAGTAATGTATTCTATTATTTGATTGGACTGAAATATTGTTAGATATAACATCAACATAATTATTTTATTATAACTAAGCCAGCTATATGAGACAGTCCATGAAATGAGACCTGCCTACAGCCACCTAATAGAAAGAAGATGCATAAATAGGATGAAAATGAGAAGGAAAGGGGAGTAATGAATTCTATTATAAATGATTCAACTGAAATATTGTTAAATATAGCATGAACATCATTATTTTATTATTACTAAGCCAGCTATATTGGACAATCCATGGAATGGGATCTACCTACAGCCTTCTAGGAGGAAGGAGATGCATAAACATGAAAAAAATGAGAAGGAAAGGGAAGTGATGTATTCTATAATTAGATTGGACTGGAATATTGTTAAATATAGCATAAACATCATTGTTTTATTATTACTAAGCCAGCAATATTAGACAGTCCATGAAATGAGACCTGCCTACAGCCACCTAATAGGAAGGAGATGCATAAACAGGATAAAAATGAGAAGGGAAGCGGAGTAATGTATTCTAATATTTGATTGGACTGAAATATTGTTTAATATGGTATAAACATCATTATTTTATTATTACATAGCCAGCTATATTAGACAATCCATGAAAGAGATCTGCCTACAGCCTTCAGGGAGAAAGGAGATGCATAAATATGAAAAAAAAGGAAGGAAAGGGAGTAATGTATTCTATTATTTGATTGGACTGAAATATTGTTAAATATAGCATGAACATCATTATTTTATTATTACATAGCCAGCAATATTGGACAATACCAATAAGTAGAGATTTGCCTACAGCCTTCTGGGAGGAGAATATGCAAAATGAACAAAAAGGATAAAAACGAGAAGGAAGGAGAGTAATGTATTCTAGTATTTGATTGGACTGAAATATTGTTAAATATAGCATAAACATCATTATTTTATTATTACTAAGCCAGCTATATTAGACAGTCCATGAAATGAGACCTGCCTACAGCCACCTAATAGGAAGGAGATGCATAAACAGGATAAAAATGAGAAGGAAAGAGTAATGTATTCTTTTATATGATTCGACTGAAATATTGTTGAATAGAGCATAAACATCATTATTTTATTATTACTAAGCCAGCTACATTAGACAGTCCATGAAATGAGACCTGCCTACAGCCTTCTAGGAGGAAGGAGATGCATAAACAGGATTAAAATTAGAAGGAAAGGGGAGCAATGTATTTTATTATATGATTCAACTAAAATATTGTTAAATATAGCATGAACATCATTATTTTATTATTACTAAGCCAGCTATATTAGACAGTCCATGAAATGAGACCTGCCTACAGCCACCTAATAGGAAGAAGATGCATAAACAGGATAAAAATGAGAAGGAAAGGGGAGTAATGTATTTTATTATTTAATTGGACTGAAATATTGTTAAATACGGCATGAACATTATCATTTGATTATTACATAGCCAGCTATATTGAACAATCCATAAAAAGAGACCTGCCTACAGCCTTCTGGGAGGGAGAATATGCAACAATGAACATAAAAAGGATAAAAACGAGAAGGAAGGGAGAGTAATGTATTCTATAATTAGATTGGACTGAAATATTGTTAAATAGAGCATAAACATCATTATTTTATTATTACTAAGCCAGCTATATTAGACAATCCATGGAATGGGATCTACCTACAGCCTTCTAGGAGGAAGGAGATGCATAAACATGAAAAAATTGAGAAGGAAAGGGGAGTAATGTATTTTATTATTTAATTGGACTGAAATATTGTTAAATACGGCATGAACATTATCATTTGATTATTACATAGCCAGCTATATTGAACAATCCATAAAAAGAGACCTGCTTACATCCTTCTGGGAGGGAGAATATGCAACAATGAACATAAAAAGGATAAAAACGAGAAGGAAGGGAGAGTAATGTATTCTATAATTAGATTGGACTGAAATATTGTTAAATAGAGCATAAACATCATTATTTTATTATTACTAAGCCAGCTATATTAGACAATCCATGAAATGAGACCTGCCTACAGCCACCTAATACCAAGGAGATGCATAAACAGGATAAAAATGAGAAGGAAAGAGGAGTAATGTATTCTATTATATGATTCAACTGAAATATTGTTAAATATAGCATAAACATCATTATTTTATTATTACTAAGCCAGCTATATTAGACAGTCCATGAAATGAGACCTGCCTACAGCCTTCTAGGAGGAAGGAGATGCATAAACATGAAAAAATTGAGAAGGAAAGGGGAGTAATGTATTTTATTATTTAATTGGACTGAAATATAGTTAAATACAGCATGAACATTAATATTTGATTATTACATAGCCAGCTATATTGAACAATCCATAAGAAGAGATCTGCTTACAGCCTTCTGGGAGGGAGAATATGCAAAAATGAACATAAAAAGGATAAAAACGAGAAGGAAAGCACAGTAATGTATTCTATGATTAGATTGGACTGAAATATTGTTAAATAGAGCATAAACATCATTATTTTATTATTACTAAGCGAGCTATATTAGACAGTCCATGAAATGAGACCTGCCTACAGCCACCTAATAGGAAGGAGATGCATAAACAGGATAAAAATGAGAAGGAAAGAGAAGTAATGTATTCTATAATTAGATTGGACTGAAATATTGTTAAATAGAGCATAAACATCATTATTTTATTATTACTAAGCCAGCTATATTAGACAATCCATGGAATGGGATCTACCTACAGCCTTCTAGGAGGAAGGAGATGCATAAACATGAAAAAAAGAGAAGGAAAGGGGAGTAATGTATTTTATTATTTAATTGGACTGAAATATTGTTAAATACGGCATGAACATTATCATTTGATTATTACATAGCCAGCTATATTGAACAATCCATAAGAAGAGATCTGCTTACACACTTTTGGGAGGTAGAATATGCAAAGATGAACAAAAAAAGGATAAAAACGAGTAGGAAGAAAGAGTAATGTATACTATTATTTGATTGGACTGAAATATTGTTAAATATTCCATAAACATCATTATATTATTATTACTAAGCCAGCTATATTAGACAATCCATGAAATGAGACCTGCCTACAGCCACCTAATACCAAGGAGATGCATAAACAGGATAAAAATGAGAAGGAAAGAGGAGTAATGTATTCTATTATATGATTCAACTGAAATATTGTTAAATATAGCATAAACATCATTATTTTATTGTTACTAAGCCAGCTATATTAGACAATCCATGGAATGGGATCTACCTACAGCCTTCTAGGAGGAAGGAGATGCATAAACATGAAAAAAAAGAGAAGGAAAGGGGAGTAATGTATTTTATTATTTAATTGGACTGAAATATTGTTAAATACGGCATGAACATTATCATTTGATTATTACATAGCCAGCTATATTGAACAATCCATAAGAAGAGACCTGCCTACAGCCTTCTGGGAGGGAGAATATGCAAAAATGAACAAAAAATGGATAAAAACGAGAAGGAAGGGAGAGTAATGTATTCTATAATTAGATTGGACTAAAATATTGTTGGATAGAGCATAAACATCATTATTTTATTATTACTAAGCCAGCTATATTAGACAATCCATGGAATGGGATCTACCTACAGCCTTCTAGGAAGAAGGAGATGCATAAACATGGAAAAAAGAGAAGGAAAGGGGAGTAATGTATTCTTTTATTTGATTGGACGGAAATATTGTTAAATATGGTATAAACATCATTATTTTATTATTACTTAGCCAGCTATATTAGACAATCCATGGAATGGGATCTACCTACAGCATTCTAGGAGGAAGGAGATGCATAAATATGAAAAATGAGAAGGAAAGAGAAGTAATGTATTTTATTATTTAATTGGACTGAAATATTGTTAAATAGAGCATAAACATCATTATTTGATTATTACTAGCCAGCTATATTGAACAATCCATAAAAGAGATCTGCCTACATCCTTCTGGAGGAGAATATGCAAAATGAACAAAAAGGATAAAAACGAGAAGGAAAGAACAGTAATGTATTCTATTATTTGATTGGACTGAAATATTGTTAAATATAGCATAAACTTCATCATTTTATTATTACTAAGCCAGCTATATTAGACAGTCCATGAAATGAGACCTGCCTACAGCCACCTAATAGGAAGGAGATGCATAAACAGGATAAAAATGAGAAGGAAGGCGAGTAATGTATTTAATTTTTATTTAATTAGACTGAAATATTGTTAAATACGGCATAAACATTATAATTTGATTATTACATAGCCAGCTATCTTGAACAATCCTTAAGAAGAGATCTGCTTACATCCTTCTGGGAGGGAGAATATGCAAAAATGAACAAAAAAAAAGGATAAAAACGAGAAGGAAGGGGGAGTAATGTATTCTATAATTGGATTGGACTGAAATATTATTGAATAGAGCATAAACATCATTTTTTTATTATTACTAAGCCAGCTATATTAGACAATCCATAAAAAGAGACCAGCCTACAGCCTTCTAGGAGGAAGGAAATGCATAAACATGAAAAAATGAGAAGGAAAGGGAGTAATGTATTTTATTATTTAATTGGACTGAAATATTGTTAAATACGGCATGAACATTATCATTTGATTATTACATAGCCAGCTATATTGAACAATCCATAAAAAGAGACCTGCTTACATCCTTCTGGGAGGGAGAATATGCAACAATGAACATAAAAAGGATAAAAACGAGAAGGAAGGGAGGGTAATGTATTCTATAATTAGATTTGACTGAAATATTGTTAAATAGAGCATAATCATCATTATTTTATTATTACTAAGCCAGCTATATTAGACAGTTCATGAAATGAGACCTGCCTACAGCCACCTAATAGGAAGGAGATGCATAAACAGGATAAAAATGAGAAGGAAAGGGGAGTAATGTATTTTATTATTTAATTGGACTGAAATATTGTTAAATACGGCATGAACATTATTATTTGATTATTACAACGCCAGCTATATTGAAGAATCCAAAAAAGAGACCTGCCTACAGCCTTCTGGGAGGGAGAATATACAAAAATGAACAAAAAGGATAAAAACGAGAAGGAAGGAGAGT
Organism: Laodelphax striatellus; assembly: GCA_017141395.1. Classification (NCBI taxonomy): domain Eukaryota; kingdom Metazoa; phylum Arthropoda; class Insecta; order Hemiptera; family Delphacidae; genus Laodelphax; species Laodelphax striatellus. Next base: position 72,953 of record CM029534.1, on the reverse strand, counting down.
AATGTATTCTATTATTTGATTGGACTGAAATATTGTTAAATAGAGCATAATCATTATGATTTTAGTATTACTAAGCTTGCTATATTAAACAATCCATGAAATGAGAACTGAATACAGCGACCTAATAGGAAGGAGATGCATAAATAGGATAAAAATGAGAAGGAAAGGGGAGTAATGTATTATATTATATGATTCAACTGGAATATTGTTAAATACGGCATGAACATTATTATTTGATTATTACATAGCCAGCTATATTGAACAATCCATAAAAAGATACATGCCTACAGCCTTCTAGGAGGAAGGAGATGCATAAACATGAAAAAATTGAGAAGGAAAGGGGAGTAATGTATTTTATTATTCAATTGGACTGAAATATTGTTAAATATGGTATGAACATTATTATTTCATTATTACATAGCCAGCTATATTAGACAATTCATAAAAAGAGATCTGCCTACAGCCTTCTGGGAGGAAGAATATTTATGCAAAAAGAAACAGAAAAGGGATAAAAACGAGAAGGAAAGAAGAGTAATGTATTCTATTATTTGATTGGACTGAAATATTGTTAAATATAGCATAAACATCATTATTTTATTATTACTAAGCCAGCTATATTATACAGTCCATGAAATGAGACCTGCCTACAGCCACCTAATAGGAAGGAGATGCATAAACAGGATGAAAATGAGAAGGAAGGGGGAGTAATGCATACTATTATTTGATTGGACTGAAATATTGTTAAATATGGTATGAACATCATTATTTAATTATTAGTAAGCCAGCTATATTAGACAATCCATGAAATGAGATCTGCCTACAGCCACCTGATAGGAAGAAGATGCATATATAGGATAAAAATGAGAAGGAAAGGGGAGTAATGTATTCTTCTATTAGATTCAACTGAAATATTGTTAAATAAGCATAAACATCATTATTATTTTAATTATTACTAAGCCAGCTATATTAGACAATTCATAGAATGGGATCTACCTACAGCCTTCTAGGAGGAAGGAGATGCATAAACATGAAAAAAAATGAGGAGGAGAGGGAAGTAATGTATTCTATTATTAGATTGTATTGAAATATTGTTGAATACGGCATAAACAACATTATTTGATTATTACATAGCAAGCTACATTGAACAATCCATGAAAAGAGATCTGCCTACAGCATTCTGGGAGGGAGAATATGCAAAAATGAACAGAAAAAGGATAAAAACGAGAAGGAACGAACAGTAATGTATTCTATTATTTGATTGGACTAAAATATTGTTAGATATAACATCAACATAATTATTTTATTATAACTAAGCCAGCTATATGAGACAGTCCATGAAATGAGACCTGCCTACAGCCACCTAATAGAAAGAAGATGCATAAATAGGATGAAACTGAGAAGGAAAGGGGAGTAATGAATTCTATTATATATGACTCAACTGAAATATTGTTAAATATAGCATGAACATCATTATTTTATTATTACTAAGCCAGCTATATTGGACAATCCATGGAATGAGATCTACCTACAGCCTTCTAGGAGGAAGGAGATGCATAAACATGAAAAAAATGAGAAGGAAAGGGAAGTGATGTATTCTATAATTAGATTGGACTGGAATATTGTTAAATATAGCATAAACATCATTGTTTTATTATTACTAAGCCAGCAATATTAGACAGTCCATGAAATGAGACCTGCCTACAGCCACCTAATAGGAAGGAGATGCATAAACAGGATAAAAATGAGAAGAAAGCGGAGTAATGTATTCTAATATTTGATTGGACTGGAATATTGTTTAATATGGTATAAACATCATTATTTTATTATTACATAGCCAGCTATATTGAACAATCCATAGAAAGAGATCTGCCTACAGCCTTCTGGGAGAAAGGAGATGCATAAATATGAAAAAAAAATAGGAAGGAAAGGGAAGTGATGTATTCTATCATTTGATTGGACTGAAATATTGTTAAATATAGCATGAACATCATTATTTTATTATTACTAAGCCAGCTATATTAGACAGTCCATGAAATGAGACCTGCCTACAGCCACCTAATAGGAAGGAGATGCATAAACAGGATAAAAATGAGAAGGAAAGGGGAGTAATGTATTTTATTATTTAATTGGACTGAAATATTGTTAAATACGGCATGAACATTATCATTTGATTATTACATAGCCAGCTATATTGAACAATCCATAAAAAGAGACCTGCCTACAGCCTTCTGGGAGGGAGAATATGCAAAAATGAACAAAAAAAGGATAAAAACGAGAAGGAAGGGAGAGTAATGTATTCTATTATTTGATTGGACTGAAATATTGTTAAATATAGCATAAACATCATTATTTTATTATTACTAAGCCAGCTATATTAGACAGTCCATGAAATGAGACCTGCCTACAGCCACCTAATAGGAAGAAGATGCATAAACAGGATAAAAATGAGAAGGAAAGGGGAGTAATGTATTTTATTATTTAATTGGACTGAAATATTGTTGAATACGGCATAAACATTATTATTTGATTATTACATAGCCAGATATATTGAACAATCCATAAGAAGAGATCTGCTTACAGCCTTCTGGGAGGGAGGATATGAAACAATGAACATAAAAAGGATAAAAACGAGAAGGAAGGGAGAGTAATGTATTCTATGATTAGATTGAACTGAAATATTGTTAAATAGAGCATAAACATCATTATTTTATTATTACTAAGCCAGCTATATTAGTCAATCCATGGAATGGGATCTACCTACAGCCTTCTAGGAGGAAGGAGATGCATAAACATGAAAAAAAAGAGAAGGAAAGGGGAGTAATGTATTTTATTACTTAATTGGACTGAAATATTGTTAAATACGGCATGAACATCAATATTTGATTATTACATAGCCAGCTATATTGAACAATCCATAAGAAGAGATCTGCTTACAGCCTTCTGGGAGGGGGAATATGCAAAAATGAACATAAAAAGGATAAAAACGAGAAGGAAAGCACAGTAATGTATTCTATGATTAGATTGGACTGAAATATTGTGAAATATTCTATAAACATCATTATTTTATTATTACTAAGCCAGCTATATTAGACAATCCATGGAATGAGACCTGCCTACAGCCACCTAATAGGAAGGAGATGCATAAACAGGATAAAACTGAGAAGGAAAGGGGAGTAATGTATTCTATTATATGATTCAACTGAAATATTGTTAATATAGCATAAACATCATTATTTATTATTACTAAGCCAGCTATATTAGACAATCCATGGAATGGGATCTACCTACAGCCTTCTAGGAGAAGGAGATGCATAAACATGAAAAAATGAGAAGGAAAGAGTAATGTATTTTATTATTGAATTGGACTGAAATATTGTTAAATACGGCATGAACATTATCATTTGATTATTACATAGCCAGCTATATTGAACAATCCATAAAAAGAGACCTGCCTACAGCCTTCTGGGAGGGAGAATATGCAACAATGAACATAAAAAGGATAAAAACAAGAAGGAAGGCAGAGTATTGTATGCTATTAGTTGATTGGACTGAAATATTGTTAAATATAGCATAAACATCATTATTTTATTATTACTAAGCCAGCTATATTAGACAGTCCATGAAATGAGACCTGCCTACAGCCACCTAATAGGAAGGAGATGCATAAACAGGATAAAAATGAGAAGGAAAGGGGAGTAATGTATTCTATTATTTGATTGGACTGAAATATTGTTAAATATAGCATAAACATCATTATTTTATTATTATTTAGCCAGCTATATTAGACAGTCCATGAAATGAGACCTGCCTACAGCCTTCTAGGAGGAAGGAGATGCATAAACATGAAAAAATTGAGAAGGAAAGGGGAGTAATGTATTTTATTATTTAATTGGACTGAAATATAGTTAAATACAGCATGAACATTAATATTTGATTATTACATAGCCAGCTATATTGAACAATCCATAAGAAGAGATCTGCTTACAGCCTTCTGGGAGGGAGAATATGCAAAAATGAACATAAAAAGGATAAAAACGAGAAGGAAAGCACAGTAATGTATTCTATGATTAGATTGGACTGAAATATTGTTAAATATTCTATAAACATCATTATTTTATTATTACTAAGCCAGCTATATGAGACAGTCCATGAAATGAGACCTGCCTACAGCCACCTAATAGGAAGGAGATGCATAAACAGGATAAAAATGAGAAGGAAAGGTGAGTAATGTATTCTATTATATGATTCAACTGAAATATAGTTGAATATAGCATAAACATCATTATTTAATTGTTACTAAGCCAGCTATATTAGACAATCCATGGAATGGGTTCTACCTACAGCCTTCTAGGAGAAAGGAGATGCATAAACATGAAAAAAATGAGAAGGAAAGGGGAGTAATGTATTTTATTATTTAATTGGACTGAAATATTGTTAAATACGGCATGAACATTATCATTTGATTATTACATAGCCAGCTATATTGAACAATCCATAAGAAGAGATCTGCTTACAGCCTTTTGGGAGGGAGGATATGCAACAATGAACATAAAAAGGATAAAAACGAGAAGGAAGGGAGAGTAATGTATTCTATTATATGATTAAACTGAAATATTGTTAAATATAGCATTAACATCATTATTTTATTATTATTAAGCCAGCTATATTAGACAGTCCATGAAATGAGACCTGCCTACAGCCACCTAATAGGAAGGAGATGCAAAAACAGGATAAAAATGAGAAGGAAAGGGGAGTAATGTATTCTATTATATGATTAAACTGAAATATTGTTAAATATAGCATTAAACATCATTTTTTTATTATTACTAAGCCAGCTATATTAGACAGTCCATGAAATGAGACCTGCCTACAGCCTTCTAGGAGGAAGGAGATGAATAAACATGAAAAAATTGAGAAGGAAAGGGGAGTAATGTATTTTATTATTTAATTGGACTGAAATATAGTTAAATACAGCATGAACATTAATATTTTATTATTACATAGCCTGCTATATTGAACAATCCATAAGAAGAGATCTGCTTACAGCCTTCTGGGAGAGTGAATATGCAAAAATGAACATAAAAAGGATAAAAAAGAGAAGGTTAGAACAGTAATGTATTCTATAATAAGATTTGACTGAAATATTGTTAAATATTCGATAAACATATCTATTTAATTATTACTAAGCCGACTTTATTAGACAGTGCATGCAATGAGATCTACCTACAGCCTTCTAGGAGAAAGGAGATGCATAAACATGAAAAAAATGAGAAGGAAAGGGGAGTAATGTATTTTATTATTTAATTGGACTGAAATATTGTTAAATACGACATAAACATCATTATTTTATTATTACATTGCCAGCTATATTGATCAATCTTTAAGAAGACATCTGCCTACAGCCTTCTGGGAGGGAGAATATACAATGATGAACAAAAAAAGTATAAAAACGAGAAGGAATGGAGAGTAAGTTATTCTACTATTTGATTGGACTAAAATATTGTTGAATATGGTATAAACATCATTATTTTATTATTACTAAGCCAGCTATATTAGACAGTCCATGAAATGAGACCTGCCTACAGCCACCTAATAGGAAGGAGATGCATAAACAGGATAAAAATGAGAAGGAAAGGGGAGTAATGTATTCTATTATATGATTGGACTGAAATATTGTTAATATAGCATAAACATCATTATTTTATTATTACTAATCCATTTATATTAGACAATCCATGTAATTGGATCTACCTACAGCCTTCTAGGAGAAAGGAGATGCATAAACATGAAAAATGAGAAGGAAAGGGGAGTAATGTATTTTATTATTTAATTGGACTGAAATATTGTTAAATACGGCATGAACATTATCATTTGATTATTACATAGCCAGCTATATTGAACAATCCATAAGAAGAGATCTGCTTACAGCCTTCTGGGAGGGAGAATATGCAACAATGAACATAAAAAGGATAAAAACGAGAAGGAAGGGAGAGTAATGTATTCTATAATTAGATTGGACTGGAATATTGTTAAATAGAGCATAAACATCATTATTTTATTATTACTAAGCCAGCTATATTAGACAATCCATGGAATGAGATCTAACTACAGCCTTCTAGGAGGAAGGAGATGCATAAACATGAAAAAAAAGAGAAGGAAAGGGAAGTAATGTATTTTATTACTTAATTGGACTGAAATATTGTTAAATACGGCATGAACATTAATATTTGATTATTACATAGCCAGCTATATTGAACAATCCATAAGAAGAGATCTGCTTACACCCTTTTGGGAGGTAGAATATGCAAAGATGAACAAAAAAAGGATAAAAACGAGTAGGAAGGGAGAGTAATGTATACTATTATTTGATTGGACTGAAATATTGTTAAATATTCCATAAACATCATTATTTTATTATTACTAAGCCAGCTATATTAGACAATCCATGAAATGAGATCTGCCTACAGCCACCTAATACCAAGGAGATGCATAAACATGAAAAAAATGAGAAGGAAAGGGGAGTAATGTATTCTATTATATGATTCAACTGAAATATTGTTAAATATAGCATAAACATCATTATTTTATTGTTACTAAGCCAGCTATATTAGACAATCCATGGAATGGGATCTACCTACAGCCTTCTAGGAGAAAGGAGATGCATAAACATGAAAAAAATGAGAAGGAAAGGGGAGTGATGTATTTTATTATTTAATTGGACTGAAATATTGTTAAATACGACATAAACATAATTATTTGATTATTAAGTAGCCAGCTATCTTGAACAATCCATAAGAAGAGATCTGCTTACATCCTTCTGGGAGGGAGAATATGCAACAATGAACATAAAAAGGATAAAAACGAGAAGGAAGGGAGAGTAATGTATTCTATGATTAGATTGGACTGAAATATTGTTGAATAGAGCATAAACATCATTATTTTATTATTACTAAGCCAGCTATATTAGACAATCCATGAAATGAGATCTGCCTACAGCCACCTAATACCAAGGAGATGCATAAACATGAAAAAAATGAGAAGGAAAGGGGAGTAATGTATTCTATTATATGATTCAACTGAAATATTGTTGAATATAGCATAAACATCATTATTTTATTGTTACTAAGCCAGCTATATTAGACAATCCATGGAATGGGATCTACCTACAGCCTTCTAGGAGAAAGGAGATGCATAAACATGAAAAAAATGAGAAGGAAAGGGGAGTAATGTATTTTAATATTTAATTGGACTGAAATATTGTTAAATACGACATAAACATAATTATTTGATTATTAAGTAGCCAGCTATCTTGAACAATCCATAAGAAGAGATCTGCTTACATCCTTCTGGGAGGGAGAATATGCAACAATGAACATAAAAAGGATAAAAACGAGAAGGAAGGGAGAGTAATGTATTCTATGATTAGATTGGACTGAAATATTGTTAAATAGAGCATAAACATCATTATTTTATTATTACTAAGCCAGCTATATTAGACAATCCATGAAATGAGACCTGCCGACAGCCACCTAATAGGAAAGAGAGGCAGAAGCAGGATAAAAATGAGGAAGGAGTAATGTATTCTATTTATGATTCAACTGAAATATTGTTGAATATAGCATAAACATCATTATTTTATTGTTACTAAGCCAGCTATATTAGACAATCCATGGAATGGGATCTACCTACAGCCTTCTAGGAGAAAGGAGATGCATAAACATGAAAAAAATGAGAAGGAAAGGGGAGTAATGTATTTTATTATTTAATTGGACTGAAATATTGTTAAATACGGCATGAACATTATCATTTGATTATTACATAGCCAGCTATATTGAACAATCCATAAGAAGAGATCTGCTTACAGCCTTCTGGGAGGGAGGATATGCAACAATGAACATAAAAAGGATAAAAACGAGAAGGAAGGGAGAGTAATGTATTCTATAATTAGATTGGACTGGAATATTGTTAAATAGAGCATAAACATCATTATTTTATTATTACTAAGCCAGCTATATTAGTCAATCGATGGAATGGGATCTAACTACAGCCTTCTAGGAGGAAGGAGATGCATAAACATGAAAAAAAAGAGAAGGAAAGGGGAGTAATGTATTTTATTACTTAATTGGACTGAAATATTGTTAAATACGGCATGAACATTAATATTTGATTATTACATAGCCAGCTATATTGAACAATCCATAAGAAGAGATCTGCTTACACCCTTTTGGGAGGTAGAATATGCAAAGATGAACAAAAAAAGGATAAAAACGAGTAGGAAGGGAGAGTAATGTATACTATTATTTGATTGGACTGAAATATTGTTAAAAATTCCATTAACATCATTATTTTATTATTACTAAGCCAGCTATATTAGAAATTCCATGAAATGAGATCTGCCTACAGCAACCTAATACCAAGGAGATGCATAAACATGAAAAAAATGAGAAGGAAAGGGGATTAATGTATTCTATTATATGATTCAACTGAAATATTGTTAAATATAGCATAAACATCATTATTTCATTGTTACTAAGCCAGCTATATTAGACAATCCATGGAATGGGACCTACCTACAGCCTTCTAGGAGAAAGGAGATGCATAAACATGAAAAAAATGAGAAGGAAAGGGGAGTAATGTATTTTATTATTTAATTGGACTGAAATATTGTTAAATACGACATAAACATAATTATTTGATTATTAAGTCACATATCATAATTATTCATTATCATTATCATAATTATTAAGTCACATATCATTATTAAGATCATTAATCATAATTTGATTATTTTATATCGTTAAGTCACGTCAGAGACCCTGAACTGATCAGGAGTGACCTGAAAACTCTGACACCAGACCTGAGGCAGCCAGGTTACACGGAATTATTATTATTTTATTATTACATAGCCAGCTATCTTGAACAATCCATAAGAAGAGATCTGCTTACATCCTTCTGGGAGGGAGAATATGCAACAATGAACATGAAAAGGATAAAAACGAGAAGGAGAGAACAGTAATGTATTCTATGATTAGATTGGACTTAAATATTGTAAAAATAGCAAAAACATCATTATTTTATTATTACTTAGCCAGCTATATTAGACAGTCCATGAAATGAGACCTGCCTACAGCCACCTAATAGGAAGGAGATGCATAAACTGGATAAAAATGAGAAGGAAAGGGGAGTAATGTATTCTATTATATGATTAAACTGAAATATTGTTAAATATAGCATTAACATCATTATTTTATTATTATTTAGCCAGCTATATTAGACAGTCCATGAAATGAGACCTGCCTACAGCCTTCTAGGAGGAAGGAGATGCATAAACATGAAAAAAATGAGAAGGAAAGGGGAGTAATGTATTTTATTATTTAATTGGACTGAAATATTGTTAAATACAGCATGAACATTATTATTTGATTATTACATAGCCAGCTATATTGAACAATCCATAAGAAGAGACCTGCCTACTGCCTTCTGGTAGGGAGAATATGCAACAATGAACATAAAAAGGATGAAAACGAGAAGGAATGGAGAGTAATGTATTCTATAATTAGATTGTACTGAAATATTGTTAAATATTAAAACATCATTATTTTATTATTACTAAGCCAGCTATATTGGACAATCCATGAAATGAGACCTGCCTACAGCCACCTAATAGGAGATGCATAAACAGGATAAAATGAGAAGGAAAGGGAGTAATGTATTCTATTATATGATTCAACTGAAATATTGTTAAATATAGCATTAACATCATTATTTTATTATTACTAAGCCAGCTATATTAGACAGTCCATGAAATGAGACCTGCCTACAGCCTTCTAGGAGGAAGGAGATGCATAAACATGAAAAAATTGAGAAGGAAAGGGGAGTAATGTATTTTATTATTTAATTGGACTGAAATATAGTTAAATACAGCATGAATATTATTATTTGATTATTACATAGCCAGCTATATTGAACAATCCATAAGAAGAGATCTGCTTACACCCTTTTGGGAGGTAGAATATGCAAAGATGAACAAAAAAAGGATAAAAACGAGTAGGAAGGGAGAGTAATGTATACTATTATTTGATTGGACTGAAATATTGTTAAATATTCCATAAACATCATTATATTATTATTACTAAGCCAGCTATATTAGACAATCCATGAAATGAGACATGCCTACAGCCACCTAATACCAAGGAGATGCATAAACAGGATAAAAATGAGAAGGAAAGGGGAGTAATGTATTCTTCTATATGATTCAACTGAAATATTGTTAATTAAAAAGGATAAACAGGATTTTTAAAGGATATTAAAAAGGATATTGTTAAAATTATAAAGGATAAACATCATTATTTTATTATTACTAAGCCAGCTATATTAGACAATCCATAGAATGGGATCTACCCACAGCCTTCTAGGAGGAAGGAGATGCATAAACATGGAAAAAAATGAGGAGGAGAGGGAAGTAATGTATTCTATTATTAGATTGTACTGAAATATTGTTGAATACGGCATAAACAACATTATTTGATTATTACATAGCAAGCTACATTGAACAATCCATGAAAAGAGATCTGCCTACAGCCTTCTGGGAGGGAGAATATGCAAAAATGAACAGAAAAAGGATAAAAACGAGAAGGAACGAACAGTAATGTATTCTATTATTTGATTGGACTAAAATATTGTTAGATATAACATCAACATAATTATTTTAATATAACTAAGCCACCTATATGAGACAGTCCATGAAATGAGACCTGCCTACAGCCTTCTAGGAGGAAGGAGATGCATAAACATGAAAAAATTGAGAAGGAAAGGGGAGTAATGTATTTTATTATTTAATTGGACTGAAATATTGTTAAATACAGCATGAAACATTATTATTTGATTATTACATAGCTAGCTATATTGAACAATCCATAAAAGAGACCTGCCTACAGCCTTCTGGGAGGAGAATATGCAACAATGAACATAAAAAGGATAAAAACAAGAAGGAGAGGAGAGTAATGTATTCTATAATTAGATTGGACTGAAATATTGTTTAATATGGCATGAACATCATTATTTTATTGTTACTAAGCCAGCTATATTAGACAATCCATGAAATGAAATCTGCCTACAGCCACCTAATAGGAAGGAGATGCATAAACAGGATAAAATGAGAAGGAAAGGGAGTAATGTATTCTATTATTTAATTGGACTGAAATATTGTTAAATATAGCATAAACATCATTATTTTATTATTACATTGCCAGCTATATTGATCAATCTTTAAGAAGACATCTGCCTACAGCCTTCTGGGAGGGAGAATATGCATAAATGAACAAAAAGGATAAAACGAGAAGGAAGGAGTAATGTATTTTATTATTTGATTGGACTGAAATATTGTTAAATAGCATAAACATCATTATTTTATTATTACTAAGCCAGCTATATTGAACAATCCATGAAATGAGATCTGCCTACAGCCATCCTTCTAGGGAGGAGAATATGCATAAACAGGATAAAAATGAGAAGGAAAGAGGAGTAATGTATTCTATTATATGATTGCACTGAAATATTGTTAAATATAGCATAAACATCATTATTTTATTATTAATAAGCAAGGTATATTAGACAGTCCATGAAATGAGAACTGATTACAGACACCTAATAGGAAGGAGATGAATAAACATGAAAAAATTGAGAAGGAAAGGGAGTAATGTATTTTATTATTTAATTGGACTGAAATATTGTTAAATGCATAAACATTATTATTTGATTATTACATAGCCAGCTATATTGAACAATCCATAAGAAGAGATCTGCCTACATCCTTCTGGGAGGGAGAATATGCAACAATGAACAAAAAGGATAAAAACGAGAAAGGAAAGGGGAGTAATGTATTCTATTATTTGATTGGACTGAAATTTTGTTAAATATAGCATAAACATCATTATTTTATTATTACTAAGCCAGCTATATTAGACAGTCCATGAAATGAGACATGCCTACAGCCACCTAATAGGAAGGAGATGCATAAACATGAAAAAATTGAGAAGGAATGGGGAGTAATGTATTTTATTATTTAATTGGACTGAAATATTGTTAAATACGGCATGAACATTATCATTTGATTATTACATAGCCAACTATATTGAACAATCCATAAGAAGAGACCTGCCTACAGCCTTCTGGGAGGGAGAATATGCAAAAATGAACAAAAAATGGATAAAAACGAGAAGGAAGGGAGAGTAATGTATTCTATAATTGGATTGGACTAAAATATTGTTGGATAGAGCATAAACATCATTATTTTATTATTACTAAGCCAGCTGTATTAGACTGTCCATGAAATGAGATCTGCCTACAGCCACCTAATAGGAAGGAGATGCATAAACATGAAAAAAAAGAGAAGGAAAGGGGACTGTTGTATTTTATTATTTAATTGGACTGAAATATTGTTAAATACGGCATGAACATTATCATTTGATTATTACATAGCCAGCTATATTGAACAATCCATAAAAAGAGACCTGCTTACATCCTTCTGGGAGGGAGAATATGCAACAATGAACATAAAAAGGATAAAAACGAGAAGGAAGGGAGAGTAATGTATTCTATAATTAGATTTGACTGAAATATTGTTAAATAGAGCATAAACATCATTATTTTATTATTACTAAGCCAGCTATATTAGACAGTCCATGAAATGAGACCTGCCTACAGCCACCTAATAGGAAGGAGATGCATAAACAGGATAAAAATGAGAAGGAAAGGGGAGTAATGTATTCTATTATTTAATTGGACTGAAATATTGTTAAATACGGCATAAACATTATTATTTGATTATTACATAGCCAGCTATCTTGAACAATCCATAAGAAGAGATCTGCTTACATCCTTCTGGGAGAGAGAATATGCAACAATGAACATAAAAAGGATAAAAACGAGAAGGAAGGGAGAGTAATGTATTCTATAATTAGATTGGACTGAAATATTGTTAAATAGAGCATAAACATCATTATTTTATTATTACTAAGCCAGCTATATTAGACAGTCCATGAAATGAGACCTGCCTACAGCCACCTAATAGGAAGGAGATGCATAAACATGAAAAAATTGAGAAGGAAAGGGGAGTAATGTATTTTATTATTTAATTGGACTGAAATATTGTTAAATACGGCATGAACATTATTATTTGATTATTACATAGCCAGCTATATTGAACAATCCATAAAAAGAGACCTGCCTACAGCCTTCTGGGAGGGAGAATATGCAAAAATGAACAAAAAAAGGATAAAAACGAGAAGGAAAGAACAGTAATGTATTCTATTATTTGATTGGACTGAAATATTGTTAAATATAGCATAAACATCATTATTTTATTATTACTAAGCCAGCTATATTAGACAGTCCATGAAATGAGACCTGCCTACAGCCACCTAATAGGAAGGAGATGCATAAACAGGATAAAAATGAGAAGGAAAGGGGAGTAATGTATTTTATTATTTAATTGGACTGGAATATTGTTAAATACGGCATAAACATTATTATTTGATTATTACATAGCCAGCTATCTTGAACAATCCATAAGAAGAGATCTGCTTACATCCTTCTGGGAGGGAGAATATGCAACAATGAACATAAAAAGGATAAAAACGAGAAGGAAGGGAGAGTAATGTATTCTATAATTAGATTGGACTGAAATATTGTTAAATAGAGCATAAACATCATTATTCTATAATATATAGCCAGATATATTAGACAATCCACGAAATGAGATCTGCCTACAGCCACCTAAGAGGAAGAAGATCCATAAACAGTATAGAAATGAGAAGGAAAGGGGAGTAATGTATTCTATTATTTGATTGGACTAGAATATTGTTGAATACGGCATAAACGTCATTATTTTATTATTACATAGCTAGCTATATTGAACAATCCATAGAAAGAGATCTGCCAACAGCCTTCTCGGAGGAAAAATATGCTAAGATGAACAAAAAAAAGGTAAAAACAAGAAGGAAAAGAGAGTAACGTATTCTATTATTTTATTGGACTGGAATATTGTTAAATATGGCGGAAAAATCATTATTTGGTCATTCCAAAGCTAGCTATCTTAGACAATCCATGAAATGGGATATACATACAGCCTTCTAGGAGAAAGGAGATGCATAAACAGGATAACAATGAGATGGAAAGGGGAGTAATGAATTCTGTTATTTGATTGGACTAGAATATTGTTAAATATGGCATAAACGGCATTATTTGACTATTACATAGCCAGCTATATTATACAATCCATGAAATGAGATCTGCCTACATCCACATACGAGGAAGAAGATGCATAAACAGGATAAAAATGAGAAGTAGAGGGGAGTTTTGTATTCTATTATTTGATTCGACTGGAATATTGTTAAATATGGTTTAAAGATCGTTATTTCATTATTACATAGCCAGCTATGTAAGACAATCCATGAAATGAGATCTGCCTACAGCCTTTTAGGAGGAAGGAGAAGCAAAAACTAATATTAAAAGGATATAAATGAGAAGGGAATGAGAATTATGCATTCTATTATTTGATTGGACTAGAATATTGTTAAAAATTGCATAAACATCATTATTTGATTATTACATAGACAGCTATATTGAACAATCCATATAACGAGATCTGCCTACAGCCTTCTTCTGTGAGGAAGAATATGCAGTGCTGAACAAAAAAAAAAGGATAGAAATGAGAGGGAAAGGGGACTAATATATTCTATCATTTGAATGGACTGAATTATTGTTAAAAATGGCATAAGCACCATTATCTGTTTATTACTAAGCCAGCTATATAAGACTATCGATGAAACGAGATCTGCCTACAGCCTTCTAGGAGGAAGGAGATGCAAAAACTAACATGAAAAGTATAAAAATGAGAAGGGAAGGAGAATTATGTATTCTATTACTTGATTGGACTAGAATACTGTTAAATATGCCATAAACATCATTATTTTATCATTACTAAGCCAGCTATATTAGACAATCCATGAAATGAGATACGCCTACAGCCATCTAAGAGGAAGAAGATGCATAAACAGGATAAAAATGAGAAGGAAAGGGGAGTAATGTATTCTATTATTTGATTGGACTAGAATATTGTTAAATATGGCATAAACGTCATTATTTGATTATTACCTAAGAGGACCCTAACCACCCAGGAACAATATTCTAGTCCAATCAAAAGAATACATCACTCTCCTTTCCTTTTCATGTTAATTTTTGCATCTTCTTCCTCTGAGGAGGCTGAGGGCGGATCTCATTTCATGTGTTGTTGGATGTTCGAGCTGTCTTCCTTGTAATCAAATGTTGATGTACAGGAAAGAGGTTATCTAAGAAGACGTTCAAATACTTTTTTTAGAAATAATATATGTTTCCATTTGCTTATAGGTCTTTAATTGTGATTATCATATGTTTTTGCTTCCAATAAATCATTTTTCTAACCTTTCACAGGGTTTTACGTCTTTTTTACTATAACTGAACCTATCCTTCATATAATCTGAGTTTCCCCGTATCCGAGGTCGTCCCGGTCCCAATTGCCTCGGATAATCGGGAGTCTACTAAATATAAAAAAAGCTTGAAGCTGTCAAAGATACAAAACCGCTTTCTCGATACTTCAATGAATTTGTGTTTGTAACAACTCAACCACTTCGAGTCTTTTCATTCAATACGGGTAACTACCGATATTACCACCTTCAGCTTCATTACTAAACAAAAAGTAAATTTGAAGTTTCGTAACAGGTATTACATGAACAACAGCAGCTCAACAATTCTCCTTTTGGTTTAATATTAAAATGAAAATTAATTCAATATGAAATTCAAGATTAGGAGTTAGTTAGCTTACCAGAACCACTTCTGTTCCATTCATCGTTGGATCTGAAACAGAGAATAATAAAATATTTGTAGTTGAAAACTGTTTAAAACAACAAATATTACAAAAAAATACAATAAATTTTCTCGTAATACACTAAGCAATATTTTTCAAAAACGAATAATAATATTAATAAATTCCCTAGTCATTAAACATCTAAATAAATAAGTTACGAAAAGGATTCAAGCCTTTACTTAATCAAATTTTCCATAATATTCAATAAAACAGATGAACGTCGAATTGAACAGCTGACTTTAACCTGCCCGCACACTAGACATGCACTATTATAAACAAGGAAACTGGGTTATGAATGTCTACTGTGTGGGCAAGATAGCAGCGCTTCTATTTTACTGAATTGGATAGAAAATATACGTTTCATCAAGATTTTACAGTTTTCATTTCGATTTAAAAATTCAAAGCTGCTTTTGATAAAGTCCTTAATACAATAGAGAAATCACGCAACATGCACTTCGTAGTTGACTGTTTCGGATTCTATTTTTAGAGTTGAAATAGTAGGAATACTGTACAGTATTTTCAAATGGTAGACAAACATTGCCAGATAATTTTTAAATGTAGTTGAAATTGTCAAAATCCACTTTAATAAACATAAATTTAACAATTATGGAAAGACTCCACAACATCAACATTCGTTCTACAAACTTGATTGCCAAAAAGTTTTTAATAAACTTGAAATCTGACTAATAATCATAACGTCAAAGGATATTGGCTACTACAGAGAGAAACAGTGTGGCCATTTGTGTGAAGCACTCCATAACAGTATGTGGAGATAATTTTTTCTCCAGCCGCCGCCATACTTTTGCCAAATTTTTGAATTTGATATGGGATTACAGGCTAATATGAACTCATTCAATCATTTATCAAACTTATTTTGTGAGAAATAACATCAAAAATAACTTTTCTAACATTAAAAATTGTCTCTCTACTCGTGGTATTGTGTTAAATGCTTAAAATTAAGAAAACTAACACTGGCAAAGGCAAATTATTGTAGGTTAGAAGTGAATCACTCAATATAACACATGATTTGGGTTTCATTTCAATGCTAATCTTATGGGAATTGGCAAAGTATGGCGGATTTGTCAGAGCTAACCAATCAAAAGTGTGACATGTAATGTCCACACTGTTACTACTATACACTCTCTGTATTGGCTACTATAAAATGAAAAATGTAAGTTTACGTAACTTTAAGTAAGTAATGTAAGTTTGTGCGGTTATAGTTGAGATCTTTTCGATAATTTAGTTTCCATTTTCATTTTTAATGAATTGAAAAAGGATCACGAAAACGCAAAAGCCTTTTTAAATAAATCTTTACTCGCGCGCCTCTAAGATCTGTCATAACAGTTCAGTCAAACGTATTAAAAGCAATCAAGAACTTTTTACAGTTAATAAAGACTCTGAAGTTGTAAAAGACCGGATCGCAACTTACAGGACGTTTGAGCACAGGTTATGAAATTTGCAAAGGATGCTTGTCAAATTGATGGAGCTTGCTGATCTTTTGGGTTGGGATAAGGGAGACATTGATAAGGGATACCTAGAAAACAAGATTTTCTGATGAAATTTGTAATTGCTAATTTTATATGCTATTCGATCTATTAATTGAATATAATGTAGGTCTACATAATTCACAGGGAAATACAGTATAACTAATAACTAAAATATAACATGTAATACAGATGAAAGGCGAACACATACACTAGCTATGAACAATACGGCCTACTATGTAGAAAATTGCGTTAATCTTTTTCCTGTTATACATGACTGATAAATTAAAAGACAGGCCCTGAATTATAGAATCGGGTGATTTATTCAATGGAAAAGATTGAAACAGCTTCATGAAAAATCGTGTAATGCGCAAAGTATTCAACGATTATCGGAATATTACATGAGAAATGGAGTATTCGATTCGATCTGTATTCGATCTTGGAACCTTTGGATTATCAGACAGGCGCTTATCGCCCTCGGCTACGGACCACTCCAACTTAACTGAGTGAAACTTAACAATGTAGAGCATTCTAATAAATTGGAATTTTATTCAGTACCTGGATGGAATTTGTTTGGTAATTTGGCTTCTATCGCCTTCAACATTTTGCGCTGGTTTTGGGACAGTAGGTTTTGTAGACCTATCAACAATTATTATATTGTTGCTTTTGGCTGGTTTCAAGCCATCTCTACTCTCAGGTTCAATGTTTTCCTTGTCGGGTATCTGCAACAAAGCAATAATTTTTTATTAAATCCGTAATAAAATACTACAAAATACATCACAAACCAAAACCATCTCTGAATAATTTTCACACCAATTCCATCATTAAATTTATGGCGCAATTACAAGAATGCTGACCTTACTAGTCAGCTGTTCAATTCAAGAGTTGAAGAGAATTTAATGGGAAATATGATCGTGATGATAAGAGCATGTATAGAAAGTTGTTTTTGATGTAAGAATAGAGTATTTTTGTATTTTGTAACCAATATGATAAAACCAATCAATTTTCAACAGCAATAATCACTTGCAAATAAATTGATACAAACAAATAAATAAAAAATATATAAATTAATTTGAATGCAATATTCCGCCATATCTATGATTGCAACGAAGCATCTTCATCTAGAATTATGTCAATGTATTATGTCATCTGTATTATGCCAATTTTTCTAGGACAAATCCTGCAGGATGAGTATACGTTTATGATCTGATTTTCCAGTATGAAAAACCTACCTCATCAGTATTGACTTCTTCTTTATCGGCATGACCATTCTGGTTGAGTGATTCGGCCGGCTTCTGTATTGATTTCCCAATGGACGGCTGAAAGAAAACATTCAACATTAACCAATCATACAAGTTCATACCAAGTCAAATTTATTCTTTCCTTCAAATCAAATTAATACACACTGCAGCTTTTAGAGCGTTAAATTTGTTTATGAGACGTTTTATGTAGATTAAGCTTAGAAATCTAATACGTAAAACCATTCCCAGAACTCCAACACCAATAGTTGAGAAGAAAACTGAGGAAAAGCACGACAAAATGGAATAGAAAGACAATTTTTTCAATTTTAGCTATACAAGACTGAATTGCATGCAAACATAGTAACATTTTCAATGAAACTTGAAGAGAATTTAATTGTGAATAGAATTATAAAAACGCAATAGTTATTTTCAAGATTAAATTTTATTGAGAAACTCACAAGACCTAGGTTCGTATCCATGAATAAAACTTGATCCACAAAATTTTCATGACTACTTTGAGTTAAATATAGCTTATCTGTCTGTTGTGCGTGAAATTGCTACTTTGTGAAATTTCTTCTTAAATCAATAATTTAAATCATCATAAAATTAATCAAAATATAATTCATTAAATATAATATAATTTTGTTTGTTTGTCAATGGCTCAACAGCCCTATGTGGGCTTAGGCCTACCAGCTGGTTGCCAGTTTCACATCCACTTGACTGAATCTGCAGAGGTGAATGATCAATATAATTAAATAATAAATGTATAATTCATAAAAATCATCATTCAATTTTCACCATAAATACGGACCTAAAAAGAATAGGTATGACGCAATTTAATGTTTTTCTTTAATAAAATGAAGGGTTTGAAAATGTTACCTTCGAAAAGTTTATAAATACGACCTTTTTCAAATTCAAATTTTATTGATTTCAAGTACACACAGCACTTTTTACACTTTTCAAAGAAAAAACAGTAGCCTACTGTACATGACAATCAATTTCAGCTCACAAGAAAATCTTCTGATCGTCTACATCTACAACTTTTTATACTACAATTGAAAAGAAAAATAATATCTTCCTTAAGTTAAAGTTAAAGAGTACTTATAAAAGAGAAGAAAAAGAGCGAAATTGATGAAAAAGAGGTTTAATCTTGATGAAATGAAAGATTTCCTAACAATAATTTAGTGAATAATTTCAACTACCTAATAATTACCTTTATCTGACGATTGATGGTGGGAACTGTTTTGCTTGTAGCAGATGGAGCAGGCGCTGTGTTATTATCTAATGTTGTTGTTGAAGTTTCATTGGTCGAAGGCGATTTTATTGTTTTATGTACACTGGCCGGCTCTTCGATTGTGGGGTACTTAATTTGATCTGAAAAAACCCCAATAATATTGGAAACTTTGACTTGTTCGACTTGACTAATTCATTGATCAAGTTGAAGCCTAAAATTTTAAGCGAAAAACGTGAGAAATTCTAACAAGCAATGAGCACAGCATTCTTTTAATTCCAATGTCAATCGTTCAAGTTTAGAAGAATCGTTCAAGTTCTCCTCCGATCATTTGCAAAGTCATGTTGAAAATTGAACTAACTTAAAAACACGTATGTTAGAATAATTGAATGATCGATACTTAATTAGATTCTGTACAGAATGCTGCATTAATAAATACATGTATAATGAAACGATAAAAAATTAAAATTATAGGAACTAAAAGGTCGATTATTTTGCTGCCTCTATGGAGCATGTAATATTACGGAATATTATTGATGATTCACTTGTATTATAAGAATCAAATTTCACGAAACAGCTTTTTTTTGAGAGAGGATGGTTTATTAAAAACAATAAACACAATCCAAGAAATTAAAAAAATATGGAACCTTGATACTAATCGTAGAAGATCAAGACGATCAACATAATACTGGGATAAATATTGAATATAAATTTATTGATGAAAACTTACAACAGAATAAAAATATCAAAATAACTGGAAGATAAGAACAAAACCATTTTTGACTCACCTAAGAGTTGAATATCACCAGTAGACGATACAGTAGTTCTTATGAAATCAATAAAGGTGGCTTTCGTACATAATGTTGGATAGTTGTGATGCCACTCCCTGAATCCACCTTCCAAGTATTTCAAGTACTTGTACTCTCCAAGATAGTCATACTGAAATCAAACAGTAGAATAGAATATTCTAACGTGAAAAATATGCTACTAAAAAAGAACAGAATTTCACTTGAGGTGGGTTTTCTTTGATGCGATTGAGCTGCCGCTGCAAACAGTCAAAATAGCAACTTTTTCAAACAAAAACTTGTACTCACTTGTACATCAAACACTGAATATTAATAAATACAGTAAATAAACAATATTGATACTGAATAGTACCTATTTTCGCAAGGTTATTGTTGTATATTTTTATTTCAAGTTTCAATTAGTTGCTATTTCGACTGTTCGCAGCGGACGACGGCAGCTCAGTCGCATCAACGAAGACCTACCTTTAGTTTTTTTCACATCTGTAGTTACAGAAGCCCAAGGGCCTGTTTCATAAATCTTAAGTGTTACTTAATGCACGAAAATCACCTCTAATGCAGGAGTTTCTGTTTCAAAAAAGATTTCTCCTGAATAACAATGTTCATAGCAATAGATCGTAGTATTATTAGATCAAAGTATAGTGAGTGAATTAAGAATAGTCTTCTCCTGCAACAGAGCCTATAGAATGTGTTTCAGAGGCATGTTCAAGTTTTTTAAAACAGCAGACTGACGATCTCACTCTAAACAGACAGATCAGCTCCATCAGCTGTAGAAGAATACAGTAATCATGGACATTTTTTGTACAAAATTATTCAAGTTTTATTTAGTATTTGTGAATATTAACAATAAACAATTGAAAATATCCAAAAATGTTGAATAAAACTTGAAAGTGTTTACTATGAGTTACTACAGCTGACCTATCTGTTTAGTACGAGTTCACAATTTTTCTGTTTTATGATAACGCTACATTTTTGCTGGAGAGAATTTCAAGAGTAAATTAAAGAAGTCTAGTTCCTGTATTACGTGTCTTGTAATTTCTATGGAATATGCTTTTGGATGAAGCTCATACCTCATGTTGGAAAGTTCAAGACGAATGAAATTTTCCTATAGTCTTTAGGAGATGAATAGCATACATAAATTTACCTCACGTAATGTCTTCTGAAGTTTTCCGGCCGCGCTGGATTCCAGCGTAGTAGTATCAGCAGCATCATCGACAATCACAACCAAATCGAACGATTTCCTACTATTCCAAACGTCCCATGCGTTGGCATCACTTTCCAAAATCTTACCAATCTTGCTCGGTCTGTAATGAAAAAACGTTTATAACATATCCCAGTAAATACAGTATAAATACAGGGTGGCGCATAAAGAATGGATGTTTTTCAAAGTGTTATAAGAAAGTTTATTTGAATCATACATTTATCTTAATTACACGAAAATACTAAGTAAATAACCCAATTTCAGAATTAGTATGAGAATCTCCAAAATACTTGAGTATAATATTTCAAAAAATACATACGAGAGATGGCGCCCTTAAAGCGTTAATGCTCATTAAAAGCCTCAAATTGGTCCTTAACTTTTGATACAGCAGCAATTCATTCATGTATTACAGTATTCAAATCAATGTAACGATATTTACGATAGTAAACTTGAATTACAAGTAAAGAAGAATCTCATGCCAATAAGCTCGACTTGAAACTTTCTGCTGAAGCTCCGTTGAACGACGGAGCTCCGTTGATTGCAGATTCATTCTATTGGAAATATTGTTCAAAAGCAAATACACTATTTTTCAAGGTCAATTGCGCCATTGATACTAAAACTGGATACTTTAACCTACAAAATGGTGTCGCTCTGCGGTCACAGACACCTCTAGTCCACTGATACTATCCTACTCAAATCCATCCGTTTTTTTGCGCCACCCAGTATAATATACAGGGTTCGGCACAGAAACAATCTGATTTGAAATACACGCATATTAAAGTACTTATAGTGTACTGGGACCTATTTCATTTGAAAGGTATGATTTTGAAGTTTTATTTCTGCCTATTTCAGACGCCATCATACCTCACAACAATGGGCTTTTACTTTTCTATAGATAAATTAAAATCAGAAATAATAAGGGGAAATAAGAGCAGCTTAAATATGTGTTTCAAAATTTTTCTCAATTCTAGTAATGGAACCGCTGCTTTTACCAAAAAGGTTAGTGTAGTTGTGTATTTCACGAGTGATCATGTGATTGAAATGCACTGTTTCAATCATGTATAATACATGTACAAATGTACATGTATAACTTAGTAATAGAATTTTGGAATGATAAAAACTATTGAAGAAAGAAGACTCACCGGCGTTTGTATCGGTCAACAGATGCTGACTATTCAATATGAAAATAGTAGTTTATGCAATGGTTGTATTATGAGCGCCTTTAAACCACGAGTGAGATACCGAGTTTAAAATACGAGCGGCAACGAGCGAGTATTTCAAGGTATCTCAAGAGTCGTTTAAAGGCTAAAGTACAATCATTACATACACCATTTTATCTACGACCAACAAAAAAACAATAATATCAACATTATCAATCTAAACATCAAATAATGTTTCATCTCAATATTGACCGTATAGCTTAGGACAGCTGTTAGCCAAACACACGCATGAGCTTTGATCAGCTGCGATTCTGTTTTGTTCCATTTCAGTGTTTTAAAACTGGATCAGATTGAACTAGAAACGTTTTATAATGTCCAATCCGTTTCATAGAATCGTCAATACGATACAAGTTTCAAATTCCATTTCGAAGAAGCTACTGTTTCGATTTCAATTATGAAACTGTAATGATTGCATTATAACATGGTCGTATATAAAAAAACATAATCCAACTTACGTTGTTTCATTCGGTATGCTGATAATTTTAACTCCATCCAGATTAATTCTCGATTTTTTAAACCATTCGGGACTTCTCACATCGAAAATTGCAATAGTTCTTCCATCTTTTGCATAGTTCTTCAGCTGAAAAGGAGTGATCGCTCCAGATGTGGTTACTTTATTATTAATATCTCGAATTGTTTCTGAAACAGAGGAATAGAATTTTTAATTTTTCAAGAAATTAGTTTCCAAAAAGCTTTTTATGAATACATTTTCAAGGACATGACAATAATTATTACTGCAAAATCTAAAAAAAAGCAATTGAAATTGTGATGATGAATTGAATAATTGTGAGAAAATGAAACACCCAGTGCATTTAAAAAACAGTGGAATGATTAAGTATGAACTGCAAGTTATCATAGAAGATTTCTCTACTGGAAGGTTATGAATTAATGTCGAGAATATTCAGCAAATCAATTATAGGCAATCGCTTACCTTTTTCGCTTTTCTTCAAACGTTTCTCTTCAATGTCATCATTTTCATTATCTAGAGATGTTTCTGACCTGGGTGAAATTTTGGAGGGGAGGTTGTCTCCCCTATCTTCCATTTTCTTTTTATATCTGAAATACGTTAAGGATGTGTTGAAAATTTCAAAATATAATATTGAAAATTAATAATTATATTGGTCAGTGCAAGATGCGATAAAGAAGTATTCGTAAACTTAAATATTGAAACCACCATTGAAACCAATCTACCGTCTAAATTTATGCAATGGTTGTATTATGAGAGTCTTTAAACGATGAATGAGATACCGAGGTTGAAATACGAGCAGCATGGAGTCGTCCGTAGCCGAGGGCGATAAGCGCCTTTCTGATAATCCAAAGGTTCCAAGATCGAATACAGCAACGCCGCGAGTTATTCTAAGATATCTCGCAATTCGATAAAAGTAGTCGACAGTAGATAAAATGCATGCAATGGTTGTATTTTAGCTTTTAAACGAAAGGCTGAAATACAACCATTGCATTCAACATTTTATCTACGACCAACAAAAACAATAATATCTACATTAACAGAACTAACCTTGATTCAAACGACCATGTTCTATTTCAATATTTACCGTAGGTAGGCTATAGGTTAGCTAGGACAGCTGCTAGTCAAACACACGCATGAGCTACACAGTGCTCTTATCTGCTGCGATTATGTTTTGTTACGTTCCAGTGTTTTAAAAGTGGATCAGATTGAACTAGAACTGTTTTATAATATACAAGTTGTTTCTTAATGAGGTCAGGGCGATACAAGTTTCAAATTCCATTTCGAAAAAGCAAATGTTTAAATTTCAATTATGAAACTGTAATTATTGCGTTATAATACGGTCGTAGATAAAAGTTTTAATAATATAACTTCTCTACTTTATGAAAAAATTAATAAAAACGACTAGACTACTTACCGAATCTCCAGTTGATTCGTTAGCTCATGAAGTCGGTTAATCCCTTTATTAACTTCGGTACCAAACATCATCTTTATAAATTTTTGATCAGTATTCTTTTTGGTTTTTATAAAGACGATCAACTCAAGAAATCTATACAAATAGATATATGCACTCTCCATATCTCTCTTCTTTTCACTCTCTTCGGCAGCTTTTATCAACGTTCTCAAAGAGTCTACCAACTGTATCCTGAAAGAATAAGTCGGAGAGTTGTAACACAAATATGACATTATTCAACGAATTCTATCTCTTATATAGAGAAATCACTACTGAGCTTTTCATCCTTGAAGACACAGATACAGTACCACACTACTTTCTGAGCCAGCAAATCACAAGCCTGCAGCATTGCCAATACTAACGCACAATATATCACATGATAAAGATGCACAGATGTGCGAGAAAAAATTATCTCTTCTACCAATGAATACAGAAGTATTTAAGAAGAACAACCCTTGATTTAGGACCAACCCTTTGTGTAGGAGTAGATGTTCTTCTCAAGGTGTATTATGCACACATACAGAGCCTCATGTATTACGGCGTATTAATCTGGGGAAATAATTCCAAAACGGTTAAAATCCTTTCGATGCAAAAAAGGATATTGAGGCTGTTATGCTGTACACCTATAAGGGTTAGCTGTAGACCTTTGTTAAGGAAAATGAGAGTGTTGACATTTCCAGCTCTGTACGTGTACTGTTCCATTGCTTTTGTTCACTGTAATATTGGTTGTTTTGACATTAATATTGATTGCCATGACTATAATACCAGGAATGTTGGGAGCCTAGGAGTGCATAGGTATAATCACACCTCTTCCCAGAGAAATTATCCTTATATGTCAGTCAAACTGTATAATTATCTACCAATTATCTAACACTTGTAAAACTGTGTTCTACGACAATAAAGTATTCATTTATTTAAATTGGCATCGCTTTGAAAGCCTACTTCGCCGAGAGGCATACAGGATGCGCTAGCATCAACGGGATGTGGAGTGTGGACTGTACTTTTCTTACAGACTGGGTCTGTACATTTCTGTTAACTTTCCCTCCATGACACACAAAGTTTCCCATTTTTCCCCTACACAACATCTGGTACAATGTCTATAATTTCAATTTAGTTTCATTATGAAAATTTGAAAAAAAAACTAAAAAATGTAGTTTTTTTTTCAATGTGTATGAATATAGTGTAAAAGTTGTGAATTTTGAAAGCCAGTTTATCCTTGCTGTAATCATTAATATTCAGCTGTTTGTGTGTGTCGGCGAGGGAGAATTTCCCTAAAAAGTGAAATTTCCCTCAAAGTGGAAATACTGCCATGTGCATCGAGTACTTGAGGCAGCGCACAAAAAGACAAATGTCGCTCGGAGTGGAATCTCGGCATACTAAAAATTAGTGTTTCCAAATACTCCATGAGGTTGCGCTTCTTAAATACTTCTGTATTCGCTGCTTCTACTTGTAAATCACCCAAATTGACTCACCGAATAGTGAAAGCAGAATGATATTCTGGTATTGTTTATAATTTATTTTCTTTCTTTCCATTTGTATTGTGAATTGCTATTCAAATCATGTTTGTAAAATGGCAAATAAAATATTTCATTCATTCATTCTGATTGGATTAGGCACCAAGCTCGCCAGATGTCTTCAAGGATGAAAAGCACTTTAGTTTTACAGGCTAATTGATACTATAGCAGGATTAATTTTAGTCAGAAAACAGCTGTTTCAACGAGTAATATCACAATATAGCAGGAGCCAATTAACTTGTCATAAATCAGCTGATCCAGTAATAATTAAACAGTGATTTCGACATAATAATCAAAAGGCTTGAAAGTCTTAAAGACCTTTAAAGTCTTTAAAAGACCTTTTTAAAGAAGACCTTTCAAAGAATAACTTTTTATAAGACCTTTTCAATAATCTGCGAGATTCAGCATTTGTAGGTTAAGTATTGTGATATTGCTCTTTGAGACAGCTGATTTCTGACAAGTTGAATTGGATCCTGCAATACTTAACCTACAAATGCTGAATCTCGCAGATTATTGAAAAGGTCTTGAAGACTTTCAAGACTAGGCGTATACCGGTTACGCCTTGACTAACCGGTACACCGGTCTTGACTAACCGGTGTACGCCCAGCCTTAGACTGACTAGCTCAGATTTTGTCATCTTTTTATATAGCGGCCTACTGATTTGGCATTTGCGAGAGAAAGAATTTGAGATTTCTAAATGATGCGGAAGTTTCTGCTCCCCCCCCCCATCGGAGGAGGAACTCATCTGCCGACACTCTTTGAGAGTCAACTAGGCCTACTAAGAGTCTTGAAAACGACACAGCTCTACCGCCAGCCGCCTATTATGCTACAACACACTTCTTTTTGGAAAATAAAGTCTTTAGGTAACATTTTTATTCGTTATTGGTTAATGTACATGTAGTTTATTGTTTATGTCCCTTATTCTACTACTGTAATGAATGATTTATTAGTGTATTTAGGCTATCGAAACATATCACGGTACTTTCCTGTTTAACGACACGTCTACTCATTTAGAGATATAGATAATCGATATCGAACTTCAAAAGTAGCGATACTCCTCTGACAAATATATGAGAAAAATATAGGTTATTATCAACAAACATACTTTAAATAACGGGAAAGTACTCATTTCCAAAATGAGTACATTATCAACAAAACTTACTTTAAATAACAGGAAAGTACTCATTTCCAAAATGATCTATCTTCGTGAAAATAAAACTTCATCTTATGTCCTTTCTCACAATCTCATTATGCAATAAACACTTTTTTAAAATGTAATAGCACTCTTTTCGTTGTAAGTTAGATACCAGATCAACGTGTTGCGATCTTGCGATTGAAAAACTTGAATAATAGTCAAAAATATTTTTTTAAATTGCCAGCTGATATATTTAAATTCAGTGGGAAGAGGAGGATCGATACTTTTGAAGTTCGATATCGATTATCGATATCTCTAAATGAGTAGACGTGTCGTTCAACAGGAAAGTACCCATATCACTATTCTATTAACCATATTCTATTATCCATACGCTAAATAAATAAATTCTATTAACCCATTAATTTCAATGTGAAATATGTTGAGTTACTTACTGTTGGCATGTTCCAAATCTCTTTTGCATGTCCCCCATATCACTTCTACTTTTCAAATCTTCCATGCATCTACACATATAAAGGTCGACCCACTCCTTTTCCGGCATTTTCTCTTCAGGCTCCCTGTTGGAATACAAAAACATTGATATTACTTTGCACCAGCAAACAAGCACATATAAAATGAGTTATCATAATATAGATTGTAAAAAGTTACACACAGTGTCATCTCAAATTGTAATGCTCCCAGAAAGGGAGATTTTTATAATATTGAAGAACATGATAAATATTTCCAATTTTAACTTCTGACACAGTGTCTGGTGAGATGTAGTGATATTTACTCATAATGAAAAAACAACAAGATATTGTCAATTATCACGATTTTTAATAATAAGAAACAGACATGTTTCAGCACCTTAGGTGCTATCATCAGTGTTACAATTATAGCAATGAAGCTATACTTCCCACTTTCCTTAAACCCTCTATCTCCTATACTGTCTTGACAATTAGTTTGTAGTTTATTAGTAAGTTATATATTTCATTTTATAACTATGTAACCAAATTATTTTTACTATTTCCTTTTTTATTCTCAATTACTATTCACATTGTATTCAAAATTTTTCTGTCATTCTATGCCACCTCAATATAATATACGTACTTTGTAATTAACCATCTAATTCCTAACCTAGCTTCATTGCTATAATTGTAACACTGATGATAGCACCTAAGGTGCTGAAATATGTCTGTTTCTTATTATTAAAAATCGTGATAATTGACAATATCTTGTTGTTTTTTCATTATTTCCAATTTTGCTGAATAAAAGAATGGAGATGATAATAATAAACAGAACTTAAAATGATTAGTTAAATGTTACTAATGTTGATGTTAGACTACTAATCAAATGAAGGCATCAATTTCTAATCAAATTCAAAACAAACAAGTCATAAAATTTAACCAACTATCAAAGTTAAGGAATCTGATATCTATATTAAAGAGAAATCCTGGTTAAATTTAAAGGGAATCACACAATCAATTTGATAAAAGTGAGAAGCTGAGAACACATTACACTTACTGGATTCAGAAATTACAGCATGTAGGAATATTTCAACACATTGCACGTCAAGTAGGACACAATACCGTCTAAAATTTTGATTCAAGGTAATGAATAGAATCGTAGAATTGATGGAGAGAATAATGAGATTAAATTAATGAATGAGATTGTATAAAATACCCCATAATAAGTCGATCTTTTATTCTCAAAACATTTTCAATCCAAACTAACCCAATATAAAACGTCAGATGTCAGAAGTCAGATCAGAAGACTAAAATTGAATTAATCAGCTGACATGGACAAACAATCCTAAAAGAGAAAAATCAGTGATGCTGAAATAATTTTGACTACAAAAGTAAAAACTATCAAAATCAAGAAATATCATTTTTATACAATACAATTATTATCATAAAACTGGAATAATTCCAAGTTTTTCTTTCAATATTATTTATTATCACACCTGACTCCCTTTTACAAAAATTCACTGCCTTCTTGATAACGAGGTCATGATTTCCAGTAAACATTATTGACAGAAATTTTGCTGTCTGCAAAATTTGACATTATTATCGCAACAATTTTCAATCATCTGAAAAATCTAATTTTTTGGATATAATAATGACCGTGATCCGAAACTGTGTGTTGTTCAGATGAAAGTTTTTGAACCCATAACTTTATTTCCCTATAAAGGTGTGTTTAAAAATGCTTCCGTGTTCTTTAAGGTTACAAAATTTTTCATCTTTCAACTATTAAAGTTCTGTTTATTACTTTTCAATGTCTTGTATTTTCTTTCATTTGTAGTCTATTCTTCTGAGTTCTTAAAGTTATCAGGTGTAACTCTATTGCCGTTTCAACTAATCACATCAAGTTAAATAAAGTTGTTAATTCCTTTGAAATTGACATTCGAGACAATAAATAGCTGATAACACAATAAGTATTTGATAAACATGAAATATTTCCGAAATTAGTGTTTGGGCTTAAACCGTATATAAAATTCTTGTTGAAAATTAAACCCTCTGTTTAAGTTACCTGTACTTAAACTTGAAGTGAATTGAATTTCATTATACAGTAATTAAATTGTAATCATATCTAGGTTTCAATGTGTTCAAAATTTCTTACCATTTTCGTTTTCTCGGTTTTTGAGCATTACTTAGCAGTTTTGCAACAACTCTAAGTGGATTCCGGTCCATTTTCGGTTTATTCACAAATAACCTAAACTACAAGCCATTTTCTCACAATTATTTCAATATTAACACCGCTAATCAAATCAAATACTTCCATAATTGTTCGCTAATTGCAATAGATCCATTGATCTTGATTATTCATGGATAAATTACGATAAAATGAGTTGGTTTGTTTGCCATGCCTGCTGTGCACACTTCTCCGTGCTCTTGTCATCTTGTGCCTGTTTGTGCATGCTACATGGGCTAAAAATAATAAAATGATTCCTTCCTATCAATTTAGGTTAGGACGGTCTAGCTACCACAACCACAACGACAAAGTTCTTGACTCTCCAGAAGAATCTCCAATCACTGTGGTTCTCATTTCAACTTCCACTCTAAAATGAAGTGAATTTACTCAATTATTGATTAATTAGTAAATAAATTGTCGAAATCGTATTGTTTTGTTCACCATTTTGTGAGTTTACACACAAGGTTATGAGCTTTGCACTGATCTTATGACAAGTTAGTACTCAAAATTAACTTTATTATCTAGTTCAATATTTCATCGTAATCTTCTTTGCCGCAAATGAAATTTATATATTTCTGTTCAAGTAGTTGATCGAATTGGCATATGCTGTAGCCTAAATGTTTCATTATCATTGATTTTGGAGCGATCCCTTAGGTGTGGTGTGGGTACCGGTACTACATTAATAATTGGAAACAAAAAGCTCGCATTGACATTTTACTTTCATAAAAGGTTGTTCAACTCTGGCATACTGTATTTAGACATTCTCTCTGTTTTTAGTAAATATTCCCGCGAATTAAGTTTTAGTGTTTGATATTTCAAATTTTTATTACAATTTTAGTTACAATTTAATTAGATCATCAAGCAGTAGATCACAAATAGTGACTACATGTTGCAAAATAAATAATGAAATGAAAGGCGTAACAATGTCCCGTATGAATGTTACCTCTGCTCTTCCTTCTCTGTGGAGACAGGCTATTTTGCATTTATTCAATGATAACATAGATTTAGGGAATGACTCATGTTTATTTTTCCTCAATTGAGTGCTTGTATTTTGTGTTTCAGCCATTTACTTCACGTGCGCTACTATGTAACTGTCATTTGTTTTGGAATGTGCAAAATGGATAAAAAGAATAATAATTTTTGTTATTTTGGATTGTAACAGGGCTTGAATGATGCCGCAAGATGGCGGGGGCAGCCAGACGCCAGGAGGCAAGCCGCCTCCCCTCTCTCTGTCGGCCGCTTCCCCCTCTTCTTCGACGGCGGCTTCGTTGGTGGGCGGGGGGGGCTACCAGGCTGCTGCTACCAGGAGCAAGCGAGTGAGCGCGCCGCTACCAGGCGCTGAGCACGTCACTTCTCATCAGCTGTTTCACAACCACAGTTTCCGATCCGAGTTGGATGCCGAGTCGGCGTTGCCCGCTGCCGTCAGGTAATTATTGAAAAATAACATGTAACAATAATAGCTCAGTAGACTTTCTCTATATTTCTGAGAAAACTTTTTGAAATTGCCAATTCCACTGTAACTTGTTACTATAATATATTTTTTCTATTAAAGTTACGACTCTTATTTCACTGTAAATGATACAAATTTAAGTTTCATTATTGAGGGTGAGCTGGTGTACTACTGGCGCGCTCCAGTGAGAGACAGAGTGAGATTCGGAAGGGATTGAAGCTAGGTTATCATTGAATCAAATGTAAAAATGACTATTTTCAAACCAATCCTATTTGAAAAATATTCATCCAAAAAATCTCAGTAACTTCTAAAATCAAAGCTACGATGTTTTAGATCACTGCAGTAGTCATTTCAAGAGAAAAGAAACATCATCTTTTAATTTAGTCTTCCTTCCAAAAGGCTTCCATGCCAAAATAGAGTGAGAGAGATAACGGTAGGCTATATAAAATATAATAATGAACGTAAATAGTTGAAATATGGAAAATATGAGTTGTAAATATTATTTTTTAGTAAATACTATTGCTATCTAGTCTTGACACTAATGAGCAAATTTTATCTAACCTATCTTACTAATCAAATATAAAATACAGTGGGACTCTCATTAGAATCTCTTACTGCTATTGATAATTATGTACACCTAATTAACTGTACTAAAAGCTGGATTTAACTCAAATCACTGCTCTGCTTTTTCACTGGACACCACTTGAACAAGCACTACTCCAATTCAAACCTCGGCTACTTTCCAGATTCCTGGTACAAATCTCAATCTAAATAAGGCATAGTTGTAATTGAATTAAATATCATTTTTGTGAAATAGGTAGTTGATGTCTTTGAAATAATCATGTTTTTATACTTGCGATATAGATTGTTGCAAAAAGCGGGAAGTTCAAACTTCAAACATCATAACAGAGTCTGATGACGAAAATGCTGATTAATACATTCATTAAAAAACCTTGAAACCACTAGATAATAGGTAGCAATAAAGTATGGATGATACCTTAATGGTTTAATTGAATTCTATCTCAAAATCTTGTTTTTTCCTGTCTTACAATGGTCAAATTTCCTCCCGATTGTTCACTCTCTCTTTCACTGGAGCGCGCCACTAGAATTTTGGCAATAATGCCAATAATTGAATGCATTTGAGCTTTATCAGTTTGTCACCAGGGGCGTTAGTTTTTAGGATTAGACTGTGTGGCCATGCTATTATGACAAAATGCTGCATTATTTAAAATTTATTTGGTTATAAATAAATTTCACTGTAACTTAATATTCCACTTATAGGTGAATCATGAAATTTAAAAGTCACTTAAAACAAGTGAATCTTGTCCACTAAATGGTTTTCCGTTTCATAAATATTTCTCCTGTAAAGAAAAAGTATTGACCGTGAAACGTACGTAATACAAGTTCGAAAATAAAACTTGAAATTTTTTGAAACTCTGAAATGGTTGATTAGAGACATTATAGTAGGTTGTAAGTAAGTTTATTTGTAGGCCAAATATTTAAAATTTTTCAGGGCGAGGCTGTCGGATCTTTTCTATCAGATTGAGAAGGAGTTCGAATCTCTCTACTCTGAAAATTTAAGCCGTAAGTATTATGATTGCATATAATATCGTGTAAGTAATCCAAACGTTTTGAACATAATAGGACTTTGGAAATTTTTCTGAGTAAATTTTCGAATAGAAGAAGTTTTGGGCTATCGTCTGTTTTTTTCTTTCCATTAATATGAATGAATTAACATTGCACTGTCTTGAATTTCTAAATTTCATAATAATGAAGGAATATAGCATAATACAATCATGTGTAATTCATAATTATAAATATAGTAGTATTCATTTGACGGATGGCATTAGATAGATAGATATTATTTTTTTGTCATCGGACTCTCATCAGCAATATCTCTATATCTGTCTATTTATCTAATGCCGTCCGCCAAACTAAATGAATATTACTTTATGAATAAATGAATAGTTCGAGCAGAGCATTAGCTTTATTTGCAATATCAAATATGTTCTAGCTTTGCTTAGGTTTCAGATAAAGCACATACATTTATTATTACAGTGTTTGGAAGTCGAACAGTAAAATACAGGCCATATATTTATCATTGGTACAAGAGTCCTTAGGAGGGGGCTCGGGCCTTCTAGCTTGTTAGTACATTGTTTGCGCTCATTTGAATACTCCATTTTCAACTTGAAAATAAATAGCTATTCTTAATTCTTATAATTTGATATTGAACTAATCTTCCTTTCATTTTTCAATGTCACTTTCCGAAAAGTATAAGGAGATTTAATAACTTTGAAATTCACCACTATTTACATTTACAATTGTTTTGTTGCATTTAGAAACGGGTTTTGAATCGTTATTTTACCTTTTTTTAGTTCAAGAAAAAATTGATGCCCTTAACGAAAGACTGGACCGTGAGAATGTTGCTACTGATAGGCAGGGAGTCGATGCTACCGATTTTGACGCTGCTTCGTCCAAAGGTTTCTCCAAACATAAATGTAAGTTTCTGTCAAATTACAATCATGATAGAATATTGAACATCAAAATGAAACATTCTTTATGCAAGTCTCATTATTCACAGACACATCTATTAATGTTGTAGATATTTTTTCTACAATTCAATATAACACTAATTTATTTCAAGTTTTCTACTATTTTAAAATATATACAACGTTTATAGTTTGAAAAGAGTGCTACATCTATTAGAATTTATATCATCACCCCATTCAGAACTGTTTAATAGCGCATTGTAGGTAGGCTATATGTTTCAAATGCCGAACTCTAGAGTTCACTATCATAACTAACTAGTTTAGGCTACTAAATAATCAATTTTTGCCAAAACATAGAACCATAAGAATCTAAAGAAATAGGAGCAGTAATGGAGCGAGTTACATCAAAGCAGAATGAAAACTTACTTCCTGGTGACTGTTAATAATAGACTTGTCCCAATTTTCTATCCATTAAGGGGGTTTTCATGAAATTTATACAGGAGACAATAATACAGGCATTTTATCTGCTAGTAAAATCAACTGTACCTGTATTGTAAATGTATTGTAAATAGCCTACCTACAAAACAAGTCATTCATTACAATATTACATTGACAATTTATTATGATAGTTGATGATATTAAAGATGTTGATGAGAATATTAATTAACTAACTGTAACAATTTCTGTATTGACTCACCATGTATCTATGCTATTCAATTCAAAGCTATCATAAATGCATTTATTCTCATAAATTATTCATAAAATTCTTATAAAATAAGTCTTCTAGTTGGTTCCTATTATTCTCATATTTTATTCATACGTCTCTTATAAATAATTCTTTTATTTCCTTGTGAATCATTTTTAAGAATTGCATGAGTAATACATTAGAACGGATGCCATAATGGTCTAATGATACCTACAATACTGTCGCTTTTTCAAGGAGGAATAGAGTTTACATCTCCGAAATTTTAGAAATAACATTGTAAATATTAGTCAACAGGTAACGCCTGACCGCTTCATAAGCCTGAGTCGCACCAAGCTACTTTACAGCTGATGCAAAGTAGCAAGTGTGACATTGACATAGGCAGTAGCTTCGAGTAGTAGTTGCTTTTAAACTGCTGCCTCTGTCACACTTACCACTTTGCATCAGCTGTATCGCTAGCAGTTGATAAAGAAATGGAATTATCAATGGTGTTGCAGTGACCGGCTCGTCGCAGAAGTTGAAGACAGCGCACAAGCTGAAGGCGCAGACGAGCAAGATCGTGTCGAGCTTCAAGGCGCCCACTGTCAGCTGTCAGCTGGTGCGCGAGTTCCAAGGTCACCGCGATGGCATCTGGGAGGTGGCCGTCTCTCGCACCGCCCAGCCCGTCATTGGCACCGCTGCCACAGGTCAGAGCCTGTAAAACGTGGTTTAGTAGTTCATTTTATAAGTAGTTTTCTGCATTTCTGCTGCACCCTAAAACTTTTTCCTTAAGGTACGATTACACCAAAGCGAACAGAAGCGAACCGCTAGCATTCGCAAACACCTGCGAATGGGAGTAGTCATACCAGAGTGAACACACATGAATAATCTTGATCGTCGCGTTGTTCGCTTGTGCTCCGGCCACCCCAAGAAGTCCAGTTTATAATCAGTAAATGTTTATAATCAGCACTGCTAGGGTCCCATAACATTGGCTTTGATTTCTATTCTCCAATCAGCTCCAACACTTTCATCAGTCCACTCCATAGTTAAACAATTATAGGAAATAATATTGTAGCACAACTAATCAAACCACCTAAACAACTCTGTTGATAACAGTAATGTTGGCACAGGTAACACATGATTGTCGTACTGTTGAAAGACCGAACTTCCTGATCATCTCTCCCTTAGATCGTTGCTACAAAACCGACGATGAATGGGGCAAGCGCGAACGCGAACATGCGATTACCGAACACGAGTGATTGTTCGTGTTTGTTTATTAATGTACATAGAATTTAGTTACTGTGTTGCTCAATGTTGGTCTGCTGTTGGTACCTTTAACAGTAGTCTACTAGGGTAATATAGATATTCACAAAATTATCAAAATTATCAATTTGTACATTTTTTTACAAAATATATATAGAAATATTCCTGCATAAACTATTTTGATCTTTGTAGAATTTAAAAAAACATTATGAATTTTTGATGATTTGATTTGAATATGAAAACATTGCCGGGTATTTCTATTGGATTACGTACCAAGCTGGCCAGGGGTCTTCAAGTATGAAAATAATGTTGAATATTTACAGTATACGCTATTCTTGTCTATATAAATAATATAACAATGTAAACCTTATCGGAATAGATTGTTCTACCTATCGTATACGTGCTACGCCGATACGGAAGTTATAATTATGACTAGTGTGTGTGCGCCTTTCTCCTGCATTACAGCGACCCTGGTTTCGCCTACAGATGTCGCTATTCCCATACTAGGCCTACATTGTGTGAATATATTACTATATTGTTCTATGTTATATTAATATCTACAACAATTGTAAACATTCCTTCCCTCCTTCTATCGATTCAGCCTCTTCCTGGTAAACATGGTTGGAAGAGTTTCATTTCATCACATATTTTTCCACCACTTTTCTCTCTTTAGCCTCTTATATTTTTTCCTACTTGTTGCCTGCTTTGCATTGTGTGTGTGAATAAATGAATAAATTGGATTATTCTAAATTAGGAATAAGATACCGGTACGTTCTGTACTTGATATTTGTGTTTAATCCTAATCCTAATTTTAATAAATAAATAAACCAATTAATGCTGTCGAATGTTCTATGTGAGGATGATGTATACAATTATTGTTTGCAGCAGTTTGTGAATTTGATTCGGTAAATTGATTTCGATTGATTAATAAAAATTCTAGTTAGTAATGTATAAGTAATGTGTAATATGTAATGTTAATAAAGTATGGTTTATAGTTAATAACTGTACTAATGAATATTGTGTTGGGCAGACCACACAGCGTGCATTTGGAGCGTGGAGAGCGGCCGCTGCCTGCTGCGCTATCTGGGTCACACGGGGTCAGTGAACTCGCTTCGCTTCCATCCGAGTCGCGACCTGGCTCTCACTGCCAGCGGAGATCAGCGCGCCCACATCTGGCAGGCCCAAGTCAATCTCGAACTACAGGTCAGAACCTCTACTACTTTAAAATGCCACGTAGCATTACAAAACGTGTTTCAATTGCGTGAATCGCACCTCAATTTGCGACCTTCCAGAAATATATATGAAAATATTAGAATGTGTAGATATGAATTTGTGCAGGAGACAATGCTTTTACATATCAAATAAACTGATCAATTTACATTCCAAACAATTTTATTGAAAATACAAATAGGAAACTTGATAGTAGATTTAAAATAGTAGTTTATGCAATGGTTGTATTATGAGAGCTTTTAAACGACGAGTGAGATACCGAGGTTAAAATATGAGCGGCAACGCCGCGAGTTATTTTAACGTATCTCAAGAGGCGTACCATTGCATACACCATTTTATCTACGACCAACAAAAAACAATGATATCTACATTATCAATCTAAACTAACCTTGATTCAAACGACCATGTTATATTTCAATGTTTGCCGTATAGGTTAGGAACTGTTCCGTTCCAGTGTTTTAAAACTGGATTAGATTGAACAAGGAACGTTTCATAATATACAATCTGTATTGTAATGAGGTCATTACGATACAAGTTTCAAATGCAATTTCGGAAAAGCTACTGTTTCGATTTCAATTAGGAAAATGTGATGATTGCGTTATAACACGGTCGTAGATAAATAGAATTATTGAATGGATGATGTCCAGTAAAATTTAGGAATTTTTTTCGAATGCTACATTTCGTATTTTAATAGTAGGCTATGTTTGCTATCTCTTTCTCTTTCAGTTTCGCCTTTTGATGCTCTCACACTCTTTCTTCTCCTTGGTATTCATTTAAAATCTCTTTATTATTTTTTCCTGGACAGTTCATCAAGATGTTTATTCATGTTTAATATCAGCAACTCTTACTTGCGCACAGGATGTTTCCTTGCAGGTAAATAGATTTTGTAATATTTTGAACGTTTATTCTGTAATTATGCTGTGAAGATCTTAATAAAAGTTTTTGAAAATCCATTGAATGTACAGCTGGAAAAAAGCTAGTCTGCTATCTGGGTTTTATAATCAATTCGTAGATTCGGAGTTGAATAATTCTCAGATGATAGATTAGCAAATAAAATGAAGTTTTCCAATTTCAATTGTAATTTCCTTACTCGGTCGTCATGCTTTTTGTGTTGCTGTTCGTCTTGCTTCACCGCACCGACCAAGTGTGGACATAGGGATTGTATAATAATCTAATAATAATTATCTAATAATAAAACATTACTACAATATTGTGTTACAGTATTTATGGAGTGGAATCTCCCGGTAAGACTACATTATGCGTCTGTGAATGGGGGAGATACTATAGTATACTATACTGTATAATAATATACATTATAAGTGCAGTAGTCATT
Organism: Laodelphax striatellus; assembly: GCA_017141395.1. Lineage (NCBI taxonomy): Eukaryota > Metazoa > Arthropoda > Insecta > Hemiptera > Delphacidae > Laodelphax > Laodelphax striatellus. Next base: position 34,166 of record CM029534.1, on the reverse strand, counting down.
ATAATAGTCAACATATATACAAGATTTTACAGCATTTCAGAGACTTTTTATATTAGTCAACTGCTTACTTCATTAATTCATGCATTCATGAAGGAAAATAGAATAGAAGGTAGTGTTGACGCGCAGTAGCAAACTTCCTACAGCTGATAATGTGGCTTCACTGGAGATCAACAGTTCGATTTTCCCTATCTCCTACGTGTTAAATCCAGATATTCTCCTTTTGTAATAAGACTACTATTTGGACATGATCAGATTGGATTTTAACTGATCGTCAATGAATTGTAGTACTGCAGAGTACTAATTCATGTTTTGTTTGTTTTTGGTTGCAGAAAGCCAGCTCGTCGGACGAAGAGGGTCCCTATGGAGATGATGGTGCTGGAGAGGGAGTCGACTTTATGGAAAAGGTAAGTTTCCGAAAGAGAGGCCTATTCACTCTAAAAAAACCATTAGGTGTGTGTGTAAACTGACAAGATATCAGTCCAACAGAGAATATTTTTAAATTAATGGTATTCTGACATTTCTATCTTTTTTTATGATCAAGATTATCCTTAGCAACGTTATTAATTTTCTACCGACCAATAACAATATCCACAATCATGTTACAAGAACTGCTAATATTTACTATAATTTGCAATGTTAAATTTATGGGTGGCAAAGAAAAATCCATTTTATCGAGGTATAACAGTCTCCCTTTTGAAATTTGAAAACTTTTAAAACAAATAAAACTCAGTTTAAAGTTGAAAATATTTCGTGAATAGTGGCGACTGGCGTGTATTGCATAAAGAACCCCCGGTTTTAAGTAGCTCAAGGGACCGAGAAGGAATTCTTTGTATCGAGGTATTCGTGAAACCTGACTTCCAATATACACTGTATTGAATGTCAAGGAACATTGCCAAAACGTGAGATAATCAGGCCAGGAAACATGCGTCTAAGAACTGACATTGAAGTGTTCGATGTTGCCCCATCCTCCTGGAACCAAACGCGTTTTAAAGGGATTCGCCGTCTTCTTAGTTCAAGAATGTTTCAAGCATACGAATGTAACAAACCGAATTAACAATAACTGCGGCCCCATTCTCTTCAAAAAAAGGTTCAATAGTGCCAACAGAGCCCACCAGACTGTTACTTTTTCTGAGTGTAGAGGACGCGAGTGGATAAAGAGTGGATGTTCTGAGGCCGAGTTGAAGAATTTGGACGAGTTGTGAAGGAGGATTTTGAGAAGAGACTTAAGTCCTGCATTTGCAATGATGGACATCACCTTGACAACATTATTTTTCACAAATAACTTTTTTTAACTGAAATTAATGAGCTTTGTTTTTTTGTAAATGAACATGCATTAATTGTAAAGTTGGCTGAGTATTATTCAATTAGTCACCCTGCACTAGTGACCTTGAGCTGAGTTGAATGACCTATCAAGGTTATTAAATGAAAATGAAATGAAAATGAAATTTATTCTGCCTTTACAATAATTACATAACAAAAAATACAATTTACAATTAATCTCAGAATTTACCTAGCAGCAATTTTCTATAGGTGCTGCCAGTGACATTTATAATAGGTTCTTAATTTTATTATTAGAACAGTTGCTATTAGAAATTAAGTACAATTCTATGCGGCCATTGCGGTACAAGATACATATTAATGGTAGACACAATATAACAGTACAAAAGTGTTACATACAAAAGGCATTTTAGTGGTGATCCGACATTTTTTAAAAATGTATTAAAAATAGCATTAAAGTTTTGTTCTTGGATTCTAAATTATTGAATAAAAATTGCCAAGTTCAAGCTGAGAAGAACTATATATAGTAAGAATACTATATAGAATACTAATATAAAACTATACTAATACTATATAAGAATACTAATAAAGATACAGTGTGATTTTTTGAAATATGGATAAAATAATTATATTTAGGGCATTTTAAATTCAAGAAACTGATATAATATCATGTTGACTTCCTAGAGATTAAAAATAACTACTATACCGGGTTATCATAAAAGAATGGTGCGGTTTCAAAAGAATTGGTGCGATTTTCTGACAAACATTTGACGCGGATCAGTTCATGATTCCTGTCTAATTTAGGTAGTTTGGCTTGAACGCTGGTTTCTATACAAATTCAATCTTCGCACCATTCTTTTATGATAACTCTGTATTATATCATGAAGTTACCTATTAAGGCAGTCGTTCGCCTTAAACCACTCCCACTATTACAGTGTCTGAGTTGAAAGTATGATGTTTTGAGTTGGTTGTGAATGATTTCAGGTGCCGTCACTGCGCACGCCAGTGGTGGAGCTGCGCGGCCACAGTTCGGTGGTGATAGCGGCCGATTGGCTGGCGCCGGCCGGCGACCATCTGGTCACCGCCTCCTGGGACCGCACCGCCTGTCTGTGGGACGCCGAGACCGGCGACATGCTGCATGCATTGGCCGGTACTTATATGCCTTCTTGCTCTAGTGCTTTTCATCCTTCAACACAGGGGGCTGTCATAGACGGAGTGGAAGTATTGTATCTTCCCTATGTTAAAAAGGGGTGTAGGCTGAGTCTCGATCACGCTAGTTTCCGGACGGAGTTTTGGCGCTGTATTTGAATTCAGAGCCTTTAGGTTAAGTTTCATTTTCATAAAGACTTTTAAAAGTTTATGGTATCTTTTGCGGTATAAATCAAAACTGTTGAGAGAATATGGTTAATATTTATGGCAAAATATAACATTTTTTACAAAAGATGGTGCGAAATTGAATTTTATTGAAACCAGCGTTCAGGTCAACAACAACATGAATTAGACAGGAATCATCTACTGATCCGCGTCAAAAATGTTTGTCAGAAATATCAAAATTCCTTTGCATTGACACTTGAAACCATTCCTTATGATAAATCCAGTAACTTTGTTAATCTTTGTTTTTAGGTTGGTTTGAGTAGAAGTAGGTGTGATTCGATTCTACTACAGGTTAGAATGGTTATTCACTAATAATGGTTAACTTCTAATATCGTTACGCGTGTATCAAACTTTTGGATTATTCTTCAATATCATTGATCTAATATCGTTATGCGTGAATCAAGCTTTTGAACCATCCGCTATTCAATCAGAATCAGCTGTAATTATTATCAATTTACGATGTTTTCAAATACACCGCTAAAAGTCCGTCCGGAAACTAGCGTCATCCTACTCCCCTTATTTCTCTTACTTCCAGTCCCTAAGATGTCAGGTCCCTGCTTCAACACCCCCGACCAGCTTGCTGCGTAATCAGAATACTCGGCAATGTTGTCCTATTGTGTGCTGTTCAATCATCTGCGCACGCATGCGTATTAGACCGAAATATCACGATTCGGTGCGTTAACGTGGATGATTTACTAATAGAAGAGATGATCAAAAATTGTTATGTTAGTATTGGCAACGCTACAGGCTTGTGATTCGCTTGCTCGGAAAGTGGTCTGCGCTCAGAGGTCTTCAAGGATGAAATGTACTATAGTGCCAAGGTTATTAGAAAGAAGGTTGAACTACAGAGAGTGTACACTCTCTGTAGGTTGAACCATCGCTAGTGTTAGGCTAGGCGTACACCGATTAGTCAAGACAAGACGAGATTATTCACGTTTAGTCACAGTAATTCACATACTTGCTTACGAAGCAGCATACACCGATGCAATGACTATTCGGTGTATGTTGCTTCATAAGCAACTATGTGTAGTACTGTGACTAATCTCGTCTTGTCTTGACTAACCGGTGTACGCCTAGCCTAAGGCGCAAAGTGGAGGGGGAATAAAATTAAACATAATTATGATCTTGACTGTATCAACTAATTATATGCATTATATGAAAAAGTATTCTCTTCTGTGATTTGAAAAACGCGCCACTTCATATTTTCTACTATCTTTAATGGAGGAATTTTGGCATAGGGTGAAAACAGTACATTAGCTTTGAGTTTCGCTTCTGCTTGATCTCTATTCTATGACCTTGCTATAGTGCAATATATTCATAATATGGTGATTATATATAATCCCTATACTTACACACAGTTTAAGAAATACTGTGTGTACGTGATCAAAATTTTCATCATATAAAATAACCTTGAATTAAAGCTGAAGACGCACTGCTGGATGGTAGATGGAATATATTTTTATAGATCATACAACATCCATAATTATAGAACATAGTATAGAGTATAGAGCATGGATGGATGATTGACAATGATCTACCTGTTTAGTGTGAGATCGCCATTTTCTGTAATTCAATCTCAAGTCAGCTTTTAGTTTTAGTTTTTTTTTAGTTTTTCACTACATCCCAAACATCCACAAAAGTAGACAGAGGATGGGTCAATATTATTATTACTATAAAAATAACACCATATTTTGGAGTTTCATAAGACTAAAACTAAAACAAATTAACCGACTTCAATATTACAGATAACTAAGCAGTCAAGTTATAAAACTCATTGACCGTATAAAATGGTCTAGTAACTAGCCAATCTCTAAGTTTAATTTTGAATATTTTAGCTTACATATAAGGAAAAATCTTACAAAAGGAACGTTCATGAATACGGCATTAAGTTAATATTCCTACGCTAATGATCAACCGAGCAACCAGGCATTAGATTGTTTGTTTTGTATTGATTATGTTTTTATTTTTATAAATTATAATGTTTTACTTGTAATTTGAACTACAGTGTTGATCTGTCTTTTTAGTGTGAGATTGAAATTTTCTGGAAAGACAGCTTGTATAAGAAAAATCATACAGTTCATAAATACTGTCCTTAGTCTTCTCATCCTATTCTTAATAAATATCTTTAAGTTGTGTTCATAATCATTTACTGTATTAGTCATACATTTCAATATTGGTACTCTATTGCCCGGTTTCACTAAGGTTGGTCAAATATTTAAACATGTTCAAACGCATCAACAGGTGAAAAGGTAATTCACACTATGCAAAATTTGACCATCAATTTTTCAGTCGACGCAGAAAATTGATCTGTGTGCATTGTTACATTGCTATATCAGCATATTATCCGGCTGTTTATGTATGAAATTCATTATAAAAGTTCAGCTGGAGTTTCCGTTCCCTTGCAACTTTTTTGCCGTGTGTGCCATAGCCTTTTTTTGAAGATCGTCAAATTCTATTTGACCTAGGTTGGTGAAACCCGGAATATGTGCAACACTAACTGATTACAACCACGAATGAAATTGTCGATTTGCTATTGTAGGCCACGACCAGGAGCTTACACACACGTCGGCGCATCACTCGCAGAGGCTGGTAGTGACGTCATCGCGAGACACCACTTTCCGGCTGTGGGACTTCAGGGAGCCCATTCACTCGGTCTCCGTCTTCCAGGGACACACCGAGTCAGTTAATCAATCAAATATCTATTTATTTGTCATTGTATGACACATTGTCAACAACAAATCAATTTTTGGCTAAATATTAATTAATTGATAGTTCAAACCTGCTAATACATTAGCATCTAAAATATTCAAATATTAGTGTCTTCTTGAATAATAAAAAAATTCGTCGAATGAGTTGGGACTCACTAATATTAAAAACCTCTTCAGTTCGAGTTTGAATGCTGTTCCTTCCTTCCCATACAATGCTTATAGGTAGTTGGTTGAATAACTTGGCTTTCATATAAGAGGGTCTTTTGGTGAAAACTGCCTAGTATGCTCTTGAAGTGCATAATATGTTCTCATTCTAAATCTTTGAATTTAAGTATAGACTAGTAGACCTGTTCTGCTCCGCAGCATTACCTTATATATATTTTTTTTTTGGTGCCGGGTGGGGAGGGGCATGTTTGTAAATCGTTGACATTGTCAAAGCAGAAAATCAAAATCAAATCAAACTATTTCTTATTCTGTGGTGAGTAGATTGTTTTTATTAGTTTCAGCACTCAATGACGACACGCTCCCCCCCCCATCCAACCTCTCCCTCAACACTCCCCCCCCCCCCACAACGAATAATAGTTGACAACATATTGTTCCATTCCTATTAACAAAAAAAACTTATTTCACTTTCTGATTATAATTGATAAATTTATCAGGTCACCCGTGCTACGCGGTCTCAGAAATCCCGTTGAGATTAAGGATATTTGTGTGAGATATCTAATCCCTACGTGCACGTTGTTAGAGGAGAATTCAAAGATAATTATATGAAACTCGAAACCCGCTACAGTATTAACATATTAAACCCGCTATTTTGCATGTTAACTTTGACATAGAACCCGAAAAAATGTACATGATTAGGCCTATTTGATAGATGCAAATTTAAATGAGGTTACTGATAGAAAATGTGGGATACATTTTTGATGGATTGTGGTATCTCTATGTTTTTATCATCCTTGATCATACTTTCAACACGTTCTTACTCAAATTATAGCATGATTAATTTAACTTGTCAGAAAACAGCTGTTTCGGCAATAAGTAAACAGTGATTTTGACACAATAATCCAAAGGCTTGAAAGTCTTGAAGACCTTTTTAAAGGAGACCTTTCAAAGAATAACTTTTTAAAAGACCTTTTCAATAATCTGCGAGATTCAGCATTTGTAGGTTAAGTATTGTGATATTGACTGTCGAAACAGCTGTTTTCTGACAAGTTAAATTAATCCTGCTATACTTCACTGACAGCTTTCCCATTTCATAATAGTATAAAAAACATCTGTTTGTTATCTTTGAATGATATTCACAGGTGAAAACTTGGCGTTAAGTTCAAAAATTACTACTCCATAAGGATACATTGATAATTTAAAAGTCCTGTAGAATGAACTCCTCAAGGTTCAGGACCTTGATTTATGGCTAGTAACCATCCTTGGGTTAAAATGATGTAATATGCAAAGTTTCGTGACAATCGGATGTATGGTATCACACACCGTGGAAAAAACGAAAATCCTTGGCACTTGCCAGCTGGCTGCTACTAACTGCATTAAAAACATTGCCTGCTGCTTTAAATTTTCAAATCCACCCTAATGTGATCAAGGTTCTGGCCAAGTGCCAAGAAATTTTGGTCCATCTATACTTGTATACATTCCATATTGAATGTATAAAAGTACATGCTTAAATTTTCACTTTAGGCACGATCACTATGTTTTTCACAGTAGTCAAGGCTGCTAACCTTATGCAGCCATGCTGCAAATGGTCGTAACAGCCAATTGAATGTTTGTAACAAGCGAAATTATTAAGATATTCAACAGAATAAGTTGTCAAACATTATCCATTAAATTAAACTTAATTATTTGATTGAAACCTTGTATTTTTCTAAATATAACTTGTGAATAATTCTAGATAGAATGCCATTGTCCAGTCACTTAATTATCAACTTGTAAATAATTGTATTACAAATATAGAATGTCCATTATGCAATCTCTTAGGGCCTGGTCACATACACCTTGCTTTACTTCACTTCACTAACAAAGCTAATTGGTTTACTTCACTTCACTTCACTTACTCGCATAGTAAATCTATATAAATCGTATGGTATATAGTAAGTGAAGTGAAGTAAAGCAAACCACAATCAAAGTAGCTCTTCTAGTGAAGTGAAGTAAAGCAAACCACAATCGTATGTGACCAGGCCCTTAATGCACTGCTTTTTTGGATCAGTAAGGGTTTTAAAACTGATGTTGTTTTACAGGACTGTAACAAGTGCTGTGTTTACCAAGAGGGACGATAAAGTTGTATCTGGATCTGATGATAGGACAGTGAAGGTGAGTTAGAATTTATTCAGTAAATTTGAAAGTCATAATTGTAATAGCCTATTGTTAATTATGCACATCTTTTTTCTTTATAATTATTTTTTGTATGCATTGTTTTTGACAATAATGAGAATTATTATTTTAAAAAATGAAAGAAGTCATTTTTTATTATAAAGGTGTATTTTATTTATACTAATGTACATTACTAGTATACACTATATGTACATTATTTGTTATTGTAATCCGTGGCGAAGCGTGGTATACTTATTTGTATATTTCCGGCGATGACCAAATAAGTATACCACGCTTCGCCACTAATTATAATTTATACCACACAACGACAGTCGAGTGTCGCCAGTCAACTAAAAAAAAAATGAATATGAACTACTTTTCAGGTTTATAACTAAAATTTCAGGTAAGGATTACAATATTACATTATATCATATTACAATATCATAAATTATTATTTCTCATAGATTAGTCTTTTTGGATGCCAGTCGACTGGCAAGCAAGCAGTGAGTTTTTTCATTATAATTTATGAGTATGAATGTTATTTATAATACCATAATACATAATAATGTCACTTATAATACCATTTTTGAGCGTTTCCTGACCTGAAATTTTAGAAATAACTCTAAAAACCTACTTGACTGTCGCCAGTCGACTGTCATCGTGTGGTCGCGCCTTGAACGGTGAACTGTTCTCGTTTATTTGCTATAATTGCTCTTTGGCTATTGTGGATTCTATTGTTTTCTTTTAAACTATTCAAATTTTGTATGTTGTGTTTTCTATAAATGCTGTTGAATATGAATGAATTGTATTCACTTCATTCAATTCAATGTTATTCAACTAAATATGGGGTGCAGCATTTGATGTACACATGAACAATCTTTTTATTGTGCAGAAAAATATTATTAAAACTATTTTGAATCGACCGAGATTATACTTCTCATTTTCCAGGAATTTGATGTATTTACAGTTAGACAACTCTATGTTAAAACCTTACTAAAGTATTTATTAAAAAATAAAAACAATTTTCCTAAATTAAATAAAAATTTCTACAACTTCAGACCAAATGTAATAGAAAAATTCCAAATTTATCATACAAAGTTTTCTTTCATTCGAAGACAACTGATTTATACAAGCAGTAAATTGATAAATGGTAATTGAAAGGTAATGCAATACCTTTCGATTTAGATGACAGAATATCAAAAAAGAGGATGACAAATTGGATTAAGAGTGAATATTTTTTCACTTTGAATCTAACACTTTGATTTTGTTTTGGTTTCAGTTTGGTATTTCAGTGAACTCTGACATTATTTAAATTATAAATTGTAAATTATTCTACTATAGACTATATTATTTTTATTACTCTACTTATGTTTTATAAACCTTTTCGTTTCAAATTCTTATTATTGTGAGATTGTGAATTTTTATGCAACTCTCACCAGCGGGCAAAGAGTTTTCTTTTTGCTGGTGATGCCTAACATAAGATATTAGTTATGTTTTTCTCCTTAAATATGTATACATGTATAATATTGTGTTCATCTTATTTTTATTTTTGCACATGTATGTATATGTATGAGTGAATTGTTTGTTTTTTGGCAATAAATTGAAATTGAAATGGTATTGTAGGTGTGGGACCTGCGCAACATGCGTTCGCCGCTGGCGACAATTCGCGGCGACTCGGGCGTGAACAAGCTGGCCGTGTCGAGCCAGTCAGGCGTGGTCGCCATTCCCTACGACAACCGCCATGTGCGCCTCTTCGACATCAACTGCTCCGGCCAACAGCAGCGCATCGCCCGCCTGCCGCGCACCAGTCGACAGGCGAGTTTACTAGCTACTATCCGCCTTTTTGGGGAGGCTACCGTAGCATCGATGTATTATAGACTTTTTAAAACCTTTTCAAGTCTTAAGACCTTTTTAACGAATACCTTTCAACGAATACATTTTAAGAAGACCTTTTTAAAGTCTTTGCAATAATCTGCGAGATTCGGCATTTGTAGGTTGTTGTTGCTGCGTCTTGTCGACGCTAAGGCTAGGCGTACACCGGTTAGTCAAGACAAGACAAGACAAGATTAGTCACGTTTAGTCACAGTAATTCACATAGTTGCTTATGAAGCAGCGCACACTGATGCAATGACTAATCGGTGTGTGTTGCTTCATAAGCAACCATGTGAAGTACTGTGACTAATATCGTCTTGTCTTGTCTTGACTAACCGGTGTACGCCTAGCCTGACTTTTATCGATGCTACGGTGGCCTCCCCAAAAAGCCGGATAGTAGCTAGTAAATTCGCCACATGTAATCGACCCTTAACTAGCAAATAATTTGTAACAGCTGACCTTGGCCAGTGTTGATCGAGGGTTAGATTAGTATTAGATCAACCCACGGTATTATAGAAGAAGATATCTATAAAAGGCTAAATCTGATCACGGGAATCACACTACAGCCCAACTTACTTGACCTACCAACTTGAAATTTTGCACAAACATTCTTCATACCTACTAGATGCGGAATAAGAAGGGATTTCAAGATCTTTTGCCTCTAAGGATCCCAAAGGCTCATCAAAGGATCGCTAAGAAATCTAAGAAGAAGAACTGGAAAGATGAATGAAATCACACATACCGGTACCCGGTTCATAACAGAACACATGGTTATGAATACCATTGATTTGAAACATGTGTTTCAGTTCCTAATCTCTCGAGTTAGAATGCTTCCTTAGCGAATCTTTCCCATATGGTTATGTAGAGTAGTGGCTAGCATATAGGGCTAGTGGGACCGTGTTCGAATCTTTGTGAGGGCCAAATTTTTTTGATGATGAGATTCAAACCAAAATCAATCGTTTATGATTTTTTATCAAAATGAAAGCAATTCTTCAATTTATTACAATTATTCATCGACCATATATCTATTTTTCCATATAAAACTCTATTTTTATTCAATTTTTGCATATAATTTTTATTTGGTGATAGTTTTCAACTTGAAGTAATTATTTTTTATTATCAATGCAAAATTTTTCAAATATTTTTCGAATCAATAACTTACATTGAATAAATTTTGATTTTCAACTTTAATACCCCTTTAGGGATAGATGTACTTCCAAACATGGTAGAATATTAAAGATTTGAAGTAATGGGGGTATTCACAGAAATCACAGTTGGTCCATAAATTTCGCAGTTGAAGATCTTTTTTTATTGTGTGGGATTCAAGCTAAAGTAATGCGATTAATACCGGCTCTTCTTTAGAAATGTTGACCATCAACGGGAATTCAACTCACAGCTAGCACACTTGACAAAAGATCAATATATATTATACAGTATATTTTAAAATATTATGCTACATACTATAAACTTATAAAGCTGTGTTTACCCATCAAGAACAACTTGAAGCCATATTTACTTCTCTCACTCTTCTTCCCAATATTTTTCAATATTGATTTCTGGCTTGGTCCAATTCATTAGCCTACTTTATTTTGTGAAATTCATTTTTCAATTCAATTCACTATTTATGCCTATACCCTGATTACATCGAGACAATATTGATATTAAGTTTCAACATAATATTAATCAACATTTTAAAGGGCTAATCCAGAAAAGAATTCAATCGAATCTTTGATAAAATCAGTAGAGGAGAATTCAATATAGGCTAGCTCTGTTTTGTGGAGCTCCGTTGCGAAGCATGGGGGCTGCTAGTTCTTCTATATACCGTGGATCAACCTACTGAGACTGTGTAATCACAGTGTGGTGATTGTTGTGAAAAGGTCCTTAACAGTGTGTTGAAACAATTTTTCCCCGCCACCGCCATCATAGGAAAAGTGAACTTTCCCAGCAAGCTGCTCCACTCCGACCCAGCTTTCATTCCATACACCTTCGAATTGACTAATGATATCCAATGGCCACACTGTGATTAAACAGTCTATGTAGGTTGATCTACAGAGACTGTATAATCACAGTGTGGTCATTGACTGCAGTCTCAAACTCGAATGCAAAGCTAGCGAATAGTGACGTCACTATGGCTTCAGCAAGCCGCTCCACTCCATCACACCTATATGGATCTATAAGTCTTTATAGAGCCTTTCTCCAACCCACCATTTATTCTTTACATCTTGGGTCAAATAGTGGATTAAATAGTATAGTATAATATATTAATTGATAATAGTAGGTCTATAGTATACTTTTACCAATTCCCATGAGAATACGTTGAGGATATAATATGTGAATAATATGTTATACAGTATTTATTGACACATTTCCAACCTACAATTTGCGTTTGCCAATGTTAGTTTTTCATCACTTCAAGCTTTGAAAGCAATACCAAGATTATATAGAGAGACTATTTTTTAATATAGTTACATTTTTAATAAACATACTAATTTTTCAATAGAGTTATTTTATGTCGTTGCTCTTAATACAAGTGAATGGATAGATTGGAAGTTTGCATGTAAGCCCATATCAGAATTCAAAATATTGGCAAAGGTATGGCGGTGGCGGAAAATAAAATGTTCCAACTCACTGATATGGACTCTTTCAAACCAATGGCCACAATGTGATTATACAGTCCATGTAATGCAGACGGATCTAGTGGATGAATTTTCAAATACACTTTCATCTTTGTGAAAGTTGTAATGACAATAATTCATTTTCAACCCAGGTGTCTAAGCTTTAATGGCGGTATTTTTCGTAGTAATAACTTTGTCGTTTGTTTTGCAGGGCCACCAGCGTATGGTGTCTTCAGTGGCGTGGGCAGATGATAGTGCTGCTGTACCTGGCATGACTTGCAACTTCTTCTCATGTGGATTCGACCGATTAATTTTAGGATGGTCCATTCAATCAATAAAAGACTCCAAAGAAGTCTAAAAAAGACATAAAAAGCATTAGGGGCCTGATTCATAGACATTTCAAAGTCCGGGCACTTCTAAACAGGAAAAGTTGTTCATGGGCAACTTACAGTCAGTTCGTACAGTTCACAAGTCTTTCAAATCTTAGAAATCCTTTGAAACAAGAAAAACCCATCATATGATATACTATATTTACATATTCATTGCACAGTACGCCGTGCAATTCGTGTCTAGTGTGTCACAGGACTTATACAAGGGTAGGCTGATAATAATTAATGCAGACATGATTGTTGGAGATAAACAAAAACAAATAGCAAGATATGGTGGAAACCAAATTGAAGTATAAATCTTGAGCTTCAAAATCGTGTATATATTTTCCACCATAGTCATCATTAAGCATTAGATATTTCTCCCAACGTGTTACACGATTTTTCATTCTGTAACTGAACAATTCTTCCAGCTTTTCTCGAACCCAGGGCTCAATAGCTGCCTCCACCTCATTGTGCGAGCTGTAGTGATTACCCTTGAGGTTTTTTAAGTAGAGGGAAAAATAGAGATGGGAGATTTTTAATTTGGTTTCCACCCAATCTTGCTATTCGTTTTTGTCTATCTTTAACAAGCATGTGTGCATTAATTGTCAGCCTACCCTCGTAAATTTCATAAAACAGGCCCCTGGTCACATAACTGAAGAAACTACTCTATACAAATTACTACTAGATTAATGTCTTTCATTATTATGCTGCACTTATCAGTGAGTGATTGTATTTCTAGACCGATCAGTTGTTGGATTTTTATTGTTGATTTTTCATAGCTGTCTATAACTTTATTTTTATACATCGTGTGAGTTGAATATTATTAATGCGTATAGGATATTGATCATTGTTGTTTACTTAATGTCATCATACATATTATGTGTAGAATGTTATTTTAATTATTTATATTGACTGATAAGAGAATATGAAAGATTGTTCAATTCTGTTTTATTTGCTTTTGTGATGTGATTAAAGACATTTTACTGATAAACGCTGTTCAAGTTATTCATTGTTTGAGAAATATGGGAATTGGAACCCAACAGACCAAGCTTAGGAAAATTCTCTCTCATTTCTCTCAAAACAGTATTTTTTTACAGATTCTTGAACTATTCAAATTCTTGAAAACTGATAAAACAATAAATGAAAAATGCCTCTTCAGCTGGGGCTCCACTAGCGTCAAATTGACGCCGCGTCCATTTGTACACTCAAAAATAGGAACTATGATCTTATATGTGTAGTGGCTCCTAGCTAGTGGAGGCACTGCCATATAAGATCAGATTTCCTATTTTTCAGCGTACAAATGGACGCTGGACGCGGCGTCAATTTGACGCTAGTAGAGCTCCGGCCTTCTAGAGCTGCGAATGCAGATTTTTAAATGCTCAATACTCCTGAACGGAAGCGAATTTTTAAAATCTGAGCACATATTCTTTTTCCTCTCTAGTATAAGTACTATAAGATTGCAAAGTTTGAGCGATTTCTATTTTTTGAAAATTTTCAATAAAAACCATGATGTATACATCATGCGTTTTTCAGTGAAAAAAATAAAAATCGCTCATACTCTGGTAGATGATAGTGCTTGAAGAGAGGAACAAGAATATGCAATTGAATTTGCGAAATTCGCCCTCGTTCAAAAGTTATTCTAATTTTAACTTGCCATGGAAAATGCTAGTTTCAGAGATGCAAATTGCCATCTTCAATTGCTCATATCTCCTGAACGGGAGCGAATTTTCAAAATTCGAGCACATATTCTTGTTCCTCTCTTAAAATACTATAAGATTGCAAAGTTTGAGCGATTTCTATTTTTTGAAAATTTTCAATAAAAACCATGATGTATACATCATGCGTTTTTCAGTGAAAAAAATAAAAATCGCTCATACTCTGGTAGATGATAGTCCTTGAAGAGAGGAACAAGAATATGCAATTGAATTTGCGAAATTCGCCCCCGTTCAAAAGTTATTCTAATTTTAACTTGCCATGGAAAATGCTAGTTTCAGAGATGCAAATTGCCATCTTCAATTGCTCATATCTCCTGAACGGGAGCGAATTTTCAAAATTCGAGCACATATTCTTCTTCCTCTCTTAAAATACTATAAGATAGCAGAGTACAAGCGATTTCTATTTTTTTTTTTTTTTTTTGAAACTTTTCGATAAAAACCATGATGCGTTTTTTCATTTAAAAATATAAAAATCGCTCATACTCTGGTGGATGATAGTCCTTGAAGAGAGGAACAAGAATATCTATTTGAATATTCGCCCCCGTTTAGGAAATATTCTGATTATTCTAAGGCTTGAAAAATACCTCTTCTGGAGCTGCAAAATACAAGTCTTTGAATGCTCACAACTCCTGAGCAATCAGGGTGCCTCTGACCTCCGTTTCGGAGATTTATACCCTTTTTAACTTGATGAAAAAATGACTTCAAATTTAAAAATTCCAATAAACTCATTTTAAAAGTCATGCAAGTTAACAAAATAATCAAGTTCGTCGAAAATGTTTTTTCAATTTATTCGAAATAAAGTAATAAAGAATTAAACACCAAGAATAACGTAAATAGGATTACGATTTAGTGGTCCACGAAAATCCAAACTTCAGACATCAAACACAAAATACTGGAACAATGACAACTAGGCGTTTTTGGAAAATTCCTTGGCAATGTGGATCCTTTCGAGGCGTTCAATGCGATCGTAGAGCTCCACGGGGAAAAACTGAAGCAGATGACTCCATTCATCGAAGCACAGAGACAATATCATGCACACTTTTAGTGCCTTGAAGGTGTACGAGTTCTCATGCAGACCTTGAGGCTGTAACAAAAAACAAAACATGCAATCAAATTTTCAAACAATATTATTACAAGTACTCAAATTTTCATTTTTTAATTTCTTTTTTTTGTGTTGTTCCATTTGAATGAACAAAACGAGTGCTATAACTTCAAGTAAATAAATAAAGTAGGTACCCGAATTTTCATTTGAATAATTAATTTAATTGGTGGGTGTAGTACAAATGAATAGATAGAAATATGCTATAAAATGTCCATACATTATCGTTCCAAGTAGATACTCAAATGTTGATGTAAATAATTAATTTCATTGGTAGGTGTAGTTTTTCTGGAAAAAAATGATAAAACCTGAAAAACAGGAGCAGCTGACTGAAATGTCTGTACACTAAACACTACTTATATTTGGTGAGGAATAGCTTGATCTATGGTTACCATACACTGCAGAGACTGGATAGCCATTTGATGTCACAGCTTGGACAAATCCACCATACTTATGCCAATTCCCAAAAGATTTGCATTGAAATGAAACGCACATCATATATGGTATGTTGAGTAATTCACTTCTTACCTAAAATTTGTTAGTTAGAGCACTGAATACAGAACACTTCAAGAATACAGAACATTTTTGAGCTGCTCGTTTTGCAATTCAATTTAATTCTCCCATTCGTGCTCTATTTAACGCACGGTATCGTGGAATGTCAACATTCTTTTGGTGAGGCAGTGCGGTATGCAAATTGAAATTAAATTGTTTTTAAAAGTTAGCCAATGTAGTTTTTTAGTTTGTGTAATTTTGATTTACGAAAACATGGCTAGTCACGTAAAATGTCACTATTTAGGATGTGATGCCAATAATAAAACTCAAAGTGAACTTCGAATGTTTTACTTTCCTGTGAGCGACAAGAAAAGTGTGTACACGTTGAAATTATCCATCCAATAAAATAAAGTAAAAGAGCTCCAAATCTTGTTCGAAACTTTTAAAGAGCAAAGAGTATCCTTTTTAAAAGGATAAATTCTGATGGTCTTTCATCGCTCGCTATTTACTATGAATACATAATACTATTCTGTAATCATTGCTTTTAATTTCATCATAAATTAAATAATAATACAACACAGTTGAGAGCGTAGTGCCCTTCCTACATACAATGATGTCTGATCCTTTATAAATTTGAAATAAATTGCTTCCTAAAATAATTCATTGACGTACAGCCTGAATAGACATATCATTTCAAAGCTAAAGAATAGTTCTATAACTTGTAGATTTAACATTTTCCTCTATCTGTTGCACAAAAAACTGTATTGGGGGAAAAAAGAAAAATTCGTTCAACTTTTTCTATCTTCGGTTTTTGAAATTCCATAACTAATTTAATATGCCTCATGAGAGGAAAATGTAAGCTACAAAACTTGTAGAGAATTTTACTGTGAACATTTTGGTGCATAGAAAACTCATATATCTTCAATATTGATCAAATTACAGGGATCTAATAAATTATGGCGGCCATCTTGTTTTTGAGAGTTTGCGTACGTGGCTTAATGGCCACCATGGATGTTCTCATTATACTAGTCCTAATGAAGACATCTGCATAGATTCCAGAGCTCTATAAAAGATTTTCCCACGGAATTACATTTGCCCCCGGACTACCTCGCTAGTTTGTCAAGTTGTAGAACGGACATTACTATCCAAACTTCGCCACTTCAGAAAAATAAAGTAGTCATTCTCGAAAAACCAATATTATTCTAGGTAGATTGCGAACACCGCACACTCACCTTCAAACGCATCAGCTGATACTCGTCGGTTTGAAAGGAGAAATTGTTGGTCTGCACAGTGTTGGTGATGTCACCGATCAACAAGGCGAATATAAAGCGACTTCACACTATCATAGCTACCACATAGACGTACTCCAGTATACGCGCCCCCGTACCCTGTTCCAATCAGGGTGGTCGTTGTATAGTAGATGGCGCAAATGTAGTTACTGTCGCACATTTCTGTAAAATAATCGAGTATATAATTTAGTTTACTGCATTTCTTCTGTTACAGAATTGCTTTTACCAAAAATGAATGAAAGAAAAAAGAAAAATGAATGAAAATATTTATTTGCCAAGTAACAAACATTTCAAAATAATTCACAATATAATGATGAAATGAAAAAAATTATAATAAAATCCTATACCTAAATTTAAATTATAAAATAAAAAGTACATAGAGTACTTAAATTTAATTAAAAAATGAAAATACACAAACTTAAATTTAAATTAGAAAATAAAAATGTATTATTCAATTATTATATAAAACATTACAAACACTATTACAAATAATAGGACCACAAGCCGTTTAGACCTCATATTAAATGGACCGACGACTAACTAGACTTATCTTGATAATTATAACAATAATAGATAAGCTAATTGATAACAAAAATGTTCGTAGAACCTATTTGCATTGATTTTATTTGTAAAACATAGATTTGTGAATCGATGAACCCTATATAGAATATATATCTGTATAAACAGTTATTGTTCTGTTACTAATCATTGTATAAAAAAATGAATGGCAATAAATTTCATTTTTATTTAATATTATTGTCTCATAATAAATCTTATTGTCTATATTGTTAAATCTATATTGTCTTTGTTGAATCTATCGTCATAATTTAGAATTTGAAAGAAGAATGGAATTTATATTCTTCTTCAACAAAAATAAGTCAACTAATTATATTATTAAAGTCGACACATTTTGAAAATTACATAAATAAAGTCCAAAATCTAACTTTATCTAATCTAATGTTTTACAACATCTTTCAAAGTATCATGTGTACAAGACGTTGGGATGAACACTGAATGAACAAGCTGGGTGCCGCCTATTTTTTTTTTTAAACGACATAATAATTTCAGTCCTCATCTTATTGCCAACCTAACGAAATTGGACGGAACACTTATATTTTGTATAGCAGTCCTAGCTACTGCTACCTCCAGTTGGATATTTAGCTCAATGGGGGTGAATGGTGAATGTATCATTTAAATCCTCCTTGCGCTAAACACCTGTAATCGTACAGCTGGACTATGCACAAGAGGAGGGGAGTTGAAAAATAAAAAACGATTTGAAAAATAAATAAATAACGATTTAAAAGTGAACAAGGCACCTGTTTTAAGTAGGCTGATAGATGAGTCAAAACTTATGTAAACAGTAATGAAATTTAACGTAAACATCGTTTTCCTTATGTTCTAAGTCGTGAGAAAGGTGCAAAAATGCAAAGTGAAATGAAAAAATTGGACCAGGACTTCAAACACGCTATCACGGCAATAAAGCCCTACATTCTGCAACTGCACGACCGAAATCAGATAGTACTTTGCCGACTGTGGATTGAGAAGCTGATCAAATGCCAAGTTGAAGACAAGCAGTTGCGCAACATCTACATGGACCAGCTTTGCAGCAATTTGAAGGCTCAGCAATTCGGTCCGCCATTCTGTGAGCTGCCCTGGGATGGCCCGCTCTCCAAGATTCCTACCCAACTGCTGCTCAAACAAAGCAGTTACAGTGACTCGGAAATGTGGACTACTGATGATGATTACACCAGATTCAGTGAGAAATCTTCCGACAGAGTTACATACAACACTACGACCGATGAAGAACAATGCTCAGATAAAACAAGTAGTTATAGACATTACAGTCGAAAAAGAAGAATGTTTTTGAAACCTCGAGAAAGATCCAGGAGCACGACAAGTCTTAAAGTCATACACTCCAAGAAACCCTACCATTTTAATAACAAAACTCCGGTGCCTCGTCTGCACACCAATCTTAGAACGATTTCAAATTTCAAGAAATTTTCTACTGTAAATAAGGATACAAGTCTTGAAAGGGTTCCAAATTCACAGAAGGGTTTCAAATTGAACAAAGTTAATCACTTAGATAGAGATACAAGTACGACTAGCCTTAGTATGGTTCTAGATACAGAGAAAGCCTGCAAACATGAAATTGCTCAACGAGATCTACATTCGGACGAAGCGTTGAAACTGAATAGAAGCGATACTTTTTGGTCAGATGAAGTGTTTCTTAGTGATACGGTTGTTGGAGACAATCTGTCAAGGAGAACAAGTTGTTCCGAGTTATTGAAAGAGATTCAACAGCTCCAAGAGAGCAACGATGGTTTGAAGACGAGTTTGAACAGAGAGAAACATCTATTAGAGAGTATTTGCACGGAGAAAATTGAACTACAACAGGAAATAGCTAAAACCAACGAGAAGCTGTCACGATTGAAAGAGCTGGAAAAAGGCGCCCGAGGTAAACGTGACGCGTTTGTTGTTGAGATCAACGAACAACTGACGTTTCAGGCGAGACGAGTACGACAGGCGTGGGAAACCAACAGTCGGCTGGAGAGGGAACTGAGGGAAATCCTGCAAAACTCAGTCAACAACGTCGACGGAAATTCTCTCCAGTTGTTGGAGAGCAAGTGGCAAGAAAAGCACAGAAAACTGCTGGCCAGAAAACAGGAGACAATTGGCCGCGCCGAGTGGGAGAGACGCGCCGCCACCGACGACCTTGAAAGTCAGCTGGACGCATCGAGACAAAAGTGCATAGAGAGGCGCGATCGACGCGCCAGACTCGAGAAAAAGTTCCAGCAGCACTTCCACTCGTTGCGCGCACAAATTCAGGCGATCCGCGACGACCATTGCAAGTGGAAGAGCGGACACGATCAGCGCGTTAGCAGCAAAGTGTCGCACTACGAGAAACTAATTGAAACGCTGAAAAAGGAACGATGCAAAATTGTGCGGCAGTACGAGATCAGACTGGAACGTATGCAGCAGACTAAAAGCATGGAGTTGTGGGTGAAAAAGTTCGACAACTATTTGGATGCCGGGAGTGATGAGAAGTCGCAGCTTGAAAAGTGCTTGGACGATTTGCAACAAGAGTTTCATAAGCAATACTCGGACGTCATCGACCAAGCATAGTTCGGTGATAACTATTTCATCATTCCGATTACTATCTCATCAAAAATTGATATTTCCGATTTCTTGAATATAATTGTGTCTAGACAACCTTGTGTTCCAGATACATTTCGTGAATGTCTAATGGAACAGATTAGATTTGTGTCGAGAACTTCGTGAGAAATAATCAGGCGTGGATCATAGCAATTCTATGATCCATGAAAAAATATCTATCAATTCGAATCCTCGTATTCAAATTTGCAATGAAATAAATTAGAAGAACGATGAATTTTGTAGACGTCTTATAAAATTGGAGGAAAATATTAAATTTACTTTTTATTCCAACATATATTGACTAATAACAAACTTCAAACTGTATTATAGTCTAACAGAACTGAAGTGCAAAAGACTTCTCTAAAGGATATTGGAAATTGTACATAAACGGAAACAACAAGACAAAAATGTAGGCTTCTCTGAAATTTTAATAAAATTTTAGTAATTCTACCTGTCTACTTGAGGCAATAAACAATATCATTGTGGTCTGCAACTGTCGCTCGTGAGTAGTCTAAATTACAGTGACTGTAGAATGCTTTCAAAGTAGTAGTAGGCCTAGTGAGCTGTGCCTGTGTGTGCTAATTACGTGCTAATCTCACTGTAGGATAAGTTGGACTATTGTAAATATTTTTACTAATATTACATTTAAAACCGTAATTTTGCATTATATTCTACAGAATCTTGATTCTAGAAGAATCTAAAATATTTAAAAAGTTATCTCTTTATTTGTCCAGTAGGAGACAATCAAGGACTAATGAATGAACTCACCCAATAGTAGTAAAAGTGTTGGACACAAAGTAGACGCACAAAATGTACTACTCAATGATTTCGTTGATGATTTTCGTTCTCAGCACATCGCGCGCCCATCTCGACACGAGAAGCTGTGCATCACACATCAGACTGGCTATGAAGAATTTTATCAGCAGAGAAGCCATACTCGCCCGGCCGACTATGTTCGATATTACCACTGCAAAACAAAACAAATAAATCTTAATTATTTACTAAAAATCCCACTATATAATTTTGATATATATTATGATAAATGACATTTCATGATGAATAGTTTGACCTATGGCCGTTGGGTGGAATAAAATCTTTGACATTTGTAAATTTTAAAAATAAAAGCTTTACATTTGTACGGCCATATACAATAATTACTGGAATAACAGCCCAAAGTGCATGGTAATATAATATGCCATAGACCGACAAGAAACATAATACAATGTACATTTCCTCTTGAAATTATTCTTTCACCCAACAATCATGCAGCATCTCCAGTGATGAAATTTGTTCAAAAGTCAATGCCCAACTACAACTGGCAACCACAGTCTAATAATTAGGCTACAGTAATGTGCAGTGCCACTCTTCGGTTCAGACAATAATCATTCCTCCATCCGACAGATCCAGCCCTACCAACATATTTTACCAATATACAATTTTCAACATAACTATTAATTTTATATAAACCAGACACCAGGTTATCGAGAATAATAATAGAGAAACCATGGGATATGAAGCAGCAAGCAGGATGGATTACAGAAATTAAAGAAGATCTGAACGAACTGGAAATAACCCTGGATGATCTGAAAAGCAAAACCGAAAATCTAAAACTAAAAGACATAAAAACAAGGTTCGAACCAAAAATAGACAACCGACATACTGTACAAAGGGTATTTACAGATGAAGAACGAAAGAGAAGATCAGAACGAATGAAGAAGTACTGGACAATGCGAAAGAAAAAATTAAGAAAGACCAGGAAATGATTGATTTAAGTGGTCCAATGAGGCCGTAAAAGCAAAATAAATAAACCGTCAAGTAACTGAGCCTCTTTCACGTTGAACATCCCGTATTTTTCAATTAATAAGAGGGCTTTGAATAGGCATAGTCTCAGTTTAGTTTAGTTTGTTTTTATAGTCCGGTTGGCCCCAGGAGGCGTCAGACACGTCAAGTGCTTGCAAACTGCAAGACACCAAAAACCTATAAAAAAAAACATATTTCCCTCTAAGAGATCACTCACCACTTGCTGCACAACATTCAAAGAATTCTGTTAAAGAATAGAAACACTTTCTTATTAAATTTACTTAATTTAAAACTTATATTTTCAGTTTCTGTTTGAATTCATTTATTCTTGTTATCTGCTTGAGATAGATTTGTAGCGCCTGATAAATTTTCCTACCAATATAGTATGGCTTCTCTTTATATAGAGATAATCTATGGTACTCTGAAAATCTGTTCTTGTGCCGTGTGTTATAAGTGTGTTTCTTATCAGCTATTGTTCCAAGTGGACATCTTCTAATGTACAAGCATATCTCTAATATGTAAATACATGGCACACTGAGTATTCTCATACTAATAAGATGATCTCTACAGTGGGTTTGAGGGTGTAACTTCAGCATAGTGCGCAGGGCCTTTTTTTTGACAAACAAAAATTCGTTTAAGGTTGCTCTCTCTAGAACCCCAGTGCACCACTGAATATAGAATGTGAGACTCTATTAGACAGTGATACACCGATATCAAAAGATTCCTATTCCCCAACTTACTCAAATTTCTCAACACAAAAATCCCTTTAGCTATTTTACTCTCTATCTTTTTCAATTCTTCCCCCAACCTAATCCTTCCTCCAGTTTCACCCCTAGGAAGTCTGCTGGGTTTGCTCAGTGCCTATCCCCATGAATTGAAAGACTCTTGTAAAACTAATGACAGCCACCGTAACAGTTATATTCGGCAAATTCAAGTACGGATTGCACAAAAATAAAGGTTAGACGTGCAGGTTTCATTTCTATTTTATTAGAAAATATATATACTTAGCGCGATAAAATCAATAGATCATTGTTTCTTTTCCTCTAAAATGACTACTGAAGTGATTTTAAACATCCATAGCCTTGTTTTAAAAGTTACTGGAATTCATTGGATGGATATTTTTCAAATATAATCGGTTTATAGAGGCATTTTTACACTTGATAAAATAGCTTCAATACGCCCCAATTATTCATTCTTCACTCACTTGAGTGCTAGTGGCGCGTATCTGAAGTCTCGCTTTTTAGTGCAAAATAATGAGAATAAGTTAGATTACCGACCTGAACGAGTGCAGGAAAGTGCGCAGTGGGTGCGTATCGCGCCTATTGCTGTAGGTGTAGTCGCCCACTATAGTGTGACCCAGTGCACTCTTAGTTGATGACGACGACCTGTGATTCTTTACAATCAATGACATTATTATTTTCATTATTAAGTAGTAGAGAAAATTACAAACAAAGCCCAACCTATATTGGCATTAAATTCATGGGTTACCTGCCTGCTAGTATTAAGGAAGAATTTGATATTAAGCGGTTTAAAAATCACTTGAAAAAGTACCTAATTGCATTAGAATTGTACAGTTGTTTATAATGCAAACTCAAGATATTAAGACTATTGTTGAGATACTGAGATTTACTTATTTCTGTTAGAATTTTATTTTCTTGTTAAAAATAATTATGGAGACGCATTCATGTACATTTTGATGTATGTTTTGAATAGAGAAATTGATTGATTATAACAATGTATTCTGAAGTGAAAAATGTATTTTCCCTATTAATATTTTATGAAATTAAGTTATTTTAATAGATGTGATCTATTTTGAGCGCACATTTCTTGCATGAAACCAATAAGCCATTCGCTTTAGTAGTCTCTTCAATTTTTTTAAAATGAAAGTTGCATGAATTAATTAATATGAGTGTATAAATGAATGAATCAATAAAAGTGAAACTGACATTTTTCAGAGGTGCTTGAAGTGTTTGATTTGAAAGGGAGGGAGGCCCACTTCTCAACAAAATAGCTCCCAATCAGCTGATCATCCTTCCAAACATAGTAGATCAATTTTGGCATAACTTACTGGAAAAATTAAATAAAAATTTTAATTTTCAAATGTAAAAAGATTAAAATAGTTTTGATTACGAAATTCTATTATTAAAAACTTATTAAAAAGTTTTATACAAATCAGGCAAGGGATTCGCATAGAGTTACCAATCCATAAACACGGGATTCAATTCCTCTAAAATTATGAAAAATACTATGCTTTTTGTAGTAGGCTACCTATAGTGCTTTTCATCCTTGAAGACAACTGGCCAGCTTGCTGCGTTATCCAATTGGAATGCCCAGCAACGTCATATTGTGTGCTGTTCAATCATCTGTGCACGCATGCTTATCAAACCGAAATCTCAGTCTGATATCACGACTCGGTGTGTTACAATGACATTCATTTAATTTGACGCTTGGCATTAGATAGATAGATTGAGAGATATCATTCCTCAACGTTGCTGATGACCGTAGAGTACGATGGCAAAGAAATAATATCTCTCTATCTATCTATCTATCTAATGCAAGTGGAAGATTTACAAGTGGAGAAGATGATCATAAATTAAACATCTGTTCATCACTATTATAGAAGTGTGCATATTAGCAACGAGGCAGGCGTGTGATTGGCAAGATGGGAAAGTTGGTGGGTACTGTTTCTTACTCTCTACTGTATATATCTGTACTCAGATGTCTCCAAGGATGAAAAGCACTGTAGTTATTTTTGATAGCCGAGCTTTTCAAGCAAAGTACCGAATTACAGAACTCAGATTGGAATTTGAGATATTCTGATTAAATTAACATATTGAAGCCATTTATTCATCATGTATAAAATGAATAAATACGTGAACTACTGCATACAGAGCATTGACCTCTTCGGTCCTGGAAAAAGACACAGAAAGTAATTTATGGAGCGGAAACGCTCCGTAGCCGATTGGAACGTGTAGACTAGTTTTTAGGGCTACTCTTGAATTTCAGGGGTTTTCTTAAAATGGTATTGTATGTGACAGTGAAGTATTGTGGTGTCGCAAATAGCATTTATGATCATTAATTTTGCTCGTAGTTATTCTTGTGAATAACCCCGGTCGCACACCGGAGAAATAAGCAATGGGTAACTAGCAATACGTGGATCATAATATGATTATCTACTCCAGGGCTGCCTAACCTACAGCCCGCGGGCCGCATGCGGCCCGCCAGCCGATTTTATGTGGCCCGCAATATTACCATAAAGACAAAATCATTAATAAAACTGAAACGTAAAACATTAACATGGTGTTTCAGCAAAAACCGAAAAGAAAAATTTACATTACAGGAAGCATTAAATGTGTTTTATAAGGGTGAAAATTACATAATTTCCTGGGGGAGGCCCCCCGATCGCCCGCTTCCCTTCCTCCTCGGCCCGCCTTGCCTTCGAATGTTGACAATGTGGCCCTTGATTGATAAAGCTTGGGCACCCCTGATCTACTCTATTCAAACAAATAGTCCAATGCACACATAAAGTTTATATACACTCAATAGACTAGCAACCTGTCTCCGCTCCATTACAGTGCTCTTGACCATTTCTAACCTCTTCAGTTCAATTTTTAAGAAATTTTATTAGTTAAATTTGTCTTTACAAATGGAAAAATATTACGGTACATCTGGTTAAACTGATAATTTTAAGAGTTTTCATCACATTAAATTAATAAGACTGAAATTACAAAAAAGTATGAATTTTCTATTTGCTCACCTGTAATTCACTGGTGTCATTAATAAGTGTTGCTTCGGTAGTTTCAGCCGTGCTGCTGTTATCATTGTCGTCGTCTTTCTTTTCGCTGTTGGATATATTTATGCATCTGCCTTTCCAGGAGAAGGCACTGTCAGGCTGGATTTCTTTGCACTGGAAACTGGTGGTCGGGGAGGCTTGAAGGATTTCACCTGAAAAATAAAGACCAATTAAAATATCATAAATTGTTTTCAATGCTAATGTTTCCAAATGGAAAATATCAACTAATAAATATAGCCTATAATTATATAGAAATTTATAGGCCTACATGAATTTCATACAATGTCTCAAAAAGTATGAATTCAAAATCAAACATCAACAAGAAAGACTGGATTTTCAACTTGTATATAGGCTAGCCAAGGTAGTCTTAACTAGAATAGAGATGAGTTGAGACTGTTGAAAATGAAATTACTTAATATGTAACTTATATATTCAATAATAAACAAGGCTACATGAGCTTCCAAGATTAATTTCATCCTCATAAATATTTCGTTGAATTTCATTAAATTTAATCGTCTCAAGAAATGCTATCTACAATATAGCTAAAATAATCTAAACTAAGTTACTAGCCTACTTACAATACCGGGTTCAAATTGAGTAGATTCTCATCAAACCTGTTGTTATAGAAGAGTATTGTATTGTATCAGATTAACTAATCTGATCAACACTGATCTACGTTAAATTATAGATTCAATAAGCTGTCAAGTCTCAATAATATTTAAGAACACTGTTGTAAAATTATGCTAAAACCATCCCAACCATAACCTAAACTCATTTAGTCAGCTAAATATTAGTATTTAGTAACCTTATTTATATTACACAGATGTTGATGAAAAATAACAAACACAACGGAATAATGAGCTACAATTGAATAAGAACATGAATTTATTTATTATTCATACGTTCATACCTCAAATTAATTATTTGTAATGAAACTTGATTCTCTTCATACTTTATTTCCTTCTTCTCCTCATTACTCATCCAGTCATCCTCTCCTTCTTCAATCTTCATCTCACCACATAACCTTTTTCAGAATTTGTGAACATATTGCAAAGTGAAATGGAAATTCAACCTGGAATTAGGTTATAAACGGCGAGGTGGAACTACTTTCGGGTCTCCCCCAACCAAAGCCATACGCTAGATAGAAAGACCACATAACCTTCTTTCCCAAATTCTCCTTCAAGATCATTCAAAGAGGTTATAATATATAAAGTATTATCTTGTGTATATCTGTATAGCAGGATTTTTTTAACTTGTCATAAAACAGCTGATTTAACGTTAGTAAACAAGCGTTCATCAATCAGCTGTTTTATAACAATTCAAAGGCTCCTGCTATACTGTACATAAGATCATTGTCATTATCATCATGAGCATCATAAAACATGGCTGTAATTATCATCAGTCGAATCAATCCTACTGGCATGAATTTGAATTTCCCGCTCGGATTTACTTGCCTCACTTCAGTTCGCAAAGCCCAAAATAGCATTGCTTCTATATCTGTAGATACGCTGTCGTATAATTTTTCAAAAATTTAACATTGGAAGGATAGGGTTTATTTTTGCGATTTACTCGCATGAACAGCGTTTTTGTGCTATTGGCATCGTGAGAACATTTTTGCAAATGAAGCATAGCTATTAGACCTCAGTGCGCTCTAGGTGTGTCACATCTTTTATATATAGCACGATCCTTTTAACTTGTCAGAAATCAGCTGTTCGGTAATAATTGAACAGTGATTTTGACACGATAATCAAAAGGATTAAAAGTCTTAAAGACCTTTAGAGTCTTTAAAAGACCTTTTTAAAGAATACTTTTCAAAAAAATAACTCTTTAAAAGACCTTTTCAATAATCTGCGAGATTCAGCATTTGTAGGTTAAGTATTGTGATATTGCTCTTCAAAACATATGTTTTCTGACAAGTTAAAAGTATCCTGCAATAATATTGAATTTAATATTTAATCAAATCTTCGATATAAGGATATGTTTGAGTATTTTTCTGAATATTATATAAACGTAAAAACAATTTTAAAATTTAATGCAGGCTATCAATTGAATCTGAAGTCTTATTATGAAATACATAAAAACAACTTTGGCAATTATGTGGTGAGGGTAATTTATTTAGAGATATAAAAATTATGTATCTTATTTTGATATTGATTATCACAATGATGTTCAATTAAATTTATAACAATACTGTTTTCTAAACAGATGAGGACTGAACAGCTGCTTGCATTGAACCAGAGACCAAAATTTCTGAAATCAAAACAAACATAGACATAACCTAAAATCCTACCTAATTTTGACTTCAATATTAATAGTTCTATTTAGATGTGAAGGAGGGATTTGATGATTAATTTAACAAATTATCTAATTAGTATCAAATTCTAAATAATCACCCTTTTTTCCTCAATGAACCTAAACCAATTCTTATGCAATGTTTACAGATAATAATTTATGGACATGATAAACTTCTTTGTAGAATGGAATTTTGATTATTTCTATTGATTGATGAGAGGTTTTAGACATTTTAAAATGCTTTTCAATTTGCTTTTGTGATGTATCACTGTGATTAAAGTCATTTACTGAGAAACATCCATCTAGTTTGTTCATTACCCCTCCAAGCTGGGCAATATTGATTTGATAATCCTATCACAGATATTAATGTTTAGAGTATTTGGCTAAAATTAATCATTATTATTGTTCAACGATAACCTTGCTTAGACCCCACCAAGAGCTGCTTTCTCCTTCGTCTCAAAGCAGTGCTGAGGTGGAAGTAAACAACAAGGTGCTAAGGTGGCGTATAATTTATACTTTTATTTATTATTTATCCATCGATGACCAAATAAGTATACCACGCTTCGCCACGGAGTATAAACTCAGTAACATCACAGAGAAGGAAGAACTTCTTCCTTACATTATATAATGGGAAAATGTCTGTTCTGGATGTGGAAATTGCCAGTATTTATTAGGTATGCCAAGGCGTATGCTTTCTCAATTCAATCTCTTGAACGAGGTGAATTTTCAAAATCAGAGCTCATATTCTTGTCTATTTTTAAGCATCTAAATATGAGATGGGCGTTTTATTTTCCTATTTTTCTTTATAAAAACCATTATGTATAATAAAATATCGTGCGTTATTTCGGTGAAAAAAGTGCTTATATACTACTGGAAATAACAAGAAAATGTATGTAATTGGATTTACAATTTCGCCCACGTTCAAAAGATATAGGTTCTAATTCTCAGTACCTATATAAAAATGCCTGTTTTGAGGTGCAAATAGCAATTTTAATTAACCATTCATGAACGGAAGGAAATTTTCAAAATCTGAGCATATCTATTCCTTTTTCAAGTAGCTTACTAAGTTATAAGAGTGTGCGGTTTTTGTAAAAATTTCTTAATACTCAGATGGATGAAAAGTACTTGAATAGAGGAACAAGAATATGCAATTGGATTTACAAAATTCACCTCCGTTCAAAATATATACAGTAGGTACAAATTTTTATTAGTCATGAAAAATAATGTCTGGTGAGAAAGCGAGATACACTATACCCTTTTGAAATGGTTGAAAAATGCTTGTTTTGTAATCATTCAAGAGATTCAATTGTAATAGAACCTATTTCAAGAAGACAGGCAAGGTGTAACAAAATAAGCCATTTTTTTTATTAGGAATGCATGAAAGGCAGTATCAGCCACCTTGGTATAAGTTTTTTTTTAAGTGTTCCATGGCTCAATAACAGCTCAAGCAGTGATGATGATGTTTTAACTCTGTTATATTCTTTAAGTATAATCAGATTCATTCAATTTGACGCTTGGCATTAGATAGATAGGCCTAGATATTATTTCTTTGACATCGTACTCTACCGTCATCAGCAACGTCAAGAAATAATATCTATCTAATGCCAAGAGTCAAATTAAATGAATCTGATTATAATAGATGCCTGGGTGCACTCAATCGACAATAAAAGGAGATTGTATGGAGAGTTTCATCATTTTTTATGTCAGATTTACAAGTTGATAAAGATAAGTTCAGGGGATATTTTAGATTTAACAAGAAATTTGATGAAGTGTTATCATTCATTGATGATAAATAACATTCAGGGAGGATGGTATAATCAGATTCATTTAATTTGACGTTTGTCATTAGATGGAGATATTATTTCTTGATGTTGCAGATGACCGTAGCTGTCGATGGCAAAGAATAATATCTATCTATCCGGAATTATTATTATTATCTATCTAATGCCAAGCGTCAAATAGGATGAATCTGATTATACAAATTACAGATATTCCATAACTATAGTATAGAGAACGACTAGCTGTTTGCTTAAAGCAGGTAAGCTGTTTGACATAATTAAAATACAACTTTGTAACGTGAACCAGGGCCCTGTTTAATAAATCTTATAAGTCACGTAATATAAGAGAATCACAACTCCAAAACAAATACGGGCATTAAAATCAGCTGTTCCTGTATTACGTGACTTCTAAATTTTTATAAAACAGGCGCCAGAATTGATAATCATATGAATATTGTTAGTAAAGTAAAAAGTGACTTAATACAATTATAATTATCAATTATTAGGCTATTGTATATAGCGTGAATTACAAGAGACTGATGTTTTTGAAATGGCTAGTACATGGCCTGTCCTCCGTCGCCGCAACGCCTACCAAAGACATGTATACTAGCCATTTCAAAAACGTTCGTTTCTTGTAAGTCACTCTATATATCTCGAACTTGAACACAGTGAACTGCAGCTTAACACAAGTAGACAATAATATTCAGCAATGAGGGGTTATAAATTCGCAGTTCACTTTGGTTAATTGTTCTTATTCTATACTGTAAAAAACACATGAATATATATAAGTTATGTCAAAAACGAGTTATGACAGGAACTATTCGTTGGGGCCAAGAGGAAGTTGAAGGGTACTTCCGCAAGTGACCGTGAAAGGCTACTAGACTTCTCCTCGTTCTTCTTTTTATTATTCTTCTTTTCTCATTCTTTTCTCTTCTTCTTCTACTTCTTTTCTCCTTCTTCTTCTTCACCACCTCCTTCTTTTCAATCTTCTTCTGCATCTTCTTCTCCTCACCATTCACCTTTTTCATCACTTTCTTCTACTCATTTTTCTTTTTCTCCTTATTCTTCTCTTCGTTCTCCTTCTTTATCTTATTCGTCTCCTACTTCTTCTTTACCGTCTTTTTCTCCTTCTTGAAACAATGCATATTCATTTCATTTCATTTGAAGTGATGCAAAATTGAACGCATCGTCATGTTTCGTTTCAAAAACACAAAAATGCAAAACAATAAAGTCTATGTTGAAAGTCTGTATTGCTGCCATATGCTTGATTGTAATGTGCAATGTTTCCTGAAATATTTGGAAATTTTTCAGTCACTGTCAAAGAATATTTACCACAATAAACTATTAAAATACTAATTAATTAATGAGAAATAGGTTTTCATTGGTGTGAAGATATTATTGTAATGTGCGAATGATAGAAACCGAAGAGCCTTAAAAACGTGCTGTTTCTCCATAATTTTTACATTGGTAATAAGTTAATTCAATATTATCTTTCATTCAAGAATTGCTTTCCAAAGAAATGATTAACTTTATAGTCTTAAAATTCTGAAAAAAAATAAAACATTCTAAAACTGCACATTATGGTACCGGTAACACACGCTTTATTTCTATTGATTGTTTGGTTAATTATTTCATTTAAAATCTTTATTTTATTTATCTCTTATGAATTTATTCTAAATAAATTTTGATATAATTTGATTTTACTTGACTCGAATGACAAGTAATTTCATTGAATACAGTATGCATGCTATTACATAAATAATCCATTGTTCTAAAATAGTTAACTGTCTGATTCTGATGATACTGGAACTACAATAAACTACAATGAATTGAAGAAAATAATATCTATAGTAATATCGATAATAATATTGAATAATATATTCTAAGGCTCGTAGCTAACGAATTTACGCCTACTCTAAGACAGATTTTTCACGTCAATTAATGGTTTTGTGTAGTGAAATAGACATATTCTAATAGGAGAGTTTATTCTAAATAAAAATTGTTCTCTATTATTTTTATACAATCAACCAGAGAAATTTCAATACAAAATTGATTCACAAGATAGTTTACTACTGTGACTGAGTGATGCCTCTCCTTCAAGACAGATTTTTCCCCCTAGTTTATAGTTTTGTATCATAAAATATACATATTCTAATAGGAAATTTAATTTTGAATAAAATTGGTCCTCTATGATTGATTTTTCTATACAAAACATGAGTGCTTATTTGACTAAACATAATATATTACGATCTATCTATCTTTATAACTAAAAAAAATCGTATTTATCAGTTTATCGAACATTTTCATACATAAAATTATCAGGAATTTGATCGTCTACAAGTTCTAATCAATAAAATTGTGATAAAATGCACTATTTTGTAGTTATAGTCAAAAAAGAGAAAGAAATTCAGCTGGAAATGTGGATTACCATTTTTCAAGCTGATTAACTATTTTATTTCAAACTTTTCAGACGGTTTTGTAAATTTCAATAGAGAATTCAATTCTCTACAAATCTTGTCATGACCTCAATTAAATTTAAATGCATCCTTCAAAAGTTATTCATAGAAAACTATAAGAGTTGCTGCTGTGATTGGAATGTACTCAATTTTTAAAGCTTTATTACTTGTTATTTATTAGTTTTATGAACACTGTTCATAGCTCATCTTGTAGGAAATTTTATTGTCTACAAGGATAGTTCTCACTGTAATTCAGCTAAAACGCACTGTTCAAAAGTTATAGAAGGAAAACTGCAACCACTACAAAATTATTTGGAACACAAGTTTTATTGGTCTGCCGACTTGACTTCAGGCACAGATAAGAGTAATCACTATCTTATCTGTGCGAGCTAGACAGAGCTGGATTGAGAAAAGTGAACGTCCGCTCCATCTATCGGCAGAAAGTGTAACTAATCTCGACATGGCTTCAGTTTTCTTCAAATTATGGCCTAACGCTTCGATTTATCGAAAAAATGCATATAGCATAAGTTGTATAAAATAAAATGGTAAACAAAAAAAGTTCTGAGTGAATTTTCTCTAAATATCGAAATAAAAGCATACAATCGAAAAAAACCTAGGCAGTCTTGTCTCATAGAAGGCATCAGAGAACGAGATAAGGCTTGATTTTAAGCAAAATACTGTAGTTATGATAGAAATAGCTCACAGCAATAACTATGCATCATCTTATTAGAAATTGTATCTCTACAATATATCATGTAATAAGCAGAATTTGGCAACAATCAACCGTTGAAAAGTTATTGACAGAACATTGATACCATACACCATGTTTGGACAAGAAATAGCTAACATATTTTTAAAATCGCGATAACTTTCCATTTATTGAAAAAATTTACAATAATTGTAGATGAAAATGTAGGTCATATTATTACTAACAATAAATCTCTGGAAAAAAGTTGCTAGAATATACCATTTTGAACATAGAGACAGAATGAGTGCGAATTTGATCAAGAAAAAACTATCTACCCATTCTTTAAAAGTTAATAAATGTCTTATTTATAGGTTCATAAAACATTTTCATACATCAGATTTTAGGGAATTCGATCTTCTCTACAAGCTAAAATCGATAAAATTGTGATACAAGGTACTATTTGGAAGCTATAGTCGGAAAACGTGGTAGAAATTCAGCTGCAAATGCGAATTACAATTGTTCCAAGCTGGATAATTCATTCATTCCACAGGTTTTTGTAAATCTGGGAAAAGCATTTTGTAGACAATTGAATTTCCTAAAATATTTGTCATACGCAAAAATCAGCTACAATGCACCGTTGAGAAGTTATGAACAAAAACCTGCGTCAACCACCGTTTTACATCAACATTCATTTCTGAAATTTCCAGTCAGTCTCACTCCAATAATAGCTTCAGGAGATGGTCAGAAGTCAAGTTGTACAGCCCGCGACATCTAGCGGAAATCTTCAAGACTACCACAACAAACTTCACACTTGTGCCGCTAGGTAGCAGTAAAAACAGTCTCGAAATTCCCTCGATGTATTCAAAATATTTGCATATTCCTTTTACAAGTCAAAAACAGAAAAATTTCATTTTATTCACAAATAACTCTATCTTAGCTCACAAACTTGATGTAGTACATGAATTTAGCTTCTTAATTAGATATAAAGCGTATATTTACGTCATTTTCTGCTGAATAAAAGCTTTTTAATGTCTTAAAAACTGATAAACTTGAACTCTTGATTTGGCAATGGGTTTG
>CM029533.1:40369505-40643106 GCA_017141395.1 Laodelphax striatellus | reverse complement strand
GCAGCTTGGTGGAACCACCTCGAAAGGCCTTCATCACCACATAAGTCTTAAATTAGAACCACTCTAATTTTTATTTTTCCCAATTACTTCGTCTCGTCGCATGTGAGGTAATGAGGTATATGAGGTAATAATAGGCCTAAGGCTAGGCGTACACCGGTTAGTCAAGACAAGACAAGACGTGATTAGTCACGTTTAGTCACTGTAATTCACATAGTTGCTTATGAAGCAGCACACACTAATGCAATGACTATGTGAAGTACTGTGACTAAACGTGACTAATCTTGTCTTGACAAGACTAACCGGTGTACGCCTAGCCTAATGAGTTGAACATCCTCAACTTTTGAAAATGCAGCTCGACATTATTTAGGAAATAATGTACCATATTCGATTTTAATTTTGAAATACATAATCACTTTGCTGAATTATTAAACCATTTCGAATTTTCATTCTACATCCATCAGATTTAGTTGCTTGGTCTGGAGTATAAATTCTCTGAGAATTCAAAGATTTTTCCTTCGACAAATTATAAAAAAAAAAACAATGAATCATCTAGTGAGCCTGACCTTAGAATGAAATTGAAATAATAAAATAAGAAATGAGGCACTCAGCTTTTGTAGGACTGCTTCAGTCAGGAGCTGATGATGATGATGATGCCAGCATTATAACGTGATGATTCCTCCTCATTGACGATTGTGATTAGTGAAACTGTGGAGGAAAAGTGCAAATTAAAATCTTTTTTAAGCCAGAAAATTTGTTTTATTTTTGTTTGAAACAGAATTGAGATGAATTATTGATTTATTATAAATATTACACACTTGGTGTAGATTCATTTTCTGGCCATTGGTTGAATTGTAATTAGTGAAATGCTTCTTTTTCAAGCTGTTTCGCCACTGGTGGTGAGCATGATGTTGAAATTGGAGGTGCCCTCATTTTTAAAAAACATTAATAAATTAATTTTATTAAAAAAAATGGTTTTGACGCGGGCTTCTCACTTCTTAACAGCGCATGCGCATCCGTGAGTTAATTAAAAGCCCGTGTTTTGACAACCCTGTTCGAGAGTCGATAGTTAGTAGCGGTAGATCGACTACAACCATCGACTGACCGGAGCAAGTATCGAACAAGAAAAAACGTAAATTATAAAAAAATACTCTAGTTGATCCACATAAGTTTGTATCAATTTATTTTTTAAATAATAAGAAAAGAAGACAAATACAGAAATTGTGGGAAATAGGGAAAATTCTTGCATCAACAGAACAATTATACGATATTAATTCAATGATATATTCGAATCAAATAGATATTCATGAATTTTATTAAATATTATTTGTTATTATTATTTAGAATCCACTTATTGAAACATAATAATTTCAAAAATTAAATTAGAATATTATGAAGATTCTTCAAGTTTCAAAGTAGTTCCAAAAAAGTTTAACGTAGTGGCTAGCCTGCCTCAGTGGCAGTCATTTTGCAAGCGCAATATTCAAAATTTCCAGAATGATCTACTCAAAAATAAAAAAGGATGGCTAAGTGCTTTGAAAGAACTAGTATTTGCTTTTGCAATTCAAATATGAAATAGTATTCTCAAAGTCTGGGATTACTTATTTCCTATTCTAGTCTATGAGTTATTTTAAAATTACATAAACATGGCTTCAGGTGTAAGAGATACCATTGCAGGTTATGTTCACCTTTCAGTTTTTTGCCTTATTACTGAAATGGTAAACCTAATAAAATTTTGAGAATAATCCCTAATAAGTACCGTACGTAAATAATGCATATATAAAAACACAAGTTGACGCTCCAAGAGGACCTGCTTCAATAAAATTTTGAAGGCCTGAAATGAAAACACATTAGACTTGCATAGGAGGGCGTACTAAGTAATAACAGATATTATTCATAGCCTCTCCTTATCTGTGTTAATAAATTCCCGTATTACCGGGCTCCTTAATTTCTATAGAAGTCCCAGGATCCATCCAAATGCAGCCTTTTAAAGCTTGTGACATAATCCAACTTGTATCGCACATTTCAAGCATGTAAATTCTGGAATGGACAATATCATTGCTCAACCTCAGCATTAAGTAGTGTATTTAAAGCCTATCATAATAGTATTTTGCGCTAGCTCTCAATTATTGAATATCTTATTCGCAAGCTACAACCATAGACAAAGAATTCCCATATTCTTTGTCTATGCTACAACTCAGTTGCGCCACTGGAAAGGAGAATCTGTAGGTGATGTCATGCTGGTTTGACATTTCGGAGTGTAGGCCATTCATAATACAACTCGGCCTAGCTAGTGACAGCCGTTTTCTCATCATAATGACATAATTAGGCTCGACGCACACTAGAGGTAGCGCGACGCGACTGCCTTGCCTTGCTTCCATTCAAACCACGACGCAAGAGGCATCTGGATGCAAAATGTCGCGTCGCGCTGCCTCAGGTGTGCACCCAGCCTTATCACACTACAGAAGCCTGTTTCATAGCGATTTAGAAGACCTGTAAAATAGGAGAAAGGCGATCACACATTAAGACATGAATAGCATGTCGTACTGTGCAATAACCTTTTTCCTGTTTCACAGGACTTTTATGATACAGGCCCCTGAACACGTCTACAACACTATCAAATAAGTACTTACGCGGCAAAATGGTCGCAGCATGATTTCATTCTCCAAATATTGAAGGGCCTTGGGATAAAACACTGCTAATTCCACAAGTCATATGAGCACACGAATCAAGGTTCAACGACCTCAATCAGCCAAAGAATAAAGATTATAGATTAATAATGTTTTGATGGTGAATAAATCTACTGAATCTGGTTAGAAAGTGCTTCTTCTATAAGAAATGATAATTCAATAATAATTAACAAATCATTTTCAATAGCCTACGTATAATATTTTATGAGAGACAAGATCCAATATTCGTTAAACATGGATCATTTTATTCACCATTAAAACAATGACTGAAAGTATAAAAACATTCAGTACTGTAACTGCAAGTACAGTACTGAATAAATTATATTATTTATATTGATTATTAATCAAAGTTACTTTTTAAGCAATAAAATAGTAAGATGCTGGCTAGGTCATGAAACCAGGGTTCTCTGCTAAATAATGAATTGTGGAATTAACAACAGCATAGGCTACCAACGACTTACGATTTGAGAGGATAATTTTGGTAACAATCGGTTTTTATTGCAACACAAAATAACACAGCAACACGCAGAGCATAGTACCACAGAGAGTTTCCTTTCTCTATGATAATACACAAGTGAAATTCAAAATTCAGGTATTACATTATAGTTTGTTCATTTTGCTAAGACACCTGGATTGAAAATAATTAATGTCACTGCTATAGCACGATCCATTTAACTTGACATAAATCAGCTGTTTTGGTAATAATTAAACAGTGACTTCGACACAATAATCAAAAGGCTTAAAGACCTTTAAAGTCTTTAAAATACCTTTTTAAAGAAGGCCTTTCAAAGAATAACTTTTTAAAAGACCTTTTCAATAATCTGCGAGATTCTGCATTTGTAGGTCAAGTATTGTGATATTGCTCTTTGAAATAGCTGATTTCTGACAAGTTGAATTGGATCCTGCTATACTCATTAAAACTTTTCAAGAGTATAATAATTGTATTTTATCAGATTCCAAAAAAAGAGATAAAAGCATAAAATTGTACAGTTACGTATACAAACCATAGGTAAACTAAAAATAAAGAATAAATTATAAAATAAGGAATCAACTCTCAAATGTACCACAAGGGGGTTGCTTGTGAGTTCATAGATTAAAATAAAATACAATACTGACAAAACTGCATCTTTGATAACGTCTTTAAACATTGTGAAAAACTGTAAT
The DNA here is from genome assembly GCA_017141395.1 of Laodelphax striatellus. NCBI lineage: Eukaryota > Metazoa > Arthropoda > Insecta > Hemiptera > Delphacidae > Laodelphax > Laodelphax striatellus. The sequence continues at coordinate 40,639,255 of CM029533.1, read as the reverse complement.
GAGGTAATTAATTCTCAGTGCAGGTGACTTACATCAATGATTGTGTGAATGTTTAATATTCAAGTTCAATAAAAAAGTGATACCTCAAGATTCAAACCTAACTGATAGAGTCAACCTAATGAGAGGTATCAAATTATTCTCAAACATATTATCAAATATATTCTCAAACATTTTAATCCTAGTTCAAACTCTGAAACATACCACAAAAAAAGACGACTTTTCTAAACAAAATTAAGGCCGTATCACATTGGATACACATTAGGAGCGAAAGGTACTACACACTCATATCATGGTTTTCAGCAATATAACAGTGGTTGTCTAGTGTGTGAGTACTTTAGGCTCCGCAACTAGCATCCAATGTAATCGTGGCCTCACTAGTTACATTTTACCTTTATTGATTTTATTCAATATCAAACGTAGTTGCTCAGAGTGTAATTGATAGAATTTCTGTAAGTTACCAACATCTAAACCAAGTTAGGCTAGGCGTACACCGGTTAGTCAAGACGAGATTAGTCACGTTCAGTCACAGTATTACATAGTTGCTTATGAAGAAACACACACCGATTAGTCATTGCATCAGTGTGTGCTGCTTCATAAGCAACTATGTAAATTACTGTGACTAATGTCGTCTTGTCTTGACTAACCGGTGTACGCCTAGCCTAACTAGAAAAAAGTACGAAGCAAAATGTACTGTCCAGGTCTAGATAGTCATCTCAAAATTGATTAATTAAAATCCGCTGTCAAGCCTATCATTCAAGAGTACAGTGTATTGTAGAAGCCAAATATTTTGAATGGCCGTAGATATCACTTTACAACGTAGACTACTATGCTGTAGAGCCTAGACCTCTAGACTGATCTAGGAGAGCGCTCTCACCACCGCAAGTGTCTCCTCTACTTGAACTTAGGCAACAGTTCTCAACTCGCAACTCGATTACCAGACATTGACGATAATAAGGTAGACTAACTGAACATGGCTTAGGGAGGGGCGATTCGAATTTACACAGAATAAGACCAATACTTCATCTGAACAAAGTAAATGAAATAATGGTTGAAAAAGCAGCGGAATTGTAATAAAAATAAGGTTAACAATAAAAGGCAATCTAAACCTCTATTGTCAATACTAACTCAAGAATCAACATAAAAACAGGTAAAAAAACGATAAAAAGTTAATAGAAAAAAAGGAAATAAATGATAAAATAAAAATAAAATTTAAACAAAATAATAAAATTTAATCTCATGAATAAAAATAAAATAATTTATATAGAAAAATCATAGAATAAAAGCTTATTTAGATCAAATAATCATGAAATCCAGCGATGATTCCCCATTCGTTCCTGTAAAATAAACGGGGCGACGTTTAGGTCATCTATTCATTTTTCAACATATTTTCCAATCTCCAAGCATCTGCAAGCCATGCTCCGGCAACTAGTGTGGTGCTGTCGTCATGCAGTGGTGCAAGTGCAAAATCAGTAAAAATCATGTATCAATTTACATTAGACATCATGAAAAGGGTGAAAACAAAACAATAGAAGACATTACAACATGCAATGACAATACAAGCTCAGCTCCATTTGCTGGGCATGCAAGTTGACAAAAGCAGTGCAAGCAACCAATGTTTTAATGTATTTATTTAGCGTATTGCTTTTAATAGGGGAGACCTGAGTAGGTTGTTCCACTTCACCCACATACATTCCCTTGATGGAATGGCGAAAGTTTGTTTTCACTTAGAAAACAGACATAAAAAAAGTATTTTTGATTTTATAAAGTCCGCAGAATAGAGAACACTTACACACTTTCATCAATTTACAGGACACACAAGGAAAGGGTTTAAAACGGAGCCAAACACGAAGACAAAGACATTACAACATGCAATTCAAGGACACAAGAAATGTTGGATGCAATCAGTAAACAGTTTCATATAGCTCTCTAGAATAACGAGCTCTAGTTGAGAATATTCATAAAAAAAGCATCAAGCAATTTATCGAGTGCATAAAGGTGTATTAATAGCCTAGGGCAAAGTGGCTGCAAATCTAACAAGCTCGTTGAAAGAGATACTTCAAGCAATACAATATTAATCCGGGAAGTGACTAGAAGACGTCTCACTAGAAGACTCACTAGGCTCACTACAAAGAGAAGTGCTTGAAAAACACAATTGCATGAAAAACACAAACACAGAATTGCATGAACGATATTCCAGTATTTACATCAACAAACATAGAAGGAGTTGTCTTGTCTGATCAGGGAAAGGAGAGACGAAGTAAATAAATCTGTGCGTGCGAGAGTCTAGCTAGGAGCAGCTAGACCGATTCACAGTAGAACTACTGAAATAATACTATTATTATCTGCAGTACGTGATTCCAGTCTGACCTTGAACTGACGTATTGTAAACTGGAATTGGGACAGAAAATTTATCGAAAATAGCTTTGAGTCATCGCTTCTATACGTACACAAATGCAAACAGCTTGTTTTGGCCGCCCCCGTGAACAGAGTATAGAAGAGAATACTATGTTTGAAATTAGAAAGGTAACCGAGCGAGAGAAACTATTCTAATAGCAGCACAGAAATGCTTCGTTAGGTAGATGTCACAACCACTAGTCTCGATCCAATTCCTAGCTGCTGTTCTCTGATATTTTAGGCTTTTGTCAAGTGGTTCAGTACCACTATTGTTCAAATGTAAAAACCAAACCCCCCACCCCCCAAACCACCATCAAGATTCATGAAAAAATAATAAAATAATTCAATGACATCGCATTATTAGCAGAAACATTGCAAAGCGTAGCTCAAAAATAGAATCGAGGCGCAAGTCAAACACGCTTCTTCAATATTGCCAAGTGCAGAGTGCAATGTACATCATGCATGGTAAATATTTTGAACTAACCTGAAGAAAACTTCATTGATGAGTCGTGATAAGTTTGCAGTGATAGTCCGCTGAAGATTGGAGAAGGACTTCTTAGCGTAGTGAGCTTCTCTGCGATCCATCTTCAAAGATTTGAATACACTGGAAAAACACAAGTCAACTAAATAAAGATTACGCTCTACAAATGAATATAATCAGACTCATTAAATTTGACGCTTGGCATTAGGTAGATAGATTTTATTTCTTGAAGTTGCTGATGACTGTAGAATACAATGACAAGGAAATAATATCTCTCTATCTATCTAATGCCAAGCTTCAAATTAAATAAATCTTATTATACACAATTAAATAAGTTATTCACAAACAAATATTGCGTCTAAAAAAATCAAATTTGAATTAAATACACAAATCTGGGAATTGAAATTAATAAAAAAGTATACAGCCTATATATTTTTTGCTAGGGATGATGCCCACATAAGCTCTAGGCTCGTGCGTCGGTAATGGAAAGGATGATGATGATGAGAGATGAATGGACCTACAGCTATAGGTGAGTTCCGAACCTCCGGGAAGCGATTTTGAAGCTCATAATTTTTTTATTTAGAGGAGGCGGTCACCGTTACAACGGGAGTGGTAGGCGCTGTCTCTTATCTAATCTCACCGATTAGACTCGCCTCTGCCACTGGGACAACCGAAAAGTATATTATCCCCAACGTATATGAAAGTATAATATCTCCAATACATAGACAAAATGAATACTCAGTTAATAATAGACTAATAGTTAAAGAGGAAGTATTGTTATGCACATCTACGCTATTTCATAGTATCAAATTTATTATTCCACTAATTAAAAAAACCCTTACTCTATTACATTCAGCCGAGAATTAATTTATCAATAGCGCATCGCTTTATTAAACAGCACCTAGCTTGAACAGAACAGAAACAAGTTTCAGATTTACATTGATCAATGTTGCACAGTAACTTACATTCAGCCATAAAATAAGATAGCTACAACCATCTAGACGCACTCTGCCTTCCATCGCATCGTTAGAACCATTGCAGTTGCAAGACTTCCCGTCATCAACCTGAAAATGCGACCCTATATCAATATTTTGACACATAAACTTATAACAAAGCTAACATTCAAAAAACCTTCTACCATTAAAAATCTCACAACTCAAGTCAACCAATTCAAAGATTGTAAAAAAATTAAAAATTGGTATGAACCGTCATAAGTTAATTTCAGAAGTAAAAACTTGAATCGTAGGTAACCTTTGCTAGTAAGGAAAATTTGATGAATTTTTTATATGCGCGCAAGCACTACAAATAGGCCTAAATCCGAAAAAGACCCACATCATTTTCACTGATTACACTTAATATTCGAGTTTGTGTGAGCGCGAATTGTAAAATATTCAATAATTTATTCATGATTCTCTTCAATAACCACTCATTCAACAAATATTCAACATAGGCTACCGGTAGTCTGTCGAAATGCAGCCTAGCCGTATTGCGGCTATAACTTAAATCATGATTGTATGGAAAATCATTATTCTAACATTCGAAAACCAAAAATAAACTTTTTAAAAAGCTTATAACGACTAAATAATGATTTTTAAGATATCGAAATAGCAGGCAATTCGAAAATATTTTATTCGAGAAAGATTGGTAATGAAATAGTACTAGCACTCTACGGGCAGACCTAGGCACAAAATCCTTACGAGTCTGACACAATTTCGACAAACCTTGGATAATTCAACTTGTACAATCGAATCTATAGATGTTATAGATCATAATATGAGAAACATTCAATGTAGGAACGCTCAAAATAAGTTAATATGATGAAAACAAAATCTTTAATCTCACCAGTCACGGGTTACAAGGGGTAATCAACTTTCGTTGCTCAAATTCGAGAAATTCGGCAAAAGTAATAGATTTCTATATGCACAATTGATGCAACCAATTCTAATAAACATATTTCACAACAATTTCAATAACAAATCGAAAAATTATCACTATAAAACTCAAATATTCTTACGGATAATACAGGAGAATCAAATCCAAAATGGCTGACGATTGTGACGAAGTAAATAACAGAGCAGAGAAGGCTGCTAGAGCTGCCAATCTACCAGCGTGAAATAGAACTACCTGCCACATCTATCTTGATATTAAATATGTATTGCAGTGAGTGATGTATTGGAAAGTCATGTTGGCAACACGTAAATTAGCGAGCGAATTCATTAGCACTAGAAAGCTTTTGGAAAACCAAGCGAAAAAGCATTGGAAAGATAGGAGAGTTCCGCGAAGAGCTGCTCACTTGATACACTCTTTGTTTAACCGTATCATTCACGCTAGAGCTGCTTTGAAATATCTGAGATTTAACATGCGTTTAAATGGAAGTGGAATAGCATTGCGTGGATGGGAGGATCAAATCGTTCCGCACAGAGCTGCTCGCTTGATACGGAAGTTGTATTCTTAGCTTATGAAGCCCAAATATTATTCGAATTTCAAGTTGTTTCACTTTATATTCTCTGGCCTATCTATAATTTTCAAAATAATCAGTACTTTTCGGATGCATTGTTTTCTTACCTTGTACATCCCATGTTATATAATTATACCATAATTAACAATATTGAGTGAAATTCATACAAGTTCATAAGTGCATCCAATGTAGAATAATACTGATAATGATAATTAATACATGGAACTTATAAATCACGTTATACAGGAGAATCTCCTCTAATATAGGGGCTTCTTTTTCCATATAACTCCTCAAGTGTAAAACGATATTTTAGGAGCGAATCTCATATATTATAGGTGATAAGATCATCTAATATTACTCTATATAAATTAGTACTTTGCTTTTCCTAGTATATATTAATGATCTGACAAGTGCTGCACCTGATATAAGATTTTAAAATTATGTATGCAGATGACACAACTGCTCTGGCAACAAGCCCCGATCACATCACTCTTGCAAGTGAATTGAAAAGTGCACTGTCAGAAATGTCAAAGTGGTTTAAAGCAAACGGTCTATCGTTGAACTATAATAAAAGCCATCTCATTCAATTTAGCTCTGCTCGTAATCTAACAGCAGTGAACAGAGTACATCTTCCAATAATTGAAGACAGTGTTAAAGTAACTTCTTCAACAAAATTCCTTAGACTTATAATAGATCAGAGTTTCACTTGGAAGGAGCATAAATTCAGGTCCTTGCAAAAACTAAATCAAGCTTATTTTGTAATTCTCACCCTCTCTCACTCACTAGACAAAAGCACCCTATTGACCGTCTACTACGCATATGTCTACTCATATCTAAGCTATGGAACCATTTTCTGGGGAAATTCTGTTGATAGCGGCAAAATTTTCGTAATCCAGAAAAAATAGTAAGAGTCATTTGTGGATTGAGATCAAGAGATTCTTGTAAAGCATTCTTCAAAAACCTAAATATTCTAACGCTGCCATCTATTTTTATCTATCAATTGTTGGTTTTTGTTAAACAGAATATAGATAAATTTCAATTCTGCACAGATAATCACGGGTATAATACATGTAATAGTAGTCTCATTGCTTTTCCAGTACATAGGCACACAGCTCTCGGAAAAGCTCCATTCTACTCTGGATGACGTTATTTTAATAAATTACCTGCAGCCATTAGAGAGCGGGAGTCAATAAACAAATTCAAACTAACAGTCAGGAAAATGCTAATAGAAAGCCCTATACTCTGCTGCCGAATTTTAATTTGTGAAAAGGGGCTGTAGAGAGTAAATAACTTTATTTTGTGACTTTCATTCCATGTGAATTTGATGAGATACATCACAGGGTGTATTTATTTACTTTCAAGAAGTTAGAACTAAGTCTTTTAAATATAATTTTGTTTTAGTATTGACATGTCACCAGTCAAATGAGTGTTACTCAAAAATTGATGCAATGTGACAATAAATAAATGAAATGAAAAAAGTACAATAACAAACATTTAAAAAGCTCGAAAAATAACCTAGGATTTTTTTAAATGCAGTTCAACAAAAAAATTGATTAAATGCTATTTTTAAAATGAAGATACCTCAAGTATGATTTTCTTCTCAAGTTTTGTTGTAGGAATTATAGCTGATTCTATAAAAAAATACGGTCCCTGTAAATCGTGTATTTCAGTAGTAGATTTTAGACACTATTTTCCTATAATACATGAATTTCAAAAATGTAGTTTCCTGTAATATGTGACTCTTCTTAGTTTCCTGAACCAGGCTCCAGGTATGATAATATGTATATTATTCTATCTGTTTCTAAAGAATTGATTAAAAATTAAACTTATCAAATAACGATTTCCAATTAATTGGAAATAAACCCAAATCAATATGTAATAAGGTAAAAGTAGTTAACAGTCGACTAGAGTCTTGGACTCTTTAAAATTGATTAAATTTACTTTTAAAAGATGCCTGTGACTAAAACCTGATAACTATTTTTCAATAATAAGGAAATTAAACGAAAATTCAAGTTTTCTGAACGAATTGATGCATAATTCCACTCATTTACACGTGTTTTACTATTTTAAATGATTTTTGAAAAAATCATTGCAGCGCTCAACGTTGCGTATCATCTAACACTAGAAAGCTTTGGAAGACCGAGCGAAAAAGCATTGGAAAGATAGGAGAGTTCCGCGAAGAACTGCACACTTGATACACTCTTTGTTTACGCGTATCATTCACGACAAAGCTGCTTGGAAATATCTGGGATTTAACATGCGTTTAAATGAGAGTGGAATAACATTGCGAAGATGAGAGGATCAAATCGTTCCGCACAGTGCTGCTCGCTTGATACGGAAGTTGTATTCTTAGCTTATGAAGCCCCAATATTATTCGAATTTTAAGTTGTTTCACTTTATATTCTTTTTTTTATCGTATGGCTTTTTATTGGTGAGAAGACCCTTACGAATAGGTTCCACCTTCCCTCATTGCACAATATTCTATTTAATAGCCTATCTATAATTTTTAAAATAATCAGTACTTTTTGGATGCATTGTTTTGTTACCTTATACATCCCAAGTTATATAATTATACCATAATAAACAATATTGAGTGAAATTCATACAAGTTCATAAGTGCATCCAATGTAGAATAATACTGATAAAACATGGAACTTATAAATCACGTTATACAGGAGAATCTCCTCTAATATAGGGGTTTCTTTTTCCATACAACTTCTCACGTGTAAAACGATATTTTAGGAGCGAATCGCACGTATTATAGGTTATAAGATCATCTAATATTACGTTATATAAATTAGTACAATAACAAACATTTTAAAAGCTCAATTACTAACCTAGGATTTTCTTTAAATGCAGGTTAACAAAAAAATTGATTAAATGCTATTTTTAAAAATGAAGATACCTCAAGTATGATTTTCTTCTTATGTTATGTTGTAGGAATTATAGCTGATTCTATAAAAAATACGGAGCCTGTAAATCGTGTGTTTCAGTAGTGGATTTTAGAAACTATTTTTCTACTGTGTAACCTATATAAGTCAGACCACTGTTTATGAACATTCAAATTCAAAATTTGAAATCCACATCCCTGGCAGACCTTGCCACCCCAGTTTAGAAGCTGAAATGACGCTCATGCATGGAAATATAAGTACATGGAAATATTAGGGAGTGCAATACCTACTTCAATTGTTATAGTCGTCTTAAAACGTTTGAAAATAAGTCAGATGGCAGAGTAAGGGGAGAGAAGCAGAATTTTACATCATTTATAAAAGCGTGAAACAAAATTAGACAGCTACCTTGAAAGTAGGCTAACATACTTCCAGGTTGAATGGATAATAAAATTGATAATAAAGGCAGCTAGCTAATAAAGGCAATGGAGAATAACCAGGATTAAAAAAATAATTGAAATCCACTCTTATACTCTCCGTTATACTCTACCACTAGCAATGAATGGATCATCAATATAATGAAATACCAAATCAAAATTTAATCCCTGGATGAAATAACTACTAGAATATATTCTTCTACTGCCTGGCCACCTTTTAACGTAGGAATTGTTGCACTGTTACACCTGGAACTTGCTCAAACGGGACAAGGACCTTCATACACCACTCTTGTAATATTTCATCAATTTTTACCACCTATTTCATAGAATAACAAATCGAAAGTCGATTCCCTGGACTATATCACTACTAGAATATATTCTTATACTGTCTGACCAACTTTTAAGCTAACAATAGTTACACTGATACAGCTGGAACAGGCTTAAAGGGGAAGAGTACCTTCATACACCAATCATGTCTAATATCATCAATTTTACCACCTTTATCATGAAATAACTAATCGAAAGTCAATCCCCTCAATGAAATAACTACTAGAATACATTCTTATACTGTCTGACCAACTTTCAAACTAGAAATGATTGCACTGTCACACTTGAAACAGAGTCAAAGGGGCCAAGGATTTTCATAGACCAGTCATTTTTACCACCTATTTCATAGAATAACCAATCTAAAGTCATTCCCCCCAATGAAATAACTACTAGAATACATTCGTATACTGTCTGACACCTTTTAAACTAGCAATGATTGCACTGTTACACCTTGAACAACCTTAAAGAGGAAAAGTGCCTTCATACACCATTCATGTGATATTCATCAATTTTAGCGCCTAATTTATGGAATAACCAATCTTAAATCAATCCCCTGGATGAAATAACTACTAGAATACATTCTTATACTGTCTGACAAACTTTTTAACTATCAATAGTTGCACTGTCATACTTGAAACAGAGTCAATGGGGCCAAGGATTTTCATAAACCAGTGATGTCAAATTTTATCAATTTTTACCATCTATTTCATGAAATAACTAATCTAAAGTCATACTAGAATACATTCTTATACTGTCTGACAAACTTTTTAACTATCAATAGTTGCACTGTCACACTTGAAACAGGGTCAAAGGGGCCAAGGATTTTCATAAACCAGTCATGTCAAATTTTATCAATTTTTACCATCTATTTCATGAAATAACTAATCTAAAGTCATTCCCCTGCATGAAATAACTACTAGAATACATTCTTATACTGTCTGACACCTTTTAAACTAGCAATGATTGCACTGTTACACCTTGAACAACCTTAAAGAGGAAAAGTGCCTTCATACACCATTCATGTGATATTCATCAATTTTAGCGCCTAATTTATGGAATAACTAATCTTAAATCAATCCCCTGGATGAAATAACTACTAGAATACATTCTTATACTGTCTGACAAACTTTTTAACTATCAATAGTTGCACTGTCACACTAAAAACAGGGTCAAAGGGGCCAAGGATTTTCATAAACCAGTCATGTCAAATTTTATCAATTTTTACCATCTATTTCATGAAATAACTAATCTAAAGTCATTCCCCTGCATGAAATAACTACTAGAATGCATTTTTATACTGTCTGGCAAACTTTTAAACTCGCAATAGTTGCACTATTACACCTGGAACGGGCTCAAACGAGACAAGGACCTTCATGCACCATTCTTGTGATATATCATCAATTTTTACCAACTATTTCGTGGAATAACAAATCGAAAGTCGATTCCCTGGTCTATATTACTACGAGAATACATTCTTATACTGCCTGCCTAAGTTATATTCTTATACTTATACTGCCTGACCAACTTTTAAACTAGCAATGGTTGCATTGTTACACCTAGTACAGGGTCAAAGGGAACAAGGATCTTATCATACACCATCCATGTCAAATTCAAATCATATTAGTTCTAGCTGTGATTCTACTATTTGTCTAATGGTATAGGCTACTCTTATAAAATATATTAGTAATTCTTTCAGCAAAGTTGGGAACAAATCTAACTTACAATCTATCTTACAAAGCTAAAGCACTTGAAAATTGATGGAGGAATTTGTCCAGAACTGTGATCTTAATGTTCATTTCTCATCAACTAATTAATATTATAGTTATAATTTATCAGAAAGATAATTTACTACTTTTCAGAAGTAGTTTCCATTTAAAAGTAAACATTTGAGAAACAATGAATATGAGAAACAATGCATCAGATCACAGCATGCCTTTTCCTGTTTTCCAAAATCTTTCAAATGCCATTATTAAATCTAGTTTCAAATATCCTTTATAAGAATAATAGAGAAAGAATAAGTGGAAATCACACCACAAAAATTGTAGATAACACAAATTATTAAATAGTATTGAAATTACCTTCAAAGCCCGTGCAGTACCTACTCAAAGAGTGTTGAGTTAATAGTTCGAATATAGGTTCATAAAAGCTGTGATTCATCAGGTTTTCCAAGTTGCGTAGGCTAACCAATTAAATCGTTATCATTCATATCCTGAAAATGTAATGAATTGTATTAGATAGAGCTACACATGTTAAGATAACATAAAAATGTCTCTAATAGGAAAGAAAGCGAATAACAATACTATGTATCTGCACCAACTCAAAACCTACCCTACCCATGAGCTAAACTAATTTATGAGATAGTTCAGAAAAAATGTAGAATACTCTTGAAACCTGAACCAAATTGTGATCAGTAGAGTATAAACTTTAATTTAATTGTATATCTGAACAGTAATAAGCGAAATATTCATTACAAACACAAAAATTACATGATAGACTCCAATAACTGACCTATATACGGATAGGCATCAAAGCGATAGGCAACATGAATCAACATTTTACAATTAATTCATGGATAGGATAGTTTTCAAGCATATATAGACTTTGATTACTTATAGTAAAGCATAATTTTTATTGTAATTTACTTTGAATCATCAGTAATACTTACATTATCTTGATTTACAGTCGTAGCTGTCTGTCAGGTCCCATCGTAGAATGGAAGCATATTTTGCATTTATTTATCGATGTCAGACAAATTCTATTATTCTAAAAGTTAGAACAGTTATTTGAAAAAGATTCATCATAAATTTATGAAATGAATTACTAAATTTCACTAATAAACAGCAATTTTCAGCAGTATAACACCGAGCCAGCATTCAAACATGGCTACGTAAACCGTAAAACGCAGAAAGGAAAAAACTGGAGTATTTGGGTGGGAATTGGTTTAAAATTTCGCCGCTAGAGGCAGCACTCTACGGTTAGCTGTCAGCCATATTTGGAAAGCACCGTGTTTAAAATGAAAATAGATAATATTATTATGTTTGAAATTTTATCTTCAACAAGGATTGAAATACGATGTGATACAAGTATTATATGAATAAAAGTGGAAAAATCATCTTTGATAAACACTTGAGGATTGGGGTTATAAATTAAATGCGCTCCTTTCACTGTTTAGATGCGATTTAGGTTTACAACTTGAAATAACCGATTATACATTATCAGAAGTATTTCTCACCTAATCCAATAGTATATGTATTCACTTTGGTTATTTTTAAATAAAAATGCAACATAAAATATTGATCAAGTACTGATCCTCCTCTAAGCGATAATAAATGAATCTGTTTTCTGAGGTCTTAGCAAAGCTCCACATTCATCTCAAAATATTGACTTTCTGCTACAAGATACAACTCATGCATTTACAAGATTTATAGAGCATTTTATCCTCTAAAAATCATGTTATATAGCATTAATGGTCAAAAACTATCAAAACTGATTTCTGACAATAATATTTAGACTTTAACATGGAATAATACATTTCTATGCTTCAATAAAATCATAATAAAGCTAAAAGAGAACTTGGTTGAGCTAGCTGGAGTGATTTGCTAACAGTGTGAGTACTAATTTAATTTGAAAAGAAACAAACAGAATGCATATCATTGGTACTACGGTATGTCATTGAAATGATAATTTAAAAATCTCAAAGAAGGACCACATTCAGGAATTTCAAGGGTGGAATTCCACATGAATTTAATATAAATACAGTCGTATTAGAAGTTTTGGAACGATGAAGCAAGCAGTCATTCCACCAAATAAATCACAAGCCTCTTAAAAATGAATTAAGGACAAATTGTTATTCAATATATGCATCTTATATTATAAAAAAGTCAATGGGAACATTACAGAGGTGCTATACCTTCATGAATTTGTATATACAGTCGTATAACAATTTTGAATCGATAAAGGAAGCATAGCTTTCACCAAATATCTCACAAGCCTCTTAAAAATGAAATATTGACGATTTTTATTGAAAATGCACAATATTACATGAAATTAATGCATGGAAATGTAAGTACATGAAAATATTAGGAGTGCAATACCTACTTCAATTGTTATAGTCGTCTTACAACGTTTGAAACTAAGTCAGATGGCAGAGTAAGGGAGAGAAGCAGGATTTTACATCATTTATAAAAGCGTGAAACAAAATTAGACAGCAGCTACCTTGAAAGTAGGCTTACATAATTCCAGGTTAAATGGATAATAAAGGCAGCTAGCTAATAAAGGCAAGGGAGACTGCCAGACTGAGTGCAGATTTGTGAGCTGACACTTCAGTTCAATTTCCATCATTGCAAATGTTCGGTATTTTCATTTAATTTGGCGGATGGCGAATAAATTTCAATCAACATTTCTACGGTAACGAGTGATGTTCTGTTGAATTGTTCCACATAAATACTGTATATAACATGAAAAAATCATATTTAAAAAAGAAATCACCCCGTCACCATAGAAATGTTGAATAAAAGTTATTCGCCATCTGCCAAATTAAATTGATATTCACCGATTTTCATTAGATATTTAGAGATACTGTGTTATTTCTTTGCCATCGAACTCTAAGGTCATCAGCAACGTCGAGAAATGATATCACTCTATCTATCTAATGCCAAGCGTCCAATGAAATTAATGTCACTGTACCTATGTCTTGAAAGGAAGTAAGGATATTTACTTCCTTAGGAAGTAAATATCGAATAATTGCATCCTAAACGTTTCTCATGAACTGGATTCGCCATAAGTTTGAAACTCAAAATAACTATTGAAATAAGAATGATTTTCTGTTTAGAAATTCAGCTTTCAAAGCAATATTGCAAGTATTGTGTTGAATAGTTGTTAATCCGATCCATGATAAACGTTTTTGGATGGAATCATTGAATTCTGACATCACAACAGTTATTCAAGGTTTAGCAACTCATGGACATGTCAGAAGCGTGAAATAATTCTTGGAATATATTCCCTTCATTTTTATTAAGCTTTAAAAACAACATTGCAAGCACTGTGTTGAAGAATCATGAGACGAATCCATGACAAACGTTTTGGGCAGGATTATTCACTTTTTATATCATAATTCGAAGTATAGCAATTTATGGCCAGGTCAAATGCAAGAAATAACTCTTGAAATATGTTTTTAGATCGAAATTGAGCTTTTAAATTAATATTACAAGCAATGTGTCGAATAGTAATGAAACCAAACAATGACAAACGTTTTTGGACAGAATTATTCAATTTTTCAATCATAATTCAAAGTATATAGCAATTTAAGGCCAGGTCAAAATCAAAGAAATAACTCTTGAAATATGTTTTTAGATCGAAATTGAGCTTTTAAATTAATATTACAAGCAATGTGTCGAATAGTAATGAAACCAAACAATGACAAACGTTTTTGGACAGAATTATTCAATTTTTCAATCATAATTCAAAGTAATTTATGGGCAATAACACTTGAATTAGTTTTTTCAATAAAATTGAGCTTCTAAATCAATATTGCAAGCGAGGTGATAAATCGTTGTGACCCAAGATAGAGGTTTCACTGTGGAATTGTTGAAATTCACAGTGCAATACATCATAATATTCTATGTATATCAAATTAAGAAGAGGTCAGAAGCATGAAATAACTCTTGGAACATATTCTCCTTTTAGAAACTGAGCTTTCATAGCAGGTTTGGTAGCACAAGGGAAGCAAGCATATCACTAAATACAACGCTACAATGTGCATTCATTAATGTTTATTGCAGACTGTACAATAACACTGCGGCCATTTCATGTCACACTTTTGATTGGTTAGCTCGGTCAAATCCAGTCATCCTTTTGCCAATTCTCACAAGATTTGCATTTAGAAGACATACGAATCATATGTTATGTTCAGTGATACATTTCCAACCTACAATTTTTGCCTCTGCCAGTGTTAGCTTTCCATAATCTTACCCCGGTCGCACACCGGAGCAATAAGCAACTAGCAACACATAGATCATAATGATCGTCTACTCTATACAATAACAGTCCAATGCACACTGAAACAGCTGCTTTAGGTGTGCATTGGACTATAATTTATAGAGTAAGGCCGCCATAATCACGAACGTGGAAGTAGCGTGGATGTAAGGCCGTGAGCCCATTGAGCAACTGCTATCTGACTTCAGTCAGCAACCCAGTGTTGCCAGATAGACATTTGGCTGATAGGTTAGATTACACGATTGCGAAAAACAGCCAAATGTTGTCTGGCAACACTGGGTTGACTGATGTCAGATAGCACTTGCTCCGTGGGCACGGCCTCACGGCGTGGCTACTTCCACGTTCGTGGACGAAAAACTGATCATAATATGATCCATGTATGTGTTGCTAGTTGCCTATTGCTTAGGTTGCTCCGGTGTGCGACCGGAATTGAGTTTTTAAAGCAATACCAAGAGTAGAGAAACAATTTCTAATGTTAGAAAAGTTATTTTTGATGTTGTTTCTCTCGAAATAAGTTCGAAAAACGAGTGAATGGGTTGATGTTTGCCTGTACTCCAATATCAAATTCAAAAAATTGGCAAAAGTATGGTGGCGGCGAGAAGAAAAAATATTCCAATACAATGTTATTGACCCATTCACACCAATGACCACACTGTTATTATACAGTGTCTGTAGTAAATGAGAGCATTCATTAATGTACATTGAGGTAAGTCATCTATAGTTTTGGGCTCATAGTTTAAAAACCAAGACAAATTAATATGAAACAACCAACATTTTTAGAGAAAATACAGTGTTTCAAAAAGGACTCAACAACTTTGAAATTCCATATATATATATATTTTTTAATAAAGATATACAGGTAGAACTGGATTTGGTCTTGTTCTAAAGGAAAACACTTCAAGTTTTGATTGGCATATTATGGAAGTGCAGAATCTCGCCCTAGCGGCTAATGCGTTAAAAATAACTGTCTTCACTGGACTCGAGTGTGCTATAGTCTGTGCAAACCTTAGAATGCAGTAAGCGTTTAAATGGCAATGCTATTTGTTATGGGGATATGGAAGCGCTGTTGCCATGTTTTGCTTATTCGTTTATTACTCCTCACTCACAGCTGTTCGCTCTCTTTTCCGCTCTTTCTCTTGTTTTGTTTACATTTCTTATTCTATCAAAACTACATTAATGAGAAAACATTAGCACAATTAGAGACAAAGCATTTTTCAACATTTAGTTCTTTTAGGGCCGTATTATCAATCACAGTTTAAAAGTCGTTTAACTAAAACTACCTTCGGCTCTTAATATACGACCGGAATTAATTTTCCTGCGCATGCGTTAATGAGACTTGACCAATCATAGATGATCACAGCAGTGCTCTGTGATTGGTCCGACGTTATTGACGCATGCGCAGAAAAATTAATTCCAGTCGTATATCAAGAGCCGAAGGTAGTTTTAGTTAAACAATAAATTTATTTGTGCTTTCGAGTATGATTGAAATACCGTAGGCTATGGAGCAAACAATCAATCAAAAGAACAAAAAATAACAATCATGGTTTAGTCCAGAACGACTTAGTTTTAAATCCCTATCAGAATGTCAGTGCAGACTTGACTAGGGCTACCTAGTAATAGCGGCAAAATTTGGTACTCCAGTCATTGGAGCCGTCTGCATAGAATGTCAAGTTTTGAATACTTACTCCTCCGAGTTGGCTTTGCTGGATACTGTGCAATCCGGCAACACTGCGCTCCATAAACGTAACACTGCAAACTAAGGTTTGCACAGACTATAGTTGGCTTGAAGAATCAAAGTCGACAAGAAACTTTCAACGTAATTTTTGTACCAAGTACGGCAAATGATACTCATAGAGTAGACATACAATATTTATGATTGGCATAGACTTTTGCAGTAACAATGTTCTCAATAAAACATCAGAAATCATAAGTCTAGGTTCACACGAACGGTTTTTGGGCGGTTGCGGTTTCGGCGTTTACCAGCGACTCCATGTGTGGGAGAGACAAGATTGTGCCAGCTGTTTTTTGTCTCTCTCCCACTCATTGAACCGCTGATAACCACCCAAACTGCAACCACCTGAACCCGTTCGTGTGAACCTGCTCTAAGATCCATATTGTTGACGTGGGCGTCAATTTTTCTGCATTATTGCGTCGATGACGTCTAGGCCTACCTATCACATAGCGCTTCCATAATATACTAGTCGAAACTAGATGTGTTTTCCTTTAAACCAAGACTAAATCCAACTCTATATCTCTTTAAAAAAAAATTGTATGCATTTTCAAAGTCCTTTTTGAAACACTCTGTATATCACACTTAATCTATGGTATCTCTACAAATCAATAGGGACCCTATAGAAGACAGAAAAAAAACTACAAGCTAACTTACAGCTAAAAGCATTTGAAAGCATTAATGGAGGGATTTGTCCAGAACTGTAAACTGGAGCATTTCTTCTCATTATATGAAGCTAATTGAATAGTTTTCTGCTAAGATTACTCATAAGTTCAAGTACTTACGAAAGATTTATTATACGGTAAACATGAGGAGCAGTGCAACAGTTCACAGCACGCCTTTCCCTGTGATCCAAGATTCTTTCAAATGCCAATTTTAAATCTAGATAATTGCAAATATCTACTTGAAACAAGATTAAACACAAAAAAGTCAAATACGAAAAATCACCAACCAACTGGATTTTTTTTGTGTAAACTCACCATCTTTCCACGTATCAAAGCTGTTGTGAATCAAAATATCTTCATCAATATAACAATGGTCCCAAGCTATGTAATGACAATCCTTCTTCCATGTTCTCAATATGGAAACTCGAACAGAATTCCGCGCATAGAGCATACAACCTGCAAAAGAGAGATTTGCAAGAATATTAATAAGAAACACAAAATAGGTTAACATTGAACAGAAATTTTTTGAAACACTCTGTATAAATATTCAATGAAGCCCAAATGAGGTCACGGTAGCTTGAAAAGCTCGAAATTTTTGTGAAAAAGACATGACTGCACTGAAATTAACATGAAACTCAAGATCAAACTCTTGATCTCCATGTCACACTAATCAGCTGAATAAAGCTTGCTACTGCGCATCATCCTGGTGAACACTACCTTATATTCTATTTACCTTTATTCTTACAAAACGTCCACATAGACATGAATGACCACATGAGGAATCAATATTAACTACTGGACGATGACCGATAATCAATTTCTACTATGATGTGTTGATCTTTGACATACCAGCTGCAGAAGGTTTCAATATTTGATTTTCATGTCAGAAGTTCAATTCAGTTATTTTTATTTATAATAATTAACTTTCCATAAACGTAAAATGACTTTTCATTAGAATAGATTTCCACCAAGCCACCTCTCCCCAAGGTAGTAAAAAATTACAAAATCATTGATGTTTTTCTATTCATACCTAGGCTATATACCTAGTCCCTACCCAAGAGATTAATGTTGAGATATTATGACTAAATTTCAACCAAAAAGAATGTTTCTTTTTAAAAAATGTAATGTATGAGAGTAACTGACCATTTTACAACAATAAAATAACATACAACTCATGATAATAAACAATAATCTTTAAAACAAAAGTTACCAGCCTACCAATCAAAGATTGTGCTTGAGTGGTTACCTTTCAAAGCTCGTATTTAAAAAACAAGACGTGAATGCGCCATTTCCATGTTCACAATACTTGAGAACAATACTGAGGAACACATTTCACATAAATTTAAAGAAGAAATTGATCAATTATTATTAAAAATTCAACAAAACGGGTAAGTAAATAAACAAGATGGCGGACTTCCATTTCTTGGCGCGTCCCTCTTTCACTGACCTGTCTATCCACAGACCCGTAAACAAACACTAGCGAACCTGGTGGAGTAAATTTTTCAACTTTATGCAACTCCATTTCATTGCTAACACTGTTATGCATAATAACAAAAAGGCATTGGCCAATTGGCGTTTATTTATTTTAGTTTTATGGGTTAGGTCAAACAAGATTGTTGATTTTCAACATCTTTTATCGTGTTCAGGTGAAGGTAATCAGTAAATAACAACGGATTTGATTTAATCATAATGAATTTTAAATGAAAATTTGTACAGTACTTACAGTCAAGCTGATCATTTTGTGAGTTCAAATGAAGCTAAGCTTGTAAGGTTATTATCAGAACATCTCAAGTACAAAAATACATCAAACTAGGCCTACCACGGAATAGGTCTATGTGATGTTTTTAAAGAGTAGTATACAATAATAGAAATCTACAATCAAGTTTTCGTATCACTAGCCTAAAAATTGAATAGGAAAATAAACAAAAACATTCAAAACATCATTGCCAATGCCAACAGGATACAGATAAATCGATAGAATACGAATAGACTTAAGGTCAATTCCCACATTGACGACAACGACACGACGACGACATTCTCATTTTGTTCTGCGCATGCGTCACCAGCCCGCGCTCTGATTGGTCCATCCTTTTAGAACTTTTGACCAGCCGAATTTCTAGGTTAAGTGACTAGATAAGAAGTTTGAATGTTCGCTGTTCGGAATCAATTGTCAATTAATATTAATAATATTAGTACGACAATATAAATATATAATAATCAGTAAATAAAATTATAATACAAACCTTTTCAAGTCATACCGGTACTGCAATTTTGAGACTTGAGAGCTAAACAAAGATAGACATGGACCAATCAGAGCATGGGCTGGTGACGCATGCGCAGAACGAAATGAGAATGTCGTCGTCGTGTCGTTGTCGTCAATGTGGGAATTGACCTTTACAGAGTACTCTGCGACGATCTTGTAAAATACTTGTAGGCTGCGCTACTAGTGGGTCTGTGGATAGACAGGCCTGTGGATGGGATACCAATCGCTTCAGGGATGGTCAGAAGTCAAGTTGTAAAGCCCGCGACATCTAGCGGGGCTCTTTTAAACTACTACAATGAACTTTACTTTTGAGCCGCTAGGTAGCAGTAAAGAACAGTATCGAAATTCCCTGGATGAATTCAAAATATTTACATATTCCTTTTACAAGTGAATAACTGAAAAATCTAATTTTATTAACAAATACATTCAACTTGGGACATAAACTTTATGTAGTACATAAAATTAGATAGTTATGAAAATATAAAGCGTATGATTTTGTCATTTTATGCTAGATAAAAGCTTTATAATGTCTTGAAATCTGATAAAGATTGTAGAAAATTGAATTCTCTATAAGATTGTCTATTGAAATTTACAGAACCGTCTGAAAAGTTTGAAATAAAATAGTTATTCAGCTTGAAAAATGGTAATCCACATTTCCAGCTGAATTTCTTTCTCGTTTTTGACTATAACTCTAAAATAGTGCATTTTACCACAATTTTATTGATTAGGACTTGTAGACGATCAAATTCCTAATAATTTTATGTATGAAAATGTTCGATAAACTGATAAATACGATTTTTTTTAGTTATAAAGATAGATAGATCGTATATATATTATTATGTTTAGTCAAATAAGCACTCATGTTTTGTATAGAAAAATCAATCATAGAGGACCAATTTTATTCAAAATAAAATTTCCTATTAGAATATGTATATTTTATGATACAAAACTATAAACTAAGGGGGAAAATCTGTCTTGAAGGAGAGGCATCACTCAGTCACAGTAGTAAACTATCTTGTGAATCAATTTTTGTATTGAAATTTCTCTCTGGTTGATTGTATGAAAAATAATAGAGAACAATTTTTATTTAGAATAAGCTCTCCTATTAGAATATGTCTATTTCACTACACAAAACCATTAATTGACGTGAAAAATCTGTCTTAGAGTAGGCGTAAATTCGTTAGCTACGAGCCTTAGAATATATTATTCAATATTATTATCGATATTACTATAGATATTATTTTCTTCAATTCATTGTAGTTTATTGTAGTTCCAGTATTATCAGAATCAGACAGTTAACTATTTTAGAACAATGGATTATTTAATAGCATGCATGCCGTATTCAATGAAATTACTTGCCATTCGAGTCAAGTAAAATAAAATTATATCAAAATTTATGTAGAATAAATTCATAAGAGATAAATAAAATAAAGATTATAAATGAAACAATTAACCAAACAATCAATAGAAATAAAGCGTGTGTTACCGGTACCATAATGTGCAGTTTTAGAATGTTTTATTATTTTTTTTCAGAACTTTGATACTATAAATAAAAATATAATATAAATAAAGTTTATAATTTCTTTGGAAAGCAATTCTTAAATGAAAGATAATATTGAATTATTACCACCGTAAAAATTATGGAGAAACAGCACGTTATAAGGACCTCTTCGATTTCTATCATTCCCACGTTACAATAATATCTTGACACCAATGAAAACCTATTTCTCAGTAAATAATTAGTATTTTAATTGTTTATTGTGGTACATGTTCTTTGACAGCGACTGCGAAATTTCCAAATATTTTAGGAAACATTGCACATTACAATCAAGCATATGGCAGCAATATAGACTTTCAATATAGACTCTACAACATAGAGTCTATGTTTCAACATTCAACAGAGTCTACATTCAACATAGACTTGATTGTTTTGCATTTTTGTGTTTATGAAACGAAACATGATGCGTTTAATTTTGCTTTGTTTCAAGAAGGAGAAAAAGACGGTAAAGAAGAAGGAGGAGACGAATAAGATAAAGAAGGAGAACGAGAAGAAGAAGGAGAAAAAGAAAAATGAGTAGAAGAAAGTGATGAAAAAGGTGAATAAAGAGGAGAAGAAGATTGAAAAGAAGAATGAGGTGGAGGAGAAGAAGAATTAGAAGGAGAAGGTGAATAAGAAAAATGAGTATAATAAAGTTATTGAAAAGTTTAATAAATAGTAGAATAAGATTTAAAAAAGGAGGAGGAGTAGAAGAGGAAGACGAAGAAGAAGAAGAAGAAGAAGAAGAAGAAGAAGAAGAAGCAGACGACGAAGAAGTAGAAGAAGAAGGGGGAGAATCAGAAGAATGAGGAGGAGGAGATGATGGAGAAGAAAAAGAAGTAGATAAGAAGTAGAAGTAGATAAGGAGAAAACGAGGTAGAAAAAATGAGAAGAAGAATACGGATGGAGAAAAAGAGAAGAAGAATGAGCAAAAGAAGAAGAATAAAAAGAAGAACAAGGAGAAGTCTAGTAGCCTACATTACGGTCACTTGCGGAAGTACCCTTCAACTTCCTCTTGGCCCCAACAAACAGTTCCTGTCATAACTTGTTTTTGACATAATTTATACTAGAATTACATTATACATTATTTTAACACTAGAATTGACGACATGCAGTCAAA
This sequence comes from Laodelphax striatellus, assembly GCA_017141395.1. Classification (NCBI taxonomy): domain Eukaryota; kingdom Metazoa; phylum Arthropoda; class Insecta; order Hemiptera; family Delphacidae; genus Laodelphax; species Laodelphax striatellus. The sequence continues at coordinate 40,616,962 of CM029533.1, read as the reverse complement.
TTTTACTGTAAATAACATAAATGTTACTCACTGTACTGAATCGCATGTCGTCAATTCTAGTGTTAAAACAATAATAGTGTTAACTTCGCAGTTCGTTATGGATCCAAAAATTCAGAACATAATTTATAATTATATTCATGTGTTTTTTACAGAATAAAAACAATTAACCTAAGTGAACTGTGAATTTATAACCCCTCATTGCTGAATATTATTGTCTACTTGCGTTAAGTTCTTCCTGTACTGCAGTTCACTGTGATCAAGTTCGAGATACCGGCATAGAGTGACTTACGAGAAACGAACGTTTTTGAAATGGCTAGTATGCATGCCTTTGGTAGGCGTTGTGGCGACGGAGGACAGGTCATGTACTAGCCATTTCAAAAACATCAGTCTCTTGTAATTAACCCTATACAATAGCCTAATAATTGATAATTATAATTGTATTGAGTCACTTTTTACTTTACTAACTATTCATATGATTATCAATTCTGGCGCCTGTTTTATAAAAATTTAGAAGTCACGTAATACAGGAATAGCTGATTTTATTGCCCATATTTGCTTTGGAGTTGTGATTCTCTTATATTACGTGACTTATAAGATTTATTAAACAGGGCCCTGGTTCACGTTACAAAGTTGTATTTTAATTATACAGCAGACAGCAGCTAGTCGTTCTCTACTAGTTATAGAATTTCTGTAATTTGTATAATCAGATTAATCCAATTTGACGCTTGACGTTAGATAGATAGATAGATATTATTCTTTGCCATCGACAGCTACGGTCATCTGCAACATCAAGAAATAATATCTCTCCATCTAATGACAAACGTCAAATTAAATGAATCTGATTATCTGTACCATCCTCCATGTATGTTATTTATCATCAATGAATGTAAATACTTCATCAAATTCCTTGTTAAATCTAAAAATATCCCCTGAACTTATCTTTATCAACTTGTAAATCTGACATAAAAAATGATGAAACTCTCTATACAATCTCCTTTTTTTGTTGATTGAGTGCACCCAATGGGATCTATTATAATCAGATTCATTTAATTTGACTCTTGGCATTAGATAGATATTATTTCTTGACGTTGCTGATGACGGTAGAGTACGATGTCAAAGAAATAATATCTAGGCCTATCTATCTAATGCCAAGCGTCAAATTGAATGAATCTGATTATACTTAAAGAATATAACAGAACATCATCGTCACTGCTTGAGCTGTTGTTGAGCCATGGAACACTTAAAAAAACTCATACCAAGGTGGCTGCTTGATACTGCCTTTCATGTATTTCCAAATAAAAAAAAAAAATGGCTTATTTTGTTACACCTTGCCTGTCTTCTTGAAATAGGTTCTATTACAATTGAATCTCTTGAATGATTACAAAACAGGCATTTTTCAACTATTTCAAAAGGGCATAGTGTATCTCCCTTTCTCACCAGACATTATTTTTCATGGCTGATGAAAATTTGTACCTACTGTATATATTTTGAACGGAGGTGAATTTTGTAAATCCAATTGCATATTCTTGTTCCTCTATTCAAGTACTTGTCATCCATCTGAGTATCAAGCAATTTTTCACAAACAAAAACAGCACAATCTTATAACTTAGTAAGCTACTTGAAGAAAGGAATAGATATGCTCGGATTTTGAAAATTTGCTTCCGTTCATGAATGGTTGATTAAAATTGCTATTTGCACCTCAAAAACAGACATTTTTATATAGGTACTTATAAAACGCCCATACTATGATATCTCATATTTAGGTGCTTAAAAAGAGACAAGAATATGGAGCTCTGATTTTGAAAATTCACTTTCGTTCAAGAGATATAACAATTGAGAAAGCATACGCCTTGGCATACCTAATAAATACTGGCCATTTCCACATCCAGAACAGACATTTTCCCATTATATAATGTAAGGAAGAAGTTCTTCCTTCTCTGTGATGTTACTGAGTTTATACTCCGTGGCGAAGCGTGATATACTTATTTGGTCATCGATGGATATATTCCCTATAGGAAATAAATAAAAGTATAAATTATACTCCACCTTAGCACCTTGCTGTTTACTTCCACCTTAGCACTGCTTTGAGACGAAGGAGAAAGCAGCTCTTGGTGGGGTCTAAGCAAGGCTATTGTTGAACAATAATAATGATTAGTTTTAGCCAAATACTCTCTGAACAATGAATATCTGTGATTGGAATATCAAACCAATATTGCCCAGCTTGGAAGGATAATGAACCAACTAGATGGATGTTTCTCAGTAAAATGTCTTTAATCACAGTGATACTGATACATCACAAAAGCAAATTGAAAAGCATTTTAAAATTTCTAAAAACTCTAATCAATCAATAGAAATAAACAAAATTCCATTCTACAAACAAGTTTATCATGTCCATAAGTTATTATTATCTGTGAAAATTGCATAAGAATTGGTTAAGGAAAAAAGGGTGATTATTAAGAATCCGATACTGATTAGATAATTTGTTAAATAAATCATCAAATCCCTCCTTCACATCTAAATAGAACTATTAATATTGAAGTCAAACCTCAGGTAGGATTTTAGGTTATGTCTATGTTTATTTTGATTTCAGAAATTTTGGTCACTGGCTCACTGCAAGCAGCTGTTCAGTCATCATCTGTTTAGAAAACAGTATTGTAATAAATTTAATTGAACATCATTGTAATAATCAATATCAAAAATAAAATATATAATTTTTTATATCCCTAAATAAATAACCCTCACTACATAATTGACAAAGTTGTTTTTATGTATTTCATTATCAGACTCCAGTTCCAATTTATCGCCTGCATTTAATTTTAAAATTGTTTTTACGTTTATATAATATCTAGATAAATACTCAAACATATCCTTATATCGAAGATTTGATTAAATATTAAATTTAATATTATAGCAGGATCCTTTAACTTGTCAGAAATCAGCTGTTTCAAAGAGCAATATCACAATACTTAACCTACAAATGCTGAATCTCGCAGATTATTGAAAAGGTCTTTTAAAAAGTTATTCTTTGAAAAGTATTCTTCAAAAAGGTTTTTTAAAGACTTTAAAGGTCTTTAAGACTTTCAATCCTTTTGATTATCGTGTCAAAATCACTGTTCAATTATTACCGAACTGCTGATTAATGACAAGTTAAAAGGATTGTGCTATACATAAAAGACATGACACACCTAGAGCGCACTGAGGTCTAATAGCTACGCCTAATTGCAAAAATGTTGTCACGATGCCAATGGCACAAAAACGCTGTTCATGCGAGTAAATCGCAAAAATAAACCCTATCCTTCCAATGTTAAATTTTTGAAAAATTATACGACAGCGTATCTACAGATATAGAAGCAATGCTATTTTGGCCTTTGCGAACTGAAGTGAGGCAAGTAAATCCGAGCGGGAAATTCAAATTCATGCCAGTAGGATTGATTCGACTGATGATAATTACAGCCATGTTTTATGATGCTCATGATGATAATGACAATGATTTTATATACAGATATACACATCTGATTGGATATATCATTTATATTCTATCTTTTATCGCCTTATCCCCCCTCTCCTTCAATTGCAATGATTTTAAAGAGAGTTTCAGAGGTTCTGAATTTTGAGCAGTACCAGGGCAGCAGAATCGTGTAGGAGCAAACCGTTGTCAGCCGGCAATGATACAGAAGCAGCTGCGTATCCTTCTGTCACATGGCGTATCGTGCGGTTACCAATTCCTGTATCATTTCCAAGTCTGATCATTCTGATTCCTACATGTTTCTGGTGTCCTGTTACCTTCAAAAATTACTCTAGCGATTTCGGTTGTTAGTGCTGGAGACCGCGGGATGGTAACATGTGATTGTCAGTTTTGTTATTATTTTGGGGTTCTCCGATATATCGAAAGCAATATATCGATGTCTATGATATATCGACCCTTAAAATATCGATATATTATCAAAAATATCGATATATTATTGGTATCCCTATTTAACTATTTATTATTGGTTATGTTACTTTATTGGATAGATAGATGTTATTTTTATAACACAAATAATTAGTAAAATGTAGTGCTGTAGAAGAGAATCCTCCATCTGTTGTTTGATATTTGAAATTGTTTATAACACAAATAATTAATAAATACAGTTTGAAAGTTCTGTTTTTAGTTACACAATGAATAATAATAAAAGGTAAGTCGTCTTGTTGCATGTTTCGGAATTTTGTTACTGTTCATTTAAGAAAATTCTAGTCTGCCGGTAATTCAACATGTGTAATAAACTCATTAGTGTTACTAACATTCAACTTAGACTACAATACAATATCTGAGAGTAATGTTAGTAACCTTAATAATCTTTATCTTTAAAGATCGACTCCAACAGAAATTCAATGATGTCTATCTTGACGCAGACTGGGTTGACCTAGGCTATTTTAGTCTTGAAATGTATGTAAAAATCTATAGAAGTATTTATAGAAAGTTATTAGTTCAAGCAAAGAAAATTGCGGTGAACTATTTCATAAATAAATCGTCGAATAGATCACTTGGTAAGTGAGTTAAATGACCACTTCACCTCTGCAAGCTCAGACAATCGACTCCAACTTTATACACATATTAGTTTTAGACCTGGCAAATCCCTATAACTTACACCTTTTTCAGGAGGTCATTGGATGATTAATATCAAATATCCTTGGATTTACCCTACAATAGCAAAACTGAACCTAATTGTCTGTCGTACTATTCTAAAATTGGTAATCATGCTGCTATGTTCTTCGGTGTAAGTACACTTTAGGCCACTGGCCACCCAATTTCTCAAATTTTATTGTAGTAGTAGGTTCCGCATGTTTTCATCACGTATTGCTGCTCAGGAATGTGATACACACAGCCACATCACACTTCATACGGCCAAACAATATCAATGGTGTAGACAACTCTGTCAAATTTTTAATTCATGTTGTTTCCCATGTCAAAATACTTTTAGAATCAGTAGTGAAATGCATTCCACTTTGCCGAATAATTTAAAACATGAGTCAAAATAAGTTGAAAATAATTATTCACAGTGAACAAGTCGTAACTCTAATAGAATGTCCATTCCATTTGTAAAATTTTTCAACAACTTATTAAATTACTTTTGCTTTTTTTTAGTCTGCTGAGGTGCAATTTTTTGCTGCTACTACATCACATACAAAAATAAAGAAGACATGGTCCGAGGTTCTCGCTAAAGAGTATGGAAATCCAAGGAAAAGGTTGCTGAAATCGTCTTTCAGCTATTTGGCTGGTCTGACAATTGTGCTTAATAGGCTGTGTGTAGATGTAAGTTGAACAAGTACACCCTTTGAATTTTGATAGGCTAGTAGTAGTGAAGGTGAATAGAATACAAGGTAGTGTTCACAAGGATAATGCGCAGTAGCAAGCTTCATCCGGATGAATAGTCTGAGATGCGTGTGAACACTACCTTGTATTACCTTCGTAGTAGAAATAGGTTGTAAAGGTGCGTTTAGACTATTTAACTTTGTTATAAAACATTTGTTATCTAACAAGTTTCACAAAAATGTTACAAATGTTATATAACAAAATGAATACTTTTGTGTAGTGTCAGCTGTTGTTATATAACAAAAGGTACAGAAAACTTGTTATATAACATATGTTTTATAACAAAATTACATAGTCTAAACGCACCTTAAGCAATCATGCTTTATATTTTGAAGCATGACTTTAGTTTAATCGAATGTATGATTTTCATCATTGAAGAACTTTCCAGGAAAAATTTGAAATGGAACAAATTTACATGTAATGAGGTCTTTTACTGAGAATCCCACATTTGTTTAATAATGTTTTCTTTACACAACTAGAACCATAGCCCCTTTAAACTACTATTTGCTAGGATCCCAACTGAGATCACTAATCACAGCTCCGAACTGAACTCACTTTTACGATTTTGCGCTAATACGAATCTTGGTTTCGAATTATTTTGAATCACAAATATTCCAAGTCCAATATACGAGATTTGTCACTTGCAATACCTCGACTAACATGTTGACAATGAATATCCAAAATTTCAGCTCTCAGAACACTTAAGGAAAAGAATTATAATCGATTTAGTAACAGCGTACATAAAAATACGGGTTCAGCTGCTAGTTTGGGTAGAGATGACGTCAGAGCCTCCGAGCTGGCTCGAAGCCACATGTGCGTGACCCATACCGTCTTCTTCTATATACCGTGATTGAAGCAAGTTAAATTATTACTAAACGAATGTGGAGACTTTTCTACTAAAGACACTTTATTGTTGAGGAATAAATATATTTTTAGTTGAGTTTGAGGTCAATGTATTCTTTGTAAGTTCGCTAAAAAATGCAACTATAGGAATAAACCAAATTACAATTAATATATAATGAAAGTAACTAGATTTATCTTCAGTTTGTTTGTTCAATATACTATTTTGTTATTTATTATAATGAAATCAATGTACAGCAACTTACTTAAAGTCGCCAGTACCTTTAGTTTTTAGTATTGGTTTCTAATGTTCATTTATCAATTATAAACGTTGTTGAAGTGAATGGAAATCTTGATATTTGCGTTACAGCTTTCTGCTTACGTCCTCCAAACCACACCCAGCAGTTGGCCAAACGCAATAACCGAACTTCTCGCCATGTTTCAATCCACCGACCTTCAAACCCTCACTCCCGAGCGGAGGGTATGGATCCTCCTCGAAGTACTTCCTGTTGTAACTGAAGAGGTAAGTTTGTTTCATCAAAACTCTTTCAAGGCTAGAAATACTCAGAATTAGAAACAGAACTTATAGTGTGTTGAACTTTGAACTTAACTCAGAGAGAAGCCTACTAAAGCTGCATGTACACAAGCAACACCTTGAGAAAACAGTTGATAAAGTAAGGCTCTAGTTCAATTGTATTGGATGGAATTTAATGAACATAAGACATGATGTCAATCCTTTTCAAGTATTACTGAGTACAGGCTAGCGACTGAATGCTAATTGAAATCGATTCAGACTCCATTCACCTATCAAATGAGGTAGGGGGTTTCAACTTCGTTTGCATTACTTGAATACATTATAGAAGTGTACAAAATTGAGTTACTTTCATTCTTATTGAATGGAAGGCTAGACTTGTTTGAACCACAAAATTTATTGAAATAAATACATTATTTATTAATTACTTGATTATTATTATTATTAGCCTATTTAATTTACTTTATTCATTATTTATTCAAATACATTATTTATCCAATTCAATTCACTACTACTCGGAAAATTATATGCACGTTTTCCTGGGTCGATGGGTAAGGATATTCAATGTGATCTATCATACATTAAGCAGTCCAACATTTATACTTAAGTGTTAGGGTAGGTTTTCACTTCTGCGGCTTCGCAGCCGACTCCGGCTGCGGACTCTTTTTCAAACAAAAATTGTACTGTATCGTATTTGTATATTAAATACTGAATATTAATAAATTCATGCCGGGTTTCACCAACATTGATCAAATATTTTTAACGATGTTCAAGCGCATCAACAGGTGAAAAGGTTATTATAACACTATGCGAAAAATTGATCTGTGTACATTGGTGCATTGCTATATTAGCATTTTATCTGGATGTTTATGTATGAGAATTCCAATCACTTGAAATTTATTATAAAAGATCAGCTGGAGTTTCTGTTTCTTTGCAACAATTTTTTACCGTGTGCTCCTTGGCCTTTTTTGAACATGGTCAAATTCTATTTGACCAAGGTTGGTGAAACCCGGCATCAGTGAATTAACAATATTCAGTTTACTGTTCATATTTTTAATTAATTTCAATTATCAACGTCTCATACTTTAAAAATGTATAAGTTACCATCCCAATTTATGTATGTTATTTTAAGACATTAATCTGAAAAATGTATATTTTCTTTCTTGTTTGATCATTATCGTCCAACTGTGGAAATGAATGTGGATTGGAATGAATGCAACCGTACCTAATTGTTACTGTATTATATATTTATATATTATGTATACTCTAGTGATTTTCATCCTTGAAGAACCCTGAGCAGAGAAACAGTCCTCCACTACTTTCTGAGCTAGCAAATCACACGCCTGCAGTGTTACCAATACTAACGCTTACTATCACATGATAGTTATGAAAAAATATGAGAGAAAAATTTCTGATAATCTATATATGTAAGCAGGAAGAATCCACTATATTTTGTACTGAGGCGGAACTGGCTATAGCATATGATTAATGTTATTAAAAATAATTATGTCCAACAAAATATGATATTCAACTTATTCATGTTACAGAATGCAACCGAAACAGTCACTGGGTGGATATTGCGGAAGAAAACATCCCAATTTATTTGGAGCTAGCTCATTCATATTCGAGCGTGTAGCCGACTCTGAATAATACCAACCAAGTAAGCACTATAATTAATCACTGTAGCTCCAGTTCCAATTAGTCACTGTAGGCCAAGGTTGCGATCCCAGGTATGACGAAGAGCCATTTATTGGGCCACTCTCGTGTTGCAGATGGACATGTCAAGTTGTCAGTCCTGGCTACCTAAAAAAAATTGTTGTCAGTCAGAGGCCCTGAACTTATTCAGTTGTGGCCTGATAACATACCTGAGCCAGCCAGGTCACACATTATTATTAGCATTATTTACTAACATAATATAGTATGGAGAATAATGTTACAAGAAACAACAGTTGCTATAGTAGTTTCTAGTTGTTGCTTATTCAAAAAACATTTTCAGCCAAATAAGACTCAAAACCAATTCATGTTTCTAGATAACTCAAAACCTGTTATGTCTTTCTAGTAAAATACTATGAACATGTAAATGGTTGAATAAATTAATAGAATAATAATTTCTGTGACCCCCATTCAAGTTCAAGACTTGTGCTAGGTATTAATGCTGAATATGAGGGGACCTACATTTTCAGGTGGGTTCGAAATCACCGTGAAATGATTTCATAGTTGGTGTGTCAGTGCTGTTGGATACAAAGTGTTAGATAGCATTTCTTGAGACGATTAAATTTAATGTAATTCAACGAAATATTTATGAGGATAAAATTAATCTTGGAAGATCATGTAGCCTTGTTTATTATTGAAGATATAAGTTACATATCAAGTTATTTCATTTTCAACAGTCTCAACTCATCTCTATTCTAGTTAAGCCTACCTTGGCTAGCGTACAAGTTGGAAATCCAGTCTTTCTTGTAGATGTTTGATTTTAAATTCATACTTATTGAGAACTTGTATGGAATTCATGCAGGCCTATATAATTATAGGCTATATATTTTATTATTTGATATTTTCCATTTGGAAACATCAACATTGAAAACAATTCATGATATTTTAATTGGTCTTTATTTTTTCAAGTGAAATCCTTCAAGCCTCCCCGACCACCAGTTTCCAGTGCAAAGAAATCCAGCCTGACAGTGCCTTCTCCTGGAAAGGCAGCTGCATATATCCAACAGCGAAAAGGAATACGACGACAATGATAACAGCAGCACGGCTGAAACTACCGAAGCAACACTTGTTAACGACACCAGTGAATTACAGGTGAGCAAATAGAAAAATCGTACTTTTTTTGTAATTTCAGTCTTATCAATTTAATGTGATGAAAACTCTTAAAATTCTTAGTTTAACCAGATGTTCCGTAATATTTTTCCATTTGTAAAGACAAATTTAACTAATAAAATTCCTTAAAAGTTGAACTGAAGAGCTTAGAAATGGTCAAGAGCACTGTAATGGAGCGGAGACAGGTTGCTAGTCTATTGAGTGGTGTATATATACTTTTTTCCTGCTGATAAATAACACTATTTAAAAAAAACACTCAAGTAGAAATATTCCTACTTAGAAGTATTTTTAAAAATTGTGTTAAACTGCTAGTCGTTTGGGAACATGTAGCCTAGTCAACAGGGCTACTTTCAAAATGTCAGGTACGTAAACGCCAATTTTCCCCAAAAACGGCACTATGGTGACACTAGCGTATTATGATATTAAAAATGTCATTCATTCTCATAAATTATCGATATAATTGTTGTAAATAAGTTCCATGTCGACTGGTAATGGTAATCAAGTACTGTATTAGACTTACCCCGGTCGCACACCGGAGCAATAAGCAACTAGCAACACATGGATCATAATGATCGTCTACTCTATACAAACAAATAGTCCAATGCACACTGAAACAGCTGCTTTAGGTGTGCATTGGACTATATGTATAGAGTAGACGATCATTATGATCCATGTATTTGTTGCCCATTGCTTATTGCTCCAGTGTGCGACCGGGCTTATTTACAAAAATAACTATACGAGCAAAATTAATGATCATAAATGCTATTTGCGACACCACAATACTTCACTGTCACATACAATACCATTTTAATAAAACCCTGAAATTCAAGAGTATCAAAAATAACTAAAGTGCTTTTCATCCTTGAAGACGTCTGAGTACTGAAACAGTACCCCACAACTTTCCGAGCTAGCCAATCACACGCCTGCTACGTTGCCAATATGCACACTTCTATAATAGTGATGAACACATGTTTAATTTATGATCATCTTCTCCACTTGTAAATCTTCCACTTGCATTAGATAGATAGATAGAGAGATATTATTTCTTTGCCATCGTACTCTGCGGTCATCAGCAACGTCGAGGAATGATATCTCTCTATCTATCTATCTAATGCCAAGCGTCAAATTAAATGAATGTCATTGTAACACACCGAGTCGTGATATCAGACTGAGATTTCGGTTTGATAAGCATGCGTGCACAGATGATTAAACAGCACACAATATGACAACATTGCTGGGCATTCCAATTGGATAACGCAGCAAGCTGGCCAGTTGTCTTCAAGGATGAAAAGCGCTATAGGTAGCCTACTACAAAAAGCATAGTATTTTTCATAATTTTAGAGGAATTGAATCCCGTGTTTACGGATTGGTAACTCTATGCGAATCCCTTGCCTGATTTGTATAAAACTTTCTAATAAGTTTTTAATAATAGAATTTCGTAATCAAAACTACTATAAAAACTGTATTTTAATCTTTTTACATTTGAAAATTAAAATTTTTATTCAATTTTTCCAGTATGCCAAAATGGATCTACTATGTTTGGAAGGATGATCAGCTGATTGGGAGCTATTCTGTTGAGAAGTGGGCCTCCCTCCCTTTCAAATCAAACACTCCAAGCACCTTTGAAAAATGTCAGTTTCACTTATATTGATTCATTCATTTATACCCTCATATTAATTAATTCATGCAACTTTTATTTAAAAAAAATTGAAGAGACTACTAAAGCGAATGGCTTATTGGTTTCATGCAAGAAATGTGCGCTCAAAATAGATCACATCTATTAAATAACTTAATTTCATAAAATATTAATAGGGTAAATACATTATTTACTTCAGAATACATTATTATAATCAATCAATTTCTTTATTCAAAACATACATCAAAATGTACATGAATGCGTCTCCATAATTATTTTTAACAAGAAAATAAAATACAAACAGAAATAAGTGAATCTCAATATCTCAACAATAGTCTTAATATCTTGAGTTTGCATTATAAACAACTGTACAATTCTAATGCAATTAGGTACTTTTCAAGTGATTTTAAACCGCTTAATAACAAATTCTTCATTAATACTAGCAGGCAGGTACCCCATGAATTTAATGCCAATATAGGTTGGGCTTTGTTTGTAATTTTCTCTCCTACTTAATAATGAAAATGTTAATGATTGTAAAGAATACATTATTGGAAGAATTGAAAAATCGAAACAGTTTGTAAATAATCAATTATTAATCCCCTTATTGATCCAATCATATTGGAAAAATCATCAAGTTAGTGTTGTAATGTTACTTTGAAATAGATTCAGAAGAATAGAGTTATATAGCTTGAGAGGATATTTGGAAAGAAACATAGGATATCGTTTGGCTTGCGGGAAGTGCAGGTATGTACAGAGACATGAATTTAATTTGACGCTTGGCATTAGATAGATAGATAGATAAATAGAAAGATAGATAGAATGACTGCCTTTATTTTTACCTGGGAGGGCGAAGTTAGGGCGCAATCGGCCCTCTCTTACATTTAACCCTCGACCCTAGGACGTATTCTGTTTATTATTTCTTAATTAGAAAGATAATTACTACTCTACACAAATTATTACTAGATTAATGTCTTTCATTATTATGCTGCACTTATCAGTGAATGACTGTACTTCTAGACCGATCAGTTGTTGGATTTGTATTGTTGATTTTTCATAGCTGTCTTCAACTTTATTTTTATACATCGTGAGTTGAATATTATTAATGCGTATAGGATATTGATCATTGTTGTTTACTTACTGTCTTCATACATATTATCTGTAGAATGTTATTTTAATTATTTATATTGTCTGATAAGAGAATATGAAAGATTATTCAATTTTATTTTTATTGCTTTTGTGATGTGATTAAATATATTTTAATGATAAACGCTGTTCTAGTTATTCATTGTTTGAGAAATATGGGAATTAAAACCCAACAGACCAAGCTTAGGAAGATACTCTTTCTCATTTCTCTCAAAACTGTGAAGATTCTTGAACTTCTCATATATGAGAACTGATGAATGAATGAATGAAAAATGCCTCTTCGGCCGGGGCTCCACTAGCGTCAAATTTGTACGCTCAAAAATAGGACCTTTGATCTTACATGTGTCGTGGCACCATTAGCTGGTGGAGGCACTGCCATGAAAGATCATTATCTATTTAGAGCGTATAAATGAACGCCAGAAGCGGCATCAATTTGACGCTAGTACTCCTCTAGAGTTGCAAAACGCAAATTTTTGAATACTCATAACTTCTGAACGGAAGCAATTTTCAAAATCAGCACATATTCTTGTTTCTCTCTTCAAATACTATAAGATTGCAAAGTTTGAGCAATTTCTATTTTTGAAAATTTCCTATAAAAACCATGATGTTTTCATACATCGTGCTTCATTTTGGTGAAAATAAAAATGCTCAAACTTGGGTGGATGATAGTCCTTGAAGAGAAACAAGAATATGCAATAAGATTCAGGAAATTCGCCCCCGTTCAGGAGATATGCGAATTTCAAATAGCAATAAGAAATACCTGATCTTGATGTGCGGAATGCAATCTTCAATTAGTCATATCTCCTGAACGGAAGCGAATTTTCAAAATTCGAGCACATATTCTTGTTTCTCTCTTCAAATACTATAAGATTGCAAAGTTTGAGCGATTTCTATTTTTTGAAAATTTCCTATAAAAACCATGATGTATACATCGTGCTTCATTCTGGTGAAAAATAAAAATAATGCTCAAACTTGGGTGGATGATAGTCCTTGAAGAGAGGAACAAGAATATGCAATTAGATTCAGGAAATTCGCCCCCGTTCAAAAGTTATTCTAATTTTAATTAGCCATGAAAAATATCTCTTCTGGAGCTGCAAAATAAAAACCTGTGAATGCTCTTAGCTCCTGAGCATTCAGGGTGCATCCGACCTCCGTTTAGGAGATATACTGTATACCCTTTTTAACTTGATAAAGAAATTACTCCAGAAAATTGCAAAAAAAACTCACTTTAAAAAGTCATGCAAGTTAACAAAATAATCAAGTTTGCCGAAAATGTTTCTCAATTTATTAGAAATACAGTAATGAAGAATTAAATATCAAAAATAACATAACTAGGATTAGTGGTCCATGAAAATCCAACTTCAAACATCAAACACAAAATACTGGAACAATGACTACTAGGCGTTTTTGGAAAATTCCTTGGCAATGTGCATCCTTTCGAGGCGATCAATGCGATCGTAGAGCTCCACTCTGGAAGGGAAAACTGAAGCAGGTGACTCCATTCATCGAAGCACAGAGACAATATCATGCACACTTTTAGTGCCTTGAAGGTGTACGAGTGAGGCATGTTCTCATGGACCTTTAGGCTGTAACAAAAAACAAAACATGTAATCAAATTTTTATACAATATCATTACTCAAAGTATTATACAGGGTTGGTGAAAATTATGGAAACCGCTTAATATTCCTTACACGAGGGTAATTTGACAGTAGGTGACATTGGGGATCGTACTTAAATTGAATCTAACTTCATTTTTTTAAATGGTAAATCATGTTATACATGATTTGGAGACAGAATGCCAAGAGAAGATGAATGGTGAAAACCGGGCATCGATATATCAACCCGTTTTTAAGAGATTTTAATTATTAATCAGACATATTTATTCTAAATCAGTTAATATCTCAAAAATGGATCGACATACCGATGTGCGATTTTCGCCATTCACTTTGACTTGAAATTCCGTATTGAAATCATGTATCGCATCACTGAAAAATCATTTAAAAATAATGCAAATCAAGATGGTGGACTAAATTTTAAAAGTCACTGTAAAGTAATATTTTTGATTTGAGTAGGATTCTCAATCACCCCAACCACCAAATTACTTTGTATGAGATATGAAGTATCCTAAAAATTTGTATCGATTAAATGTAGCTATTAAAACATGTTGCAAGGTTTTGAGATAAAGCTAAAAAAGAGTGTTTTCCTTTTCGATGGGCGTATATTGAAATGAACCATATTGACACCTACTGTGCAATGAATAACTGTAAATCATATGATGGCATTTGTCTTGTTATAAAGGATTTCTAAGATTTGAAAGTCTTGTGAACAGTACAAGCTGACTGTGAGTTGCCCATGGACAACTGTTGCTATGCCAGGACTTCTAAAGAAGAAGTTGCAAGTACGCCACTCAAGACACCATACGCTGGTGGCCCTGCAAATCATTAATACAAACGACTAATGTACGTTGTTCGTACGTCTATGAAATTTAACCGGGCGATAAATCGAGGACAGCAACATAGTGGGATCGACGACAAACTGAACTAACTTGGAATGAAGAATTGAGACAAAATAGTATTGGAAAGCCTTGAATTGCATTGATTTTATTTGCAAAACTACATTACTCATCATTTTATTAGATGCTATTACAAAATAATATTCTGTAGACAAAATTTATGAATTGCACTCTGAGTTTTTATCAATGAGGCAGACGGTAAGTGGTAGTGAAAAATACTAATGGCATAATTCAGCTTTGTGCACACACATTTCAAATTGTTGAAACATTTCTACTCCGTTAAAAACAGGGTTAAATTAACCGGTCCTGATTGAGGGATTAAATTTTTCACATAGACATCAGATGAATATTTTAACATGTGGTTAAAAGTTTATCATATGGGAAAGTACAAGTTTCAGTTTTACCAACCAAAAGTCTGTAATATTGTAGCTTAATGCAATTTTCGGAGCTAGTTCGTTTCGAATGAACATGTAATTTATTAGAGAATGTTAATGCAGTTGATTTTACTAGTTATTTAGATAAAATGGATTGCTCTGGTAACACTTGAATTATTAATTTCAAATTAGTTCAGTTTTTTGTCGATCCATAGTTTGCTGTCCTCGATTTATCGCCCGATTAAATTTAATAGACACGTACGAACAACCAGGCACAAGTGAGTTATTACTACGAAAAATACCGCCATCAAATTACTATTTAGCTTAGACATCTGGGTTGAACATGAATTATTGTCATTTCACAAAGATGAATGTGCATTACAGAGACTGTATATCACAGTGTGGCCATTGGTGTGGAAGAGTCCACAACAGTGTGTTGCAACATTTTATTTCCCACTTTCGCCAATATTTTGAATTCTGATATGGGCTTACATGCAAACTTCCAATCTATCCAATCACTTGTCAAACTTGTATTAAGAGCAACGACATAAAATAACTTTTCTTGGCATTAACTAACATTGGTGAAGGCAAATTGTAGGTTGGAAATGTGTCAATCAATATAACATGTCGATGTCATTCATGTATTCTATCCATAAACGTATTCTTATGGGAATCGGTAAAAGTATACTATAATATAATAATGTATACTATCAATAATTAATATACTATACTATTTAATTCACTATTTGACCCAAGGTGTATAGAATAAATGG
The DNA here is from genome assembly GCA_017141395.1 of Laodelphax striatellus. NCBI lineage: Eukaryota > Metazoa > Arthropoda > Insecta > Hemiptera > Delphacidae > Laodelphax > Laodelphax striatellus. The sequence continues at coordinate 40,600,976 of CM029533.1, read as the reverse complement.
TGGGTTGGAGTAAGGCTCTATAAAGACTTATAGAGCCCTAGATTGGAGTGGAGCAACTTACTCTTTAAACAAAGTTGTTTATAGAGCCTTAGAGCGGTTTAATGACAACATAGTGACGTCACTGTAGTCCTCTATTCGCTAGCTTTGCATTCGAGTTTGGGACTGCAGTCAAGTCACTATTATGAAAAACTTTCCCAGCAAGCTGCTCCACCTTTCATTCCATACACCTTAGATTTGGCTAATGACAACCGATTAAACAGTCTATGTAGGTTGATCTACAGAGACTGTATAATCACAGTGTGGTCATTCAATGCAAAGCTTTCAATTGGTCAGCTCGGACAAATCCACCTTACAAATCCCATAAGACTTGCATTGAAATGATACGAGAATCATTTAGGTTATGTTGATTAATTCAATTCTTACCTACAATATGCTTTTGCCAGTGATTTTTCATGATTTTAAACTTTCAAAGCAATACCAAAATTAGAAAGATATTAGAAAAGTTATGTTTTCTTCTTAAAAGAAATTTGACAAATGATTGGATAAGTTCAAGTTTGTCTGTGAACCTATATCAGAATTGAAAATGTTGGCAAACGTATGGCGGTGGCGGGGGAAAAACTGTTGCAACACACTGTTATGGACCGTTTCACAATAATCACCACACTGTGATTACACAGTCTCAGTAGGTAAGCCTCGATCAATGTCAGCCGTAACAAATACTAAGCTACTACTGGCCTGTCGACTGGTGCGCGGCAGCCGGGCGATGCGCTGCTGTTGGCCGGGCCAGTTGATGTCCAACAGGCGCTTGTCTACAATGGCGACCACGGCCAGCTTGTTGCGCAGCTACCACACCTACAATAGCAGGCGAATAACATTGAATATCATTCATTTATTCATAACACAACAAGCAAAACATAAATACAAAATTTCAATAATTTAAAAGAAAACAATAGAATCCACAATAGCCAAAGAGCAATAATTACAGCAAATAAACAAATAAAAGCTCACCGTTCAAGGCGCGACCACACGATTACAGTCGACTGGCGACAGTCAACTAGGTTGTTAGAGATATTTCTAAAATTTCAGATAAGGAAAGGCTCATTTTTCCATTAAAAATGGTATTGTAAGTGGTGACATTATTATATATTATGGTATTATAAATAACATTCATACTCATAAATTATAATGAAAAACTCACTACTTGCTTGCCAGTCGACTGGCATCCAAAATATTAATCTATGAGATATATAGGCTAATCATTTATAAGAAATTATAAATATGAATGCCATTTATGATATTGTAATATGATCTAAAAACTTACTGGTAAAAAAACAGTGCATCAAGTGATTGCATAATTTAAGTCATCATATTCTACTCTGTTACATTCTACATCATATCTCTCTGTGTCTCACAATGAGAAAAGAATACGTCATTGGAATATGGAGACACATTCAACAATTCTTCCCTCATTCTATATCTAAAGTTTTCACCTACGATGGCAATGAGTTGAAGAATACCTTGATGGCAATGAGTTGCACAGGCGAATTCCAGCAATCTTCACACCCTTCTCATACAAACTAGTCCGATGTATTATTCATTCAACAGCTCACCTGTGTTAAATTTATCTTTTCTATCAATAAAGCAGAGGGCCTCAAAAATATATAAACTTGAAGTCGAAGAATCTTCAAATCCTTGAAATAAGGTCTACAAGTTGTTCTAATGGATTCCACCATCACTCTAATTGCTATTTCTGAATTCTAAATATCTGCACTGCTTGAAGAACTACCCAAAACTCAACTCTGTATGACAGAAATGAGTGGAACAGAGCAAAATAAACATTTTTAAGAGTTCTTGAATCTATCAATTGTTTCAAGTTCCTATGAGCAAATACTGCGGAGTTTAATTTGTTTTTTAAATAATGTAAATGAGGTCGCCAGGAGAGTCCAGAGTCCAACACCACCCCAAGTACCTTTGCGTCGTTTACTGAGTCTATGTTGCCATCTCTTGTCTCTAATATTGCTTAATAAAATAAGAAATAGATATTGAAATATAAAAATAATGAATAAATGAATAATTGATTGGAACTGACCGAGTGAATGGGCTCCCACAGTCGGAAAGTGGTGTCTCGCGATGACGTCATTACCAGCCTCTGCGCTGCGCCGTCAGCTCCTGGTCGTCGCCTAAATCAAAAGCAACTGGACATTGTAATCAGTTGTACAGAGTGTTGCACATAGAGAACCAATATCAAAATGTGTGATTAATACAGTAAATAATAATGAACACGACTTTCATTAGATATATTTACCAAGAATAGGACGAGAAGACTTATGGCAGTATATTTATGAACTGTATGATTTTTCTTATACAAGCTGTCTTTCCAGAAAATTTCAATCTCACACTAAGTGGACATTATAGAGAATATAAAAATAGACAATAATAAATAAATAGACAGATCAACACTGCAGTTCAAATTACAAGTAAAGCATTATAAGAATAAGAACATAATCAATAAAAAGCAAATAGCCTAATGCCTGGTTGCTCAGTTGTTCATTAGCGTAGAAATATCAACTTGAAGCCGTATTCATGAATGTTCCTTTTGTAAGATTTTTCTTGTATATAAGCTGACTTGAGATTGAATTTCAGAAAATGGCGATCTCACACTAAACAGGTAGATCATTGTAAAATTTTGTTTTATTCAACACACCAGGCTTCATCCATCCATCTACAGGGTGTTTCAGAACTCCCTACCAATACTCTAGGGCATTGTTCCTGGGTAGAAACCATATCCAAATATCATATTTAAATTGTCCATAAGTCCTTAGTTACTCACACAGCTGCCATTTTGTTTTTTTCACTTATTATTTTTTCTCTCAATAATGGTGAAACATATGGAATTGAAACCTTGCACCAACATTTATGACAACTAGACAAAGCTACAAAAAAATTATGACAAATTTTCAAATCCATAAAACAAAATGGCGGCCATTCAAAATTTTGTTTCTTGAATAACTCGGAAACCGTTGATAATACGAAAATTTTACAAGAATAACTTTTTTTTAGTAAATTTGATTACAAATCGATTGAAACCTGATTTGTTTAGTTAAAATCCAATCTGATCATGTTCAAATGGTAGTCTTATTACAGGTGTACGGAAAAAGGAGAATATCTGAATTTAACATGTAAAAGATAGGGAAGATCGAACTGTTGATCCCCAGTGACGCCACATTATCGGCTGTAGGAAGTTTGCTACTGCGCATCAACATTACCTTGTATTCTATTTTCCTTCATGAATGCATGAAGTAAGCAGTTGTCTAATATTAAAGTCTCTGAAATGCTGTAAAATCTTGTATACAAGTTAACTATTGCACTTATAATGTAGTAATAGTATATTACTATACTGTAATGCAGGAACTCTCCCCCATTCACAGACGCCTACTGTAGTCTTATTGGGAGATTCCACTCCATAAATACTGTAATACAATATTAATAATGTATTATTCAATAGAATATTGTAATAACCATACACTCCCTATGTCCAGTCCACACTTCGTCGTGCGGTGCAGCAAGACGACCAAGTAAGGACATATGAATTTATAACAATTGAAATTGACAAACTTAGTTTTATTTGCTAATCTATCATCTGAGTATTACATGTATTCAACTCCAAATCTACTAATTCATTATAAAGCCCAGATAGCAGACTAACTTTTTTCTAGCTGTACATTCACAATGGATTTTCAAAAACTTTTATTAAGATCATCACGGCATGATTACAGAATAAACGTTCAAAATATTACAAAATCTATTTACCTGCAAGGAAACATCCTGTGCGCAGGTAAGAGTTGCTGATATTAAACATAAATAAACACCTTAATGAAATGTCCAGGAAAAAATAATAGAGATTTTAAATGAATAATAAGCATAAGAAAGAGAGTGAGAGCATCAAAAAGTGAAAATGAAAGAGAAAGAGGCTTCATTCGAAAAAAATTTCCTCAATTCTACTGGCAATTATCGATTCAATGATTATATTTATCTACGACCGTGTTATAACGCAATCATTACATATTCATAATTGAAATCGAAACAGTAGCTTTTTCGAAATGGAATTTGAAACTTGTATCGTAATGACCTCATTACAATACAGATTGTATATTATGAAACGTTCCTTGTTCAATCTGATCCAGTTTTAAACCACTGGAACGGAACAGTTCGTAACCTATACGGCAACCATTGAAATATAACATGGTCGTTTGAATCAAGGTTAGTTTAGATTGATAATGTAGATATTATTGTTTTTTGTTGATCGTAGATAAAATGGTGTATCCAATGGTTTTATTTTAGCCTTTAGACTCTTGAGATACCTTGAAATAACTCGCGGCGTTGCCGCTCGTATTTTTAACTCGGTATTTCACTCGTCGTTTAAAGGCTCCCATAATACAACCATTGCATAAACTACTATTTTAAATCTTCTATCAAGTTTCCTATTTGTATTTTCAATAAAATTGTTTGGAATGTAAATTGATCAGTTTATTTGAAATGTAAAAGCATTGTCTCCTGCACACATTCATACCTGCATATTGAAACATGTTTTGTGGAAATACATTGATGTGAATTGTGAGTAGTAGAGGTGCTGACCTGTAGTTGGAGGGCCTGCCAGATGTGGGCGCTGGCGCTGATCTGCGCTGGCAGTGAGAGCCAGGTCGCGACTCGGATGGAAGCGAAGCGAGTTCACTGACCCCGTGTGACCCAGATAGCGCAGCAGGCAGCGGCCGCTCTCCACGCTCCAAATGCACGCTGTCTGGTCTGCCTGCCCAACACAATATTCATTAGTACAGTAATCAACTATCATTTATTTACATTACATATATTATACAGTCATTACTTATACATTAATAACTATAATTTTTTATTAATCAATCGAAATCAATTCACCAAATCAAATTCACAAACCGCCACAAACAATTTTATAAATACATCATCCTTACACAGAACGTTTGACAGAATTAGTTGGTTTATTTATTCATCATTGTACAAATGGATGAAAGCTCGTAGGATCAAACACATATAACAAGTACAGAACGTATCTTCTTCCTAATTTTAAATAATCCAATTTATTAATAAATTTATTCACATACACAATGCAAAGCAGGCAAAAAGTAGGAGGAGTTGGCGCAAGTGGCAAAAATACAAACTATAAATAAAAATGAAAAATTTAAGAGGCTAAAGAGAGAAAAGTGGTGGAAAACTATGTGATGAATTGAAACTCTTCCAACCATGTTTACCAGGAAGAGGCAGAATCCATGGTATATCAGGAAGGGATGTTATTGGATTTTTTAAATTTAACTTCTGTACTCATGTAGATAACAAAAAATACTGCTTATATTGTATTTTTCTTGTATTAGTTCCTAATGCTTATATTACAATTGTTGTAAATATTAATATAACATAGAACAATTTAGTAATATATTCACACAATGTAGGCCTAGTATGGGAATAGCGACATCTGTAGGCGAAACCAGGGTCGCTGTAATGCAGGAGAAAGGCGCACACACACTATACATATAACTTCCGTATCGGCATAGCACGTAAACGATAGCTAGTACAATGTATTCCAATAAGGAAGTTACATCTCTTATTGACAAGAATAGTACGGCGTACTATTAAATAAATTATTCATGAGTCTATAATGCTTTTCATACTTGAAGACCCCTGGCCAGCTTGGTACGTAATACAATAGAAATATGTTGTCATATTGTGTGCTGTTTAATTATCTGGGCACACATGCATATTAGACTGAAATATCAGTCTGCTATCACGACACTTTACAAGTAGAAGAGATGATCAGGAAGTTGTCGAGAACATATTTTCGTAAGTACGATAGCAATCATGTGCTAGTATTGGCAACGCTGCAGGCGTGTGATTTGCTAGCTGGGAAAGTGGTGGGGTACTGTCTCTGCGCTCAGTGGTCTTCAAGGATGAAAAGCAGTAAAGTGTGAATTACTATATCAGAGGACTTGCAAACTGTTGAGAAACAAGTTTTAGGGTCCAGCAGAAATGCAGAAAACTAGACTTATAAAATTTACAACCAAACCACGGTTTACAGGCTCGTTATTTTGAGCTGACCTGTTATTGTGACCTGTGGCAGCGGTGCCAATGACGGGCTGCCACCTCCCAGATGCCATCACGGTGACCTTGCAACTCGCGCACCAGTTGACAGCTGACAGAGGGCGCCTTGAAGCTCGACCTGTGAAGATCTAGCTCGTCTGCGCCTTCAGCTTGTGCGCTGTCTTCAGCTTTTGCGACGAGCCGGTCACTGCAACACTAACAATAATTTGATTTCCAAACTTCTTTATTAACTGCTAGCGATACAGCTGATGCAAAGTGGTAAGCGTGGCATAGGCATTTCTACCAAATCGCTTAGGATTCCATCCACTTTACAATATTAATATGACTGCATGAATTCTTATACACTTTCATCATTGTGAAAAGCTGTATTGAGATAATTATTCATTGACAGTCGAGGGGCCTTAGCAAAGTGAAAGCACAGTGCATTGTATTCAATTTACCTTGATATAAGCTATTGAAACTGGATGATGAATAAATAGTAGTTTCAAGCAACGATTGCATTATGAGAGCAGAGCACGAGTGAGATGTAATTAAGATACATCAGTCATCCAGGGCCCGGACTGCACTAGTGTGATAGAAGCCTAAAATAAATCTAACAAATGCATTAAATGCCAAATAAAACCGTTGAATACACTATTTCACCCACAAACACTGATACAGTTTAAGATTATTAACCAAACTAACCTTGATACAGACTAGCTTCGACTTAATTTGATTTCAGATTAGCTGATCGCGTCAGCTAATTCAGTTTGACAATATTCATTTTATGATACGGTTGTCAAATCCTGGTCTAGAACCCGTGTTATAGTGTTCAACCTGTACTAAAATGGCCTCAACATTCAACGGGTTTGAAAAAGCATTTCGCAAAGACAGCTATTTTGGCATCAATATTGTGAAACTGTAATAAAGCGGAACCTCGGTTTACGAACCCTGATTTATTTCAAATCCCCTTGAAACTTACATAGCACTCAAAGCAGTGTATATTGCACCCTTTTTTTACGTATACCTCTTTGAGGGTGAGCTCGTATACTAGTGGCACGCTCATGTGAGATACGATAGGCAAGTCGTGAACGATAGGCAAGAATTGAAGTTGGGTTATCATTGAATTAAATGTAAAAATGCCTGTTTTCAAACCAATCATAGTTGAAATAAATTCTTCCAAAATATTCCAGTGACTTCTAAAATCAAGGCTATGATGTTTTAGATCACTTCAGTAGTCATTTTAAAAGAAAAGAAACAACGAACTTTTCAATTTGTTCCTCCTGCCAAAAGAAAGTGGAAGAGATAACGATATATAAAATGTAATATTGTTGAAATATAGAAAATATGAGACCTAGATACGATGTTGTAATTGAATTAAATATTATTTGTGTGGAACTGTTGTTGATGTCTTTGAAATAATATTATGCATACCGTATCGTATTAATTGTTGCAAAAAGCGGGAAGTTCAAACTTCAAATATCATAGCAGAGACTAGCAAGAAAATGCTGGATCTGATTAATGCATTCATTAAAACAAATCGAAACCACTAAATAATAAAGTATTGATGATTTGATGATTTAATTTAATTATATCTCAAAATCTTATTTTGTTCCTATCTTACAATGGTAAAGCCCCTTCAATTGGTTGCATAGATCCGCCACTCATAGCGCTAAGGTCGCTAGCTATCCTTTATTCTCACGGTCTATACAAATATTTTGTTTTCGGTCCCTTGAGCTACGTAAAACCGGAGTTCCACTGTATCTGTAGTACAGTTTCACAATTGATGCGAAAATAGCTAGCTGTCAATTCGAAATGCTTTTTCAAGCCGTTCTTGCATAGTTACGATATCATTGTCGTAGATAGCAAATAGCAGATAGAATTGATAGCAAATTAGAAAAAAAAAACAAATTGCTCACCAGTTAAGAGAACAGACACCAGTCCACTGTTATTAGTGAGCTTCGACTGCTGTACGAATAGCATACCATCCTCGAGAATGTTGCGAACTGGCAGGCCCCATGTGGTGATTATGCCTCTCACAAGAAAATGATCCAACTCCTCGGCAGATGAACCAAATGCCTGACGATTTAAAACAATACATTAATAAATGAATACTGTACACAAAATAAAACCGTAAATATCAAGGTAAAAAATAGAATTACAAGGTGATTGTGTGACAGTTAAATTCAGCGATATTATATGCAGTTTTCTTAGAAAATTCAGTTTTAAAGACGGGCTTCATTGTATTATTTATCTTCAATTCTTTGTAGTTTCAATATCACCAGATTCATTGACATGCATATTGGATTCGCAAGTCACATTTTTAAGACTACTCTACTCTCAATCTGATATGCAAGCCTTTGAATAATCGAATGCTTTGAAAAAATTGGCTGTATTGAGACTAAATTTCAAAATTTCTGAATGTAAAAGATAGGCAAAATTGATCTCTTGATCTCCAGTACCATCACAAGTCATCATCAGTTGGCTCAGAGCTTTAGGAGATGCGTGTCAACTCTGTCTTTTATTCTAATTACCTTGGGTAGACCACTTGCCAGCCTTAATGAAAAAACGGTGGTTAATAGAAGATTAAACGTAGGTCGTCTTCCACTTATTAGTGATCTAATTGCCGGCAAAGTAAGCGAAACTATTGTGACTTTATTGCAAAATATTACGGCAACGGTAGAGCCTTCAGTAAGAGGCTACGGCCATATTACGAGGAGCTTCGCTTCGTGCTAAGAGGCAAGTGACTCGCATAGTGAATGATCCTTAACGAAGCTCCTACCTTAGCACGTCGCTCGTAGTGTGGCCATCCGCAATAGTACGCAATGCGTTTGTTCACTGGGATCAGTCACTATGCGAGTAACTTGGCTCTTAGCACGAAGCGAAGCTCCTTGTAATGTGGCCTTAGCCCTAAAGAATGCTGAATGAGACAGTATGCAGAATTAGGAATAGAAAATTAAAAAGACGTCAGTACAGGCTTGACTTCAATGCAAAATAATATGGGAACGTTAGCGACTTTAGAACGAGCCTACATCAAAGAATGCCCGTGACTACGAATAATAATTAGATAATAATAATTATTATTAGAAATAAGTTGGTACCGGCTTGATATCGTGTTCGAGAGCGTGCAAAAAGTCGGATCGGCTGACTTTGAATTTTTCCATGACTTCTGGGTCCACCTCAACCTTGTTGGCTGCCGATTCATGGCTGTGGACTGAGCGGCTCGCACCAAACCCTCCAGTTCAGCGCCCGTGAAGTTCTTTGTCAGTGTGGCCAGCTCCTACAAATCACCACAAATATCTATCAAAACACATCAAATAATCATCATCATAAAATAAATAAATAATTTTATTATTGGTAGAAACATCATTTCTCAAATGATAATCGCTAGTTCACTTTGCTATTGCATCTGGACTGGAAATGGATTTTATTGCCGTTACAACTCCTCACCAATGTATAAGACTTCATCCACTATACAATAATAATACGGCTGCATCATATTGTATAAATTGTTATACACTTTATCATTGCAGAATGCTGTAATGAGGTAATTCATTGCCAATGCTTAGCATAGTGGAATCACTTTTGAAAAATAACCTACAATTTACATAAATACAGATCTAAAAAGCAATTATTATGCCTAATGTTATTTATTTAAAATTAATCACCCCAAGACTCCTTTGAATTAGCAATATTATTGATTCTTTCACTTTGATTTAAAATAATAATAAAAACGTCCAATCACACAAGAATAAATGATTGATAGAAAAAACTTTAGTAATAATATTGTGAAATGAATCAGACTTGCCTGAATGTCGACATGGTCAATGATTTTCATGAATTCAAGCGGTGTGAATGTTCAATATCTGACAGCGTCCGTGCTCATCTGGAAGACTGATCTCCATTTGTACCTAGACAATATTGGAAAAACATATCAACGAAATACTGTAATAACAAACCTTTGTTCCGCAAAAAGCAACACATTGCACAGGATCAAGCAAGATAAAATGAATTGAGTTGAAATTATTATTAAAGAAAAACAAAATACACTAGTAAGCCCCGTGGGCTGGAGAACTCGCTTGCGAAATTCCAATTTGCTGCGGTGCCGCCCAGTGCAGTCAGTTGCAGCTGATTTTTTATCTAGTCTAGTTGGCCCTAGGAGTTGTCAAAAAGCTTTTAATATGCAAGCCTACACAGTAAAAAGGAGGAAATCACAAGGTTAAGATGTATAGATTCCATGCCATTTTCACATCATTATATTCCCCAAACTGACTTCTCGTATACGAGTGTATAGTGATATTGAGAAGCTATCCTTTTTCGCCTCAAAAAGGATGAGGGAGTCGGTCAATCTTATTGGCCAACGAAATTGACCTGTATAAAGCTTCCAAGAATATGTGTTTCAAATTTGATGTTGATTGATAAAGGCGTTCGAAAGTTATCGTCGAACAAACAAACACACAACGCCTCGAGCCTCAAATAAAAAGTAAGAACTCGCTTAGCTCGTTCAATAAATTTGAAGAAAGTAAAAAGATTGAACTATGACTGAGTAATACTCCTTACCTAGAAACGGGGCTGAGTATCTAGTGCCATAAACAAAATTGTAATAATTATTGCATAGCAAACATTTCTCTTGAAAATAGAGAATCAAATACATTTTATAGATACGTGGGCCTATTTGTTGAAACTATAGATCATAACATTGAAAACTATAGTAACAAATATTACATTTTATTCAAATATATTCATGTTTGTTAAGCTAGACATAGGATCTTTATTGAGCTTCTGTGACAAATTACGATGAGACAAAAATTGTGAAATTTTACATGTAAATGCAAAGTTTCAGGCAAGAAATCCAACGGTTTACAAGTTTAAAAACTTTCTACAAACAAACTTCCTCTTTTATAAATATAGATTTGCTTTTTTATACAGTGGAAAATTATACTAAATATTGTTAAATGTAGAGAATTGGTAATTATGCTCTTTTGGTGTGTCTTCATTTCTGCTACCCTATCAATCTATTTTAAATTTAAATGGTAAATTCTTGACTACTTCTACCTCGTCATCTATAGAGCAGTTTATACTCTATATTTTCATTTATCTATCATTAGCCTAATCTATTCTCCAACTACTCATCATAATATATTTTATATATTCTACTTTCCAACTTCAAGATTAATTTTAATTTTCGACAGAATGATTTTTCTGTGTTATGAGAGTAATGATGGGGTCTCCTTGGTGACCTCACTCACATACTGTAATTTTTCTAAGAATGAATGAGCAATTACCTCGAGCCGTCCAGGCCTGAGCAGAGATCATGTCTCATGCCAATCACCAGAATGTTGTTCAGCCGTCTATTTTGGCCAACAGCTGATTCACCACTGTGTCAAGCACCCCCGTATTGGAACCACGCTGCTTTCAGATCGCATCGAATATTATTATGTGCAGGCCTGAATTCGGCCCCATCTGTAACGAATCAAATTCATTGGCTATTAATTACTACAGACTATATTCATCATTAATTTCATTTCCTCAAAAAATACATGAAACAGTGCAAATATAGTGAGAAAAGTGCAATATAGATTATAGCAGGATCCATTTAACTTGTCTTAAAACATATGATCGACGAGCATATGACCACAATACTTAACCTACAGATGCTGAATCTCGTAGATTATTGAAAAGGTCTTTTAAAAAGTTATTCTTTGAAAGGTCTTCTTTAAAAAGGTCTTTTAAAGACTTTAAAGGTCTTCAAGACTTTTTAAGCCTTTTGATTATTGTGTCAAAATCACTGTTTACTTATTACCGAAACAGCTGATTTATGACAAGTTAATTGGATCCTGCTATAGCAAGTTCATGAATAACTATTGGACGTTAGATAAACTCAAACTGTGGTTAACACCAGTAGTATATCAGGCACTCAAAATGACCAAATGACATGTGAACAAAACGGGTAGCCATACAACAGTCAATAGGTTGAGCTAACGAGCTTAATACAAACGCCGCGTCCAGCGTCCGTTTGTACTCTCAAAAATAGGAACCATTTTTTTTTTTTTTTTAATTAGTTCGTCACATATAACTGCATCACGGGAGCAACGCTCCTGCAGCATATGACACGTCAAGGTTTGTGGAAGATATTATAAGATATGTAACATGCAAAATTCATCTTTCAAGGAAGTCGGATAGTTTGTACGGACACAGATCTATGAGAAATTCTCGAAGCCTTCTTTACATACTCAAACTATCTACTTCCTTTATTCCATTGGGGAGTGCATTAAATATTTTCATCCCCATATAGTGAGGTCCACTTTCCAATAGACTAAGTCTATGTATGGGGTATGAAAACCCCCTAAACCTTGTATTATGAGGATGATTCCATTGATTCACCTCATACATCCTTCTATTTTTTAAAACAAAAATTCCTATTTCAAAAATGTAAATAGCTGGAGCCGTCAATAATTTCTTCTCTCTAAAGAGAGGCCTGCACGAACACCTTGAATTTACTTTATAAATTATTCTTACAGCTTTTTTCTGCAAAATGAAGATTCCATTATTCTCCATAGTTTATATATAACCATTATGGTTACAAGATAACCATTATCTTATATGTGTAGTGGCTCCATTGGCTAGTGGTGCCACGGCCGTATAAGATCATTGTTCGCATTTTTGAGCGTAGAAATGGACGCTGGACGTGGCGTCAACTAGGGGAGCCCCGGCCTAATAACAGTGTGGTCATTGGTGTGAAAACATCCATAACAGTATGTTGCAACATTTTTTATTCCCGCCACCGCCATACTTTCGCCAAATTTTTCAATTCTGATAAGGGATTACAGGCAACCCATTTACTTCTTTTTCAAACTAATTTTGAGAAAAATATTATCAAAAATAACTTTTCTAACATTAAAAATAGTCGCTTTATTCTTAATAATAAAAAATATTTATATTATTAATAAAATATATTATTATAATAAATATTTGTTACATAAATATATTATAATAAATTTTTATACTTGCCAATAATAAAGGCATTTTCTATCTATCTATCTGTTGGTAATGTTTTAGGAGCCTAAAATGATGAAAACCAAGGCTAGGCGTACACCGGTTAGTCAAGACAAGACAAGACGAGATTAGTCACGTTTAGTCACAGTACTTCACATAGTTGTTTATGAAGCAACACACACCGATTAGTCATTGCATCAGTGTGTGCTGCTTCATAACTATGTGAATTACTGACTGAACGTAAATCTTGTCTTGTCTTGACTCAGTGTACGCCTAATAAACAACAAAGGCAAATTTCAGGTGAGAAGAAGTGACAAACATAACTATAACATATGATTTGCGTATCATTTCAATTCAAATCTAATGGAAATTGGCAAAAGTATGGTGGATTTGTCCGAGCTAACCAATCAAATGGCCACACTGTTTGTTAAGATGTGTTAATGGCTGCCGCCCGTTTAATATTGTTATAAACAGCTGATCAACTACTATTGCATCAATCTGCGTTCTGTTGCGTTGAATACTCAATAAAATGGTGATTACAGACTACTAGATAAGTGTAATTATTGTTTTAAACCTCAGATCCGATTGGTTTCAAGGGTGAAACAAGTAACTTAACACTGTTATTATATACTATACAGTCTCTGTAGGTCAAGCTATTCCTGACGAACTGTAATTACCTCATTGTTGCCGAGAACCTTGTTGCGCAGCTTTTGAAGGCCGCCAGAGGTAGGAGATTGCAGGTCGGATCGGTTGATGAACTTTTTTTCCCTTTTTCATCGTGATAGATGCAGAACTCACAACTGCTCTTGTTTATAAACATTGTTCAGTGGTCGCCGTTGTTCTTTCTGCAAACCAAACAAATCAATGAACAAATAGTTGAATAATAAAAATCAACGACCAGACAGTTCGATGGAATGAAGAAGAAAGGGAAAAGAAGAGAGAGTTACGTTGTTTCCTGTTAATTTTGGTATAGAGCGAGATCCGCCATCTTGGGATGCATGCCTCGGTCACATGCGTTCAATCGGCTGGCACCCACTTAACTAGTTTTCAGAGTTATTTCTAAAATATCAAATTAAAAAATAAAAACATTCAAGTAGAAATAATTTGATTTTCACTCACATAGTGACGATCAGAGTCTGATGATGTCCTACACGATGATGAAACGATCGTCACTATGTACGGTAAGTGAAAATCAAGTTATTTCTACTTGAAATATTTTAATGTTATTTACCAGTAGAAAAAAGTATGGATACACAACTCAATAACTAAAATATCAGTTACGGAAACTCTACTTTTCTGAAAAATGTCATTATAAGTCTCTATAAAAGTCTATTCACACACATCCGTGCCATGTCAGCTCACCTCCAGCTACTTTGTTCTGCATGCGTCATGCAATGCTCTGTCATTGGTCCATTCATTGGTTGTTGACATAGACAAATCACAGAGCATTGGGCGCGTGACGCATGCGCAGAACAAAATAGCTGGAGTAAAGCTGGAATAGTACGGATGTGTGTGAATGAATTGGCGTTGAAGAGTGTAGGGCCAAAGAAGTACCCCTCGTTGCATGGAATCATGTCATAGTTTATTTTATTTTTGCTATGGATAATGTCCACATAAGTGTCTTTACTTGTGCGTGGGTAATGAGTTGAAAGATGATACGGTGAAAAAGTGCCAGACGGCACGGGAATCGAGCCCGAGATTTATTCAGTAATGAACAAATGATACTTAATGGAAGGTCCAATAGGCCCAGAACTGTCCCTTTTCCAATTTAAAACCAGTCAAAATGTGTGTTATGTAGCATACTGATGTAGTGTTGTTTGACGGTGAGGAGTTGAGCTCGACGGTGAACTGACCTTGCCTTGCAGAGCTTGAAATCCTTTGACTGTCCAATCACCAGGACTTGATCAGCTGAGAACACCGACAGACACGCCTCTACATTATCTCGCCTTAAAAAACAAAAATCAACATTAATAAATAAACAAATGTATCTCCCAGAAGATATTTGAATGAAGATTTTTATAAACAGACATTTTTGTATATTTCAGATAAATAAGAATTATATAATAGGTTATATATATTTAGGTGCTTAAAAAGAGACAAGAATATGGAGCTCTGATTTTGAAAATTCACTTTCGTTCAAGAGATATAACAATTGAGAATTGTTATACGCCTTGGCATACCTAATAAATACTGGCCATTTCCACATCCAGAACAGACATTTTCCCATTATATAATGTAAGGAAGAAGTTCTTCCTTCTCTGTGATGTTACTGAGTTTATACTCCGTGGCGAAGCGTGGTATACTTATTTGGTCATCGATGGATATATTCCCTATAGGAAATAAATAAAAGTATAAATTATACTCCACCTTAGCACCTTGCTGTTTACTTCCACCTTAGCACTGCTTTGAGACGAAGGAGAAAGCAGCTCTTGGTGGGGTCTAAGCAAGGCTATCGTTGAACAATAATAATGATTAGTTTTAGCCAAATACTCTCTGAACAATGAATATCTGTGATTGGAATATCAAACCAATATTGCCCAGCTTGGAAGGATAATGAACCAACTAGATGGATGTTTCTCAGTAAAATGTCTTTAATCACAGTGATACTGATACATCACAAAAGCAAATTGAAAAGCATTTTAAAATGTCTAAAAACTCTAATCAATCAATAGAAATAAACAAAATTCCATTCTAGAAACAAGTTTATCATGTCCATAAGTTATTATTATCTGTGAAAATTGCATAAGAATTGGTTAAGGAAAAAAGGTGATTATTAAGAATCCGATACTGATTAGATAATTTGTTAAATAAACATCAAATCCCTCCTTCACATCTAAATAGAACTATTAATATTGAAGTCAAACCTCAGGTAGGATTTTAGGTTATGTCTATGTTTGTTTGGATTTCAGAAATTTTGGTCACTGGCCCACTGCAAGCAGCTGTTCAGTCATCATCTGTTTAGAAAACAGTATTGTAATAAATTTAATTAAACATCATTGTAATAATCAATATCAAAAATAAGATACATAATTTTTTATATCCCTAAATAAATAACCCTCACTACATAATTGACAAAGTTGTTTTTATGTATTTCATTATCAGACTCCAGTTCCAATTTATCGCCTGCATTTAATTTTAAAATTGTTTTTACGTTTATATAATATTTAGATAAATACTCAAACATATCCTTATATCGAAGATTTGATTAAATATTTAATTTAATATTATAGCAGGATACTTTTAACTTGTCAGTAATCAGCTGTTTCAAAGAGCAATATCACAATACTTAACCTACAAATGCTGAATCTCGCAGATTATTGAAAAGGTCTTTTAAAAAGTTATTCTTTGAAAAGTATTCTTCAAAAAGGTTTTTTAAAGACTTTAAAGGTCTTTAAGACTTTCAATCCTTTTGATTATCGTGTCAAAATCACTGTTTAATTATTACCGAACAGCTGATTTCTGACAAGTTAAAAGGATCGAGCTATATATAAAACCTAGAGCGCACTGAGGTCTAATAGCTACGCCTCATTTGCAAAAGTGTTGTCACGATGCCAATGACACAAAAACGCTGTTCATGCGAGTAAATCGCAAAAATAAACCCTATCCTGCCAATGTTAAATTTTTGAAAAATTATACGACAGCGTATCTACAGATATAGAAGCAATGCTATTTTGGCCTTTGCGAACTGAAGTGAGGCAAGTAAATCCGAGCGGGAAATTCAAATTCATGCCAGTAGGATTGATTCGACTGATGATAATTACAGCCATGTTTTATGATGCTCATGATGATAATGACAATGATCTTTTGTACAGTATAGCATTAACCTTTTAAATTGTTATAGAACAGCTGATTGATGTACGCTTGTTTACTAACGTTAAATCAGCTGTTTTCTGACAAGTTAAAAGGATCTTGCTATACAGATATACACAAGATAATACTGTATAACCTAACCTCTATATTCTCTTTCTCTTATACCTTTCCTTTCACGCCTCATAACCTATGCTCTGTTTTGTATGATTTTGAAAATGATGTTGGTGAAGAAGGAGTGGAAGAATTTAATGAGGAGTTGAGGAGAGGAATGATATAAAGAGTGAAGAGAATTAAGTATCACAAATAATTTGAGGTATGTATGAGTAATAAATAAATTAATGTTTTAATGCAATTTCAGCTTATTATTCAGTGGTGTTTGTTATTTTTTATCAACATCTGTTCAACCTAAATGACGTTACTATTTTTTGGCCCATTAATATTTGAGGTTATAGTTATAGGTTATATGGTTGAGATAGTTTTCCTAACAAAATTTTACAGCAGTGTTCTAATATTATTGAAATTTGACAGTTTATCAAATCAATTTGTTTCTATAAAGGTTTGAAAGTTTGATGAGAATCAACTCAATTTGAGCCCAGTACATATGTAGGCCAGTAGGCTAAGTTGGTTGAGATTATTTTTGCTTGTTATTAGCCTTATTAGCTTATTTCTTGAGACGTTTAAATTGAATGAAATTCAAAGAAATATTTATGCGGATGAAATTAATCTTGAAACTCATGTAGCCATGTTTATTATTGAAGATATTGATTTATAAGTTACAGTGATATTCATTTAATTTGGCATTCATAAGTTAGATAGAAAGATATCATTTCTTGACGTTGCTGATGACCGTAGATTAGGATGGCAAATAATATCATAATATCTATCTAATGCCAATCGTCAAATTAAATGAATATCACTAACATATTTCAATCTCAAGAGATTCAACAGCTCTTATTCTAGTTAGGCTCAACTAGAATAGCCTACAAGTTGAAATTCTAGTCTTTCTTGTTGATGATTAATTTTGAATTCATACTTATTGAGACATTGTATAAAATTCATACTTACTTACTTTTACTTTTGTAGTCTTTGCCGGCAGCGCAGGACTGCGGGAGTCGTCCATTTATCTTCCCTTCAGGAGGGGGTCTTCACTCTTCATAATAGTCTCCTGTATGTGTGCTCCTCTATATACTCATTCAGGTTATAATATGGTCTCAGGCTTAAGTATTGTTTCAGGCTCCTGATGAAAGCATTTATCTCTTCGATATTTTTTAGGTCAGCTGGCAGCAGGTTGTAGAGTATGGTCCCATGTACATTGGTGATTTACTATATTTCTGTAGTCTGTGCTGTGGTAGGTCCATGTCATTTCTATTCCTTGTGTTATAACTATGTTGTTCTGATCTGAGTACTTGAGGTGATTTTTTAGCTTGGATGATAGATTCCAGGATGAATAGTGATATTACTGTGAGGATTTTGCACCTTATGAAAAGGGCTTTACAGTGTTCAATCCTATCCACTCTCAGTATGGTTTGTAGAGTCCTCTTTTGTACTCGCAGTATACTCTCCAGGTTAGTTTGTGCTGAGGACCCCCAGGCAGTTATGCGAGGCAAAAAGCGAGTGGTAGGTCACAAACGCAGTGTTCTCGTCTGATATATTTCTTATTCTCTTTATGACATAAGCTGCTGATGACAGTTTTTTACTCAGAGAATCTGTGTGAGCCTGCCAGCTCAGGTTTCTGTCAATCAGGATGCCCAGGAATTTAGTTTGGTTCACTGTAGAAATGTTATTATTTGTCAGTTCATCCTGTAAGTTATTTGATGGAGTGAAGTTCATGTGTACGGATTTCTGTTTATTTATGGTAAGTCTTAGTTGGTTACAGATGGTGGTAGATTCTTCCAGTGTGGTGTCTATTGTGGTTTCATTTGTTGAGTTTCTTTTAGTTGGTATTAATATTGTTGTGTCATCAGCGAATAGAATGCAACTCTTTCCGTTTCCAAGTTCTTTAGGAAAGTCGTTTATATATACTAAAAAGAGCAGCGGCCCGAGGATTGAGCCCTGTGGTACGCCCCTCGACACAGTTCGTATTGATGACTTATATGTTATGATGTTGTTTTCTGTGAAGTGATCAATTTCAACATACTGCTTTCGGTCCTTTAGGTAGTTGTCTATCCATTGTAGAGCTTTCCCCTTTATCTTTAGTTTCTTCAGCTTGATTTTTAGGGTTTTCCAGTCAATGGTATATATATGGCCGAGCCTATTATGTATTTATTATATTTTGGTATCTCTATTTGGGAAAACGTATTTTGACCATTTTCCGCTTTTGTTCAATAATTTTATTTCAATCCAACGCTCCCTGGATTGATTTCGCCAGTTTTAATCACAAATCATTGACATGAGATCGAGATGTGGCCATAGAGAGTTCAAAAACAGTACTCTGACTCATTATTTAGGTTTTAGAAAGCTTAGGGATCGAAGGTAGGCCTATAGCATAGCCCCCTTTAAACTACATGGCCGCGGCCTTCAATGTGACAACGTCGCTGCATCGGCTTGCATGAGCAATGCAAATCGGTTATGTGTTTTATAAGTCATGTGTTTGTAGTGTTTTTTATAAGTATGATTTTATAATGGAACCAGTCAGGAATGCGAGGTTGTCACATTGAAGGCCGCGGCCATGTAGTTTAAAGGGGGCTATGCCTATAGCCTTGGGTAATTCAAACTGAGTTTTTTACTATAGTGCTTTTCATCCTTGAAGAAAACTGGCCAGCTTGGTGCGTTATCCAATCAGAATGCCCGGCAATGTTGTCATATTGTGTGCTGTTCAATCATCTGGGCATCCATTTTTCTCGTAAATCTGTTCATCACTACCACGTGATAGTGGAGCGTTAGAATTGGCAATGTTGCAGGCATGTGGGTGTGATTTGCTAGCTCAAAAAGTGGTGTTGGACTGTCTCTGTGCTCAGTTGTCTTCAAGGATGATAACACGATGTTGCAAGTTTCTGTTTCTTATTTGTTTAAGAGCTTATGTTGAAGCGCCATCCTGTTGTGTGAATTCATAATTATTACATTGTATTACAAATTAATTGTGCTAACTTGATTTGATTTTTTTTTTTGTTTTCTAGTAAAAAATAATTTTCGTTATTCCTTCAAGTAATGATTATACATTTGATGTTCTGTCATTCGAAAACAGTAGCCTATGATGGATTCGACCGAGATAATCAATCAAAAGTGTGACATTCCTTGTCCACACTTTGATTATACAATTTCTGTAGATGGACCGTTAGTCCAAGCGCCCACTGAGGTGGCGTGGCAACACGCCAAATATAAACTTATGAAACAGCGCACACGGAGGTGATGCGCGCTGTTCCATTTAGTTTCATATGTTTATATTTGGCGTGGGCGCTTGGCCTTACGGTCTCGCACATTGCTTTTCCTACTGGCAGAGCTGAGCTGGCATCAGCTGTTTTTAGAATTACAATAATTCTCCATCCGCTGAAAGTTCGATATTATATTTAACTGGAATAAGAAATTCCTTCCAAATCATTTATTTATGCCAAGTGATGTGAAGATTAATCACATAACAAGAAGGTATCATGTTACTGAGTCTCGTACATTGAAAAATATTCATGATATTTTCATAGGTCTTAATTTTTTTCAGGTAAAATCCTCCAAGCCTCCCCTACCGCCAGCTTCCAGTGCAAATAAATCCAGCCTGATAGTGCCTTCTGCATCCAGCAGTGAAGAGTAAGACGACGACAATGATAGCAGCATGGTTGAAACCAAGCAACACTTGTTAACGACACTAGTGAATTAAAGGTGATCAAATAGAAAAACATTTTTAGAATTTCAGTCTGAACAATTTAATGTAATGGAACTCCCTTCAACACTTTCAGTTCAACCAGATGTCCCGTAATATTTTTCCATTTGGAAAGACAAATTTAACTATATTCTGTTCACCGAAACAAGTCAGTAAATTCAACTTCTAAGTAAGCTTGTGTGTGTGTGTCTTTTGTGAGTGTATTGCATGACGGCATGTTCACAATTCAGCGTATGCAACTAATCACGTATTCAGCTGATACGGATTGAGAGCGAGAGAAATTTAGTTACAACATGCCTTTGACTCGGTCGTCCAGCTGTTTTCCGATTCACGCACGCACACTTTCTTTACGCACACTGACTTGTTTCCGTTAACAGAGTTCAATAAAATTCCATAGAAGTTGAACCGAAGAGCTTAGAAATGGTCAAGAGCACAGTAAGGGCCTGGCCACATACGTCTATGCTTTGCTTCACTTCACTTACTCGCAAAAGTATAATATAATAATAAGATATAGATATTATCTATATTATTTATTGTCTTTCAAAATACAAGGCGAAGTTAAGACTCGCAGGTCCTCTCTTACACTTAACCTTAACCTATATCGTATGGTATATAGAAGTGAAGTGAAGCATAGACGTATGTGGCCAGGCCTAATGGAGCGGGGACTCCATTGTATGAGTAGGGTCCTTCCTTATTCATTTGTAGAAATGGTGTGTCTCATTCTATAAAACAGCTGAAGGAACATATTTGAGTTGACTTTTCTTTCCCCCATCTTTTCAAAAGTTTCAATACAACTATTTACAAGTAGATATTCCACTCCTGAAATATTTCCATGGAATTGTATTTCACATAATAGGATGCATATTCAATATAAATTCGACAATATATTACATGCATTTAGAGGCTTGTGAGTTATTATTTGAAATCTTTACGACTGTGTGTACAAATTCAAGTAGGTATTGTAATGCTAAAATATGCTAAACAATTTTACAAACCTTGGAAGTTGTTAACTTGAGTTATCTGATTTTCAATGGTAGAGAATTGATCGAATGTTGACTTTATTACTAGTTTAGTCAACAAGTTTGTGCATCAAAATATTAATATATGGTCGCATTTTCAGATTGATGATGGAGAGCCTCACAGTTGCAATTGTTCTAAAGAGGTGATGGTATCTTGGAAGGCAATGTGCGACTAGATGATGGTTGTAACTACAGTATCTAATTTTATGGCTGAATGTAAGTTACTGTTATTGGCGTATTCCTTTCTACTGTTCTTCCACTACTGCGAGATTTGATGTGGAATCTAGAAACTCACACTGATACGAATCTGTTGCAATCTGATACTGTTTCCAAACGATACAGTTGTGAGCGAGCAAGCGGTGCTTTGCGCTGCATAAACTTGTGTTGTATTATTTAATGTTTTGTGATAACACTAAAGATTACTAATTCTCTTGATGGATTCCCTACAAATCTGGACATTTTACAAGACTCTGCTTTCCGAACTAACTACTCTGTGATTATTTCACTCTTGAAAAAAGCTGCAATATTAAATCATTGAATATCTTTTACAGTGTATTCGATTTTTCCTTTTGAAAATAGTGCAATAACAATTTAATTGTCCTTTTTTACAGTGTATTCGATTTTTCTTTTTGAAAATAGTGCAATAATAGTTTAATTGTCCTTTTTTACAGTGTGTTCAAAAACTCTACATGATTCAAGGATGGAAACCCTCATTGAAGGAAGGAAACTTAAAAGAGAAAATTCCAGTTGAAGGATGGAAAGTCTTCTTGAATGATATCTTACTACCTGAAACCATGGATTCCCAGTTGATTATCGCAGAGGACCTCGTGATACAATCTCAAGCGGAGGAGTTTTGACCAGGTTAGTTAAAGAAACACTTTTCACCACTCATATTTTTACCAAAACTACAGTTGTGAGATACTTGTATATCTTGACCCATGGACATTTTGGGTGGCTACCCAGTTTGACTCAGACCTGTCATTTGGTCGAATCACACACACAAGCTCACTCGGTGTTTACATTCACTGACTGGTTTCGGTGAACAGACTATAAAGTAATCCACGAACGTGGAACGCCGTGGATGGCCGTGAGCCCAGCAACTGCTATCTGACTTCAGTCAGCAACCCAGTGTTGCCAGATAACATTTGGCAGTTTTTCGAGTAATCGTGTAATCTAACCCATCAGCCAAATGTTATCTGGCAACACTGGGTTGCTGACTGAAGTCAGATAGCAGTAGCTCAATGGGCTCACGGCCTTACATCCACGGCGTGGCTACTTCCACGTTCGTGGATTACTTTGCGGCGGGCCTAACTACCTAGCTATTTGAATTTTGAATCAATGAATTCGATCCAGACGAAGATATAACATGAATTGAAATATTATCGTACATAATAATTATTGAAGAAACGAAAATCAAATATAAATATAGTTGTGAAGACTTGTGCCACAGCAAACATTGACAACAGAACTAAATAGCAAGAGGAGGTTCGATGAATGTGCCTCTGTACATAAATATTATATCATATACTATGAATTGTTATTACATTGAGTTGGTGGTAGAACTGATTGTCAAATGCGGGTCGTCAAATTTTGGTATGAGGTATGAGCCACCCAACGAACTATTCCTCTGAAACCGGTTTAGCAACGTTGAAGTTATTCAATCTTTGAAACAAAGTTGTAACTTTGAAGTTGAGAATTGAAGTTTTTACCAAAACGACGAGCAGATGTCTCTAATTTCATACGTTTAATCCTTTTTCTGTAATTGTATTCAAATTTCTATTGCAATTTTACATTCTACTTGATTTAATGTACAGTGATATTCATTTAATTTGACGCTTGGCATTAGATAGATAGAGAGATATTGTTTCTTTGCCATCTACGATCATCAGCAGCGTCGAGAAATGATATCTCTCTATCTATCCAATGCCAAGCGTCAAATTAAATGAATGTCACTGTGGACAGTATCTTGAATGTGAATGTTTTGCTTTGTGTAAATAGCTGATGTTTTGTAGTCAATTATTAAGCTTGCCTACTATGTTTTTTGTCAACTGAGATTGTCTACTATTGTATGTGTTTATGTGATATGCTGTGTTTTGGTGAATGGTATGAATGCAATATTTAAGAAACTTCATTATTAATCTCTTCAAACAAAATCAAGTTGATTTCCGGCGTAAGTTACTACAGCCTATGTGTTACAGAGACTGTACAATCACAGTGTGGCCATTGGATGTCACACTTTCTATTGGTTAGCTCGGACAAATCCACCATACTTTCGCCAATTCCCATAAGATTTGCATTGAAATGATACGCAAATCATATGTCAAGTTGAGTGATTCACTTCTTACCTACAACTGCCTTTGCCAGTGTCTAGTTTCCAACATTTTAAGCTTTTCAAACAATACCAAGATTAATAGAGACTGTATTTAATAAGTTATTATTTAAGTTGTTTCTCTTAAAAATAAGTTTGACAAATGGGTTCATGTTTGCCTATAATTCAATATCGAAATTAAAAAATTTGGCAAAACTATTGCGATGGCGGGAATACTGAATGTTCTAACACACTGTTATGGACCTTTTCACTCCAATGACCACACTGTGATTATTCAGTCTCTGTAGTATATTTACGCCTACACTTGATACATTGCAATCCACAGCTAAGCTGATCCAATGGAAGGTAGTGCTTATGAATGCAATCAGCTTTTTATACAACCATAATATTATTGGACTATCTGAGAGATAAGAAATAGGCTGAGCCCGTAGGCGTAGGCCTACTATTTCTCTTCTGAATTTTGATGAGTAGCCTAATGCTGTCCAAAATAAGTTTATGTATTTTCAGTACCTACACTTCACTCAAGAAGTTCTGGTCCTGAGATAACGTTCTAAAAATTTTGAATTTAGAGTGATAAGAAATTTCACCCTGGAAAGTAATTAATCTTGTTCACTCATCAATATTTTTATCAACTGCTTTAATGTTACTCAAGTTTGAACTCCAAGCAGCTACAGATTACATAGAAGTTGTGCTAATGCATCAGTAAAAATTAATTTTTTTCGGTCTCAGTAATATTAGCTGCTGATTTTTACTTCAAACTAAAACCTAACCTATCGTTCAATCTGTAGCTGCGGTTGCGTGAATTATTGATATTAAATTAAAAACCAAGTTTTCAAGTAGTATGAAACGATTCAAAACGTCATAAAGTAAACATTTCAAACAATAAAAAATATAATATGAACTCTCTAATGTGAAATAGCTATAGCCACTAATAGCTATAGCTATAGCCACTAATAGCAGCTAATAGCTATAGCTAAGTGAACTACAACAGACAAGCCTTAGTTCTAGTTGTTAAACAATAAGTTATTTCTTTTCATGGGCAGATTTAAGGGGGGGGGGGCTTGGAGTATCCTCTAACTCCGCCCATGTTTCTTTTAGTTTCATTTCTTAGTTGGTAATCAATAAGTTTTACAAGATATTTGTATTAAAATAAAATAGGATATTACGCTACAAGACCGGGAAGTAGGTGTTTACAGTACAAGCATTAGTTCCTTTTCGCCACACTACGGGCCGACGTACATGGAGGCGTTGAGAATAGACAGAAAATACATGCAACTAGAAAACAGATGATATGAGCCTACTGACGAAAACAAATTCAAATCATGGCATGGATGTTGAAATAAATTTATATTAATATGATTCTATTAAAGCAACTAATATTTAGTAACCTGCCACTAACAATACCACAAAACTGTTTGGAGTGCTTCTGTTCAAGTGCTACTCTATTTATCCGTAGAAACAGTCATTGCTCTTCGTCTATTCTTAGGCTAGGTGTACACCGGTTAGTCAAGACAAGACAAGACAAGACGAGATTAGTCACGTTTAGTCACAGTACTTTACATAGTTGCTTATGAAACAACATACACCGATTAGTCATTGCATAGTTGTGTGCTGCTTCATAAGCATCTATGTGAATTACTGTGACTAAACGTGACTAATCTCGTCTTGTCTTGTCTTGACTAACCGGTGTACGCCTAGCCTTACTGTGAAACTTACACACATAATTTCCTTCCTCTAATAGGGAATGAACCCCTATTAAAAATCTAAAATCAGGAGAAACGAAGTGATTGAACTTTCGTGTATCAAAACATGCCATCTGACATCACTCTGATTACCTAGTTTAAATCAGGTTTAGCCAATTTGCTTTCCAGCAGTTAGTTTTCCAAAAATAACATAGCTTTTATGACATAATTATGGAAATGGACTTCCCCCTTACACAATTGTTTGTTTACAAATTCACACAAATTATATATTGTTTGGAAGATGACGAACTACTCGTTAAGAAACCTGAATGTGTCAACTTCCTTATAATAGCTGAGAATTGCTTGAATGTTTCACAAATTTATATAGGCTCTCTGTATTGGACATCATTATCACTAGAATTATCTAATTTTTGTGTAACAATGACTTTATCAGCGTTTTTCTGCTAGTCCTTCTTCTTCATTTCTCCTTTTTTCTGTCTTTCTTTCTTCTTCTTATTCGTCTTCTTCTCCCTCCTCTTCTACTTCTTCTTTACCACTGTCTTAAACTTTTTCTTCTTGCTCCTTCCTTCATCCGATTTTCTTCAGCACTGTTTATCAATTTCTCTCACAAGTACCCTCTACTACCAGAAAAAGTAATAGAGATAATAAATAGAATGGGTTGAGACGAAAATACATCTATCCAAAATGTCCATTCCTACAAATCTGATTCTCTAAAAATCTTCAAGGATCTTCTGTAATAATAAACACTTAACATAAATGTTTAATAATACTTCCACCATTCTTTTTTTCCCCTACTTTATCTTTCTCTGTCGCTGTCTATTATAGCACTCATTCTGCTTTGACTTTCTCTTTCTCTCTTTATTTCCCATTTTGTACTCCCTTTTCAATATTGAATTTTTGTTAGCGCAAAATGTGAATTGAGAAGTGGACTGTATGATATTAAAAATGATTAAAAAGAAAAGGCTCAAAACTCAATGATTGGGAGAGCACAAACATGTCACAACGGATGAAATCAATATAATAAATTATTAATAAAAACTTATCAGCTTTCCTCAGTATATGCAGCTTGAATTAGAAATACTTCTAATGAACTCAATGGATTGAATAAAAATGATGTAAACAAATTCAAATCATGGCATGGATGTTGAAATAAATTTATATTAATATGATTCTATTAAAGCAACTAATATTTAGTAACCTGCCACTAACAATACCACGGTAAAATACCACCAAAACAATAATTAATTTCATAGCAACAATAAATTAATTAGAATATTTTATTCAAACTAAATAGGGTTGTAGCGTATCGAGAAAAAGTGCATTACCGCCCCGCCCCATCTCGCGGCTCGAGTATGAACTGGAACTTCTCGCGAAGATCACCTGATTTTACCGTGCTCCAGCTGTTTTTATTGTGCTTCAGCTGTCTACCGTGCTCCAGCTGATTTTACAGTTGCCTAGCCAAATCTCACCTGTAAATGATAACTTTCTAATCTATAAAGTGACCAGCTTCTTACCATGTAGTGTGGCGAAAAATAAAATACACATACATGTATATAACAGAATGATATTAGTTCATTTTCAGTTGCGAGTCAGTTGAGTTAGGCCCGCCGCAAAGTAATCCACGAAAGTGGAAGTAGCCACGCCGTGGATGTAAGGCCGTGAGCCCATTGAGCAACTGCTATCTGACTTCAGTCAGCAACCCAATGTTGCCAGATAACATTTGGCTGATAGGTTAGATTACACGATTACCCGAAAAACAGCCAAATGTTATCTGGCAACATTGGGTTGCTGACTGAAGTCAGATAGCAGTTGCTCAATGGGCTCACGGCCTTACATCCACGGCGTGGCTACTTCCACGTTCGTGGATTACTTTGCGGCGGGCCTTAGACCCAAGGTAGCATAGACTCAGATGCATCAATGACGCCCGAACAATCACTGACTGAATGATGATTATGCACTACCACAGAGAAGGTGGTATGGTATAAACACCTAAGTTATAACCTTTCTCTATGGAATATTCTTCCCAATGCAGAGGATGATCCTATTTTTATTATTTGATATTATAAGAAGCAATAGGCATGACCATCGTGTGTGCCAAGTTCAGTTATAATCTATTTTAACTTCAAATCTAAGTTATACTCCAAATTGTTTTAAATTTATCAACCTGTATTGAATTGGTTGATCCGTTTGAATTGTATTATTTGTTTTTTTTTCTAGATGTCAAGTCATTACTGCACCTCATATAGATCAATCAGGAAAAGCCAGGAGAAAATTCATCAGAATTATAATATTGCAGTCGCCCAGAACTTACAAGTTTGGATGAGTGGATAACTTCAAATAAAAATCAGGCATATCTATGTGAGTTGAACAAATTTTGAAATAATTTTTCAAGAAACTCATGCTTTAATTAATTCAGTGAAGTATACTTCACTGGCTAAAACTTAGAATTCAATGAATTCAGTGAATCTTCACTGGCTACCAGGAGTTTTAGTAAACTTTCCAATTGCATCCAGTATTTATTTAGCATGTTGACGCTGTTAATAACGGTGTTGTGGTCCAAATAACATAATATATTTCATTCATTAATATTCTAAATGAAATTCATCTTCAATAACAGAAATTGAAACATGTAGGCTACATTCATAGAGTGGTGCAGATATAGGTATACCGTTTTAGTTGACTGTCAAGGCAAACAGTTTGGACACAACAGGAAATGAGTCCATCGGTCGAAAACAACACTTGTTTCTTAACATTCTCTAAGCAGATTGTAAAAGTTTAGTTTCTGTATAAATAAACGTACTGTACTTTTCTATGAAATATACCTACTTTTGCACCCCTCTGTATAGTATTAAAGAAATAGCACTTGATCAAAATGTAGGGCCCATTCCAAAAGTAATGATCCTTATTAAAAAAAATATTGTTTCAATGATCGGATTGGTACAAGACCTTAATAATCTTCTGCATCAATTCATTCTTGGAGAAGAGCCTTACAAGCCATGAAGGCATCGTTGCCTATTGTTCTATTGAATGTGTCCTTGAGTGCTGCTTTGAAATTATTTTTCATGTTCTCAATCGAATCCCAGTGCTTTCCCTTTAGCGCTATTTTCAACCGTGGAGACAGAAATAAGCCTGGGGGAGATAGTTCCGGGCCTTAGTAAGGCCGTGGAACCAGGCCGAGGTGAAAAAGGACACGTTAGTCGGTTACGTGGTCCGCCGTGCGCGTTGTCATGCTTGATTATGTTGATTATGCCTGAGATCGTTCTCCTTTGTCCATCGTCGATTTCGGATTATTCAGGGCATCTTCCACCTGGTAAATACTCAACAAACCGTCGCACAGTAGCTGCACATTCTCGTCGATTTGAGAGGTCATTGGGCGTTCAGAGAAGCTTCATCAGCCACCTCTTCCCAGACCTCCTGAACGTCTTGCCCCCACTTGGGAATGGGATAAACACTTATCCTTCAAGACCCCTAAAGCATTGAAAACAGATTGCGATGAAAAACAGAACGAAGCAGAAGCAGAACGAAAAAATGACGAAGCAGAATAATTTGATTGCAGATTTGAGTTCGATGGTAGTTTCCGTATTGAAAACTCTAAACAGAGGCTCGCGAAAAGTCCCGTCCGATTGACCTAAAAGCTAAGAGTCGGAATGAAAAAAATTAATTATTCAGGGTGAAATTGAATGATTGTTGTGAATGAAATTAATAAGCTTGAAGTAATAGTTTGCACGTGCCTTGTAAACATTGCACTTTTCTTGTATTATAAACAATGTCTACTCCTTATAATTATTTTTTCTTATTTTTCAGACTTCTGATCTTCACCGCGACCTCGGAGTGGAATCAATCATCAGTGAAATGCAAAGAAACATGAGGAAAGGCTTCACCAACATGTGAACGTGTATACAATCCAGCTGCTCAATGTCCATGCAATAAGAAGACTACAACGTGAAAAGCCACATGACTTGGTTGAGTGCTAAAGTGTGAAAGTGCAAAAGCAGTTCTTATAATATGTGAAAAATAATCAGATAGTTTTTATTCAGTATAGAAGGATAAACTAATCAACAATACTTCCTTCAACAATCATTAGCAATCTAAGGAAAATAGAATAGCTTATTAGTCCTTGACTATGTGCTGTAGTAATAATGAAAAAAATTCAGACTGTTGAACGCGTGGCTTATTCGACTGAGACACCTTCAAACAATTGAGTTGTTTCGCTTGAAAGAAGCGAAATGAAGTGAATATTTTTCATAAACTATAATGAAGGCTGCCATGTTTCATAAAAAACATTTCAAATTATTTTAATTTTCAAATAATCACTTGTAAATCATTTATAAAGTTAATTTCATAAATTGCATATGTTTTTGTAAATTTATATTGTTTCCATGTTAGTATGTTATTTGGTTTTTATACAAGAGTTTTTTTTGGAAATTTTATAATAAATTGAAATTTTATTAATACTATTATTTTTCTGTATTATATTTTTATAAGTATTGTTTACTCTGGTGAAGTTAGCCCTACCCAATACGACAAAACATTGTCATACTGTATCTACGAGTGCTAATTTTTCGAGAAAAACTGTGCTGTTCATTCACACAACTGTACAGTACCATAATTTGAAAGTGGGTGGTGCTGGCACAACAGATAAAAAAAAATGTTCCATACAGAATTTTAGAGCTGAATTTGTGTTGTTCTAGGCCACAAGGGAAAATATTTTCCCTCAAAACAAAAAAGTTATTCAACTTTTAGTTTTTTTGCCAGTCCCACCCAAAGCATCAAAAATGAAATGTCATATTATATGAAATTAAATATGGTTGTTGTGGATATCCATACTTCGTGTACTGCAGAGATTAATAGAATAAAAGATAACTTCGTGCTGTACAGTACTTACACTATTTTGAGTCGCGGACGCGTTTCGAACAACGTTTCGTTTTTTAAGGTAGTCAGTCGTAGCCCAAAGCGCCGAGGATGAACATCATTGTTTGAAACGCGTCCGCGACTCAAAATAGTGTAAGTACTGTATAGCACGAAATTAAATAACTTTTTCGTGCTGTTTGTAGCTGTCTATATATTTCTTATTGTTTATAATAATTTGTTCTGCTGCCTACTTTCCACTGATAAATTTGTGCTTCTAATGACAAAAGTTATTTGGTTTTTGAACGTTCTTGTCAACTCACCTATCTCATGGAAGTTATTGGATAATGCAGAACAAACTCATGTCCTAATGATTCACTATAATGTTCAGCAATACATTATAGTGAATCATTACAATACGACCCTTATTACTAGAATAGAACAATAGGCCTACTAGTATTTGCTGAGCAGCAAGTAATAAGATTAAAGAAATACCTACTAAACAATGAAAAATTGTCAGAAATAAAAGATTTTTAATAAGAATAGGACTCCGTTGGTAGAAATCACATGATATAGTAGGCATAAATTAATGTGGAAAGTTCTTCAGAATTTAACTATCAACTCAGTCACCGTCCTAACAACAGTTTTTCTTGAAACATTCTTCATGTGACTTGCGCATTTCCAGCCTCAAGCTCATACAAAAATATTCATAATGACTCATATTCAATGAACATAAGTTGTAGAAAATAAAATGGTGAACAAAAAACGTTATATATGAATTTTCACTAAATATCGAAATAAAGGCATAAAATTTGAAAAACCTGGCCAGTCTTGTCTCACAGAAGGCATCAGAGAATGAGACAAGATTAGATTTTATTCAAAATACTGTAGTTATTATGCTAGAAATAGCTCACAAAAACTATGCATCATCTTATTTAAAATTCAATTTTCTACAATTCGATATGATAAAAAAAGTTCGGCAACAATCAACCGTTGATAAGTTATTGTCAAAACATCAATACAGTGTTTGAACAAAGAGAAAAAGAACTAACTTAGCTTTGAAAACGCTACAACTTATTATGTATTATTGAAATGTAGGCTACAAAAATTGTAGATGAAAGTAAAGGTCATATTATGATTAAGAAAAATATATGTAGCTAAATTGTGCTAGAAAATGTTATTTTGAAGTTGCAGACAAAAATGAGTGAAAATTTTACCAAGAATATACGATCTATCCATTCTTTAAAACTAAATAAATATCGTATTTATTAGTTTATGAAACGTTTTCATACATAGAATAGTAAGGAATTTGATCTTCTACAAGCTAGCATCGATCAAATCGTGATACAAAGCACCATAATGGAAGCTATACATGGAAAAAGTGGTAGAAATTCAGCTGCAAATGCGAATTACAATTGTTCCAAGCTGGATAACTCATCCATTTCACAGGTATTTAGAAATTTGGATAATGAATCTTGTAGAAAATTCAATTTCCTAAAATAATATTGGTCATATGAAAAAATTGGCTATGATGTACTGTTTAGAAGTTATAAACAAAAACATGCGTCAACTACAGTTTTACTTCAACATTCATTTCTGAAATCTCCAATCTCACCCGAAATAGCTTCAGTAGATGGTCAGAAGTCAAGTTGTACAGCCCGCGACAACTAGCGGGAATCTTTAAAACTACTACAATGAACTTTACTTTTGAGCCGCTAGGTAGCAGTAAGAACGGTATAGAAATTCCCTGGATGAATTCAAAATATTTGCATATTCCTTTTACAAGTGAATAACTGAAAAATCTAATTTTATTAACAAATACATTCAACTTAGGTCATAAACTTTATGTAATACATGAAATTAGATAGTTATGAAAATATAAAGCGTATGATTTCGTCATTTTTTTGCTCGATAAAGCCTTCATAATGTCTTGCAATCTGATAAACATGAACTCTTGATCTGGTAATGTGTATTATTTTTCACAGATAACTTTTCAACCGCTCATTGTATCGAAATATATCACTGAACAAATTTCATAGAAAATTGAATTTTCTTCAAGATTCGATCCATTTTACAACACAAAATTACCAAATAAGTTCACAAGATGCCTGAAAGTCTAGAAGTTAAGCCATTATGGTTTATGGTGCCTCAACACGATTATACTAATGAGGTCACCTAACCACTTTTTCAATTTTGTATTGTATTTATATGTTGTATCATTGTATTGTTTTTGGAAAATGTGTGTAAATAAATAAAATGAAAAATGATGAAATTATTGGGTTTACAACAACTCCAATATAGGTACTTATACTTCATGAGGTTTTAACACTATTATAACAACTGAATTTCATAAATCCCATCATCATCATCGATCACAAATTATATAATTTAAGTACTGAACAGTTCCTCAAAAACTTGTCCAAAACGAATACAAAAATCAAATTTTAGAGACCTTTCTCGATCTTTATCTTTTAATAATAGCTTTCTCGCACAATATACAACAAAATATTATAGAACATAATTTGTTGAATATTAAATTCTTCACGAAACTATATATGTAAGATAGTGGCGTAACGTTTGCCAACTGGGCCTCCCCGCAAAAAATAATTCCGGGCTCCTCCTTCTAAAATCTCACGCCCCTCTCATAAGCCTGGTTTTCATTAGTAGAGTTAGTGGTAGAGTTCCCTGGGCGAGTACTAACTATCTTGTGAACTCTCCCAATGAAAACGTTCATAGTAGAGTAGAGTGATGGTAGAGTACTTGTTTTTGGTAGAGTAGAGTGGGATAGCACCGTGGGATAGTACTCTACCACTTGCCTTCCCCCACCACCGCTTCTCACTCTACTCTACCACCACTATCCTAAAGAAAACAGTCTCGAGCTAGTAGAGTAGAGTCTGCTAGTAGAGTAGAGCTGGTAGAGTAGTGTCATTTCAAGGTTAGATCTGTTCACTAGACAACACACTTTACCTACTATTCTCAATTGTAGTGGAAACAGCTACTCGACCAAGTGAGTATAGTAGAGTTAGTACGGTAGAGTTAGTATGCTAGTTACTCTACCACTAACTCTACTAAAGAAAACCAGGCTTTAGCCCCTATTCCCTGAACCGCAACCATTAAACTCATTAATGAGAGCATACCTCATGAGTGAATAACATATACAATATACATGTAATAAAATAAAACATGCTCTTGATTCAATTCTACAATAATTGTAATAATTATTAGTGATTTATAATAATTCATAAAAAAATGGTTACTAGATTAAAGTAGCCTGGTGTGACACAGGCTTTACTAACATATTACAAGCAGACACACAGGCAAAACTCATTTTGAAAGCTAGCAAAATATTTTTGTTCACTTGAAGGAAAGAAAGATAGTAAAGACGGAATAATTGAAAATCGAACATCATACTGAAAATACGTGTAGGAATGCAATATGAATATTTTTTTTACAGTAATAAAGAATTAAAACCCACTTTCACAAGCTCACTGCTGACAGCTCATTTCACAAATTTCTAAAAATGAAATTTTAGAAAAATTTTTGAAAATGAAATAATGAATTGAGATTGACTGAGTAAGCTATAGGCTATTCTTCGACAACTCTTGCAGTCTATTTCTATTATGATCAGGAATTCGATGGGCGAAACAATATATTTGTGTAAACAGTCTGTGTCTGGGGACCGGATGTCTGTCTCCATTCAATGATTTGTAAACAAAATTCATTATTTTCCAATAAGCTACTTTAAACCAGCAGACCTTTTGTTAATTGTGCAACTATTTACGTTCTTCCGTCATAACAACACTCTCTGGCAATTTTTAATTAACTGACATTCTAATTGTTGATGCATAATTTTTTTTTTACAATGACAATAATGAATTATTGAAATTTGTGTGCATGGTTGTTAATTGCCCAAAATAAAACTTTTGCTTTTCTTGTTCAATCATTACTTTAATTTTATTTCTTAAAAAAAAAATATGATATTATTCCAGGCCCTAGCCCGGGCCCCCAAGGGCCCGGGCCCCCCCGCGCCGCGGGGTTTGCGGGGGTGTAAGTTACGCCACTGAGCAGAAGTGTATAAATCGAAGCCGGTGTTTTTCTTAAAGCGATTCAAAAGTTTGTCTCCAATCATTTCTCAAGCATTATAAACCATTATGATTATCTAAGGTAGATTGATGTATTTTGAGCCAGTTATACTCACTTCAGCTACTTCCAAAATTTACTATAATAACATAACTATAGCATATATCACATTGGAATAGCCTCCTGAACGCTAAAAACCAAAACAATCACTTCTTATAATGTGTTGGTGTTGAATATTTTGCAGATATATTATATCAAAATCCATTTATTTACCAGAATAGAATGAATTAATTCATCTCACATTTTATGACTAACAACAATAATTATTTTTATCATTAAATTACATCTCCATGACACAATAATAATATTGCAGACAGAATTCAAAAAAATTATTAAATTATAACAATTTATGGCACGGCATGAAAGTAAAATCCAACCTGGACTTTGTTTTGCTTATTTGAGTTTTCGAAAAGAAATAGGCCTTTTCCAATTTATTGGATTGTGAACCATTTCAATATTTTTTTATTAAACTTTAATATTTATAGATTATTTTTAATATATAAGTGTTGGATAATAGTTTTATGACTTCATTTACTGATGAATCTACGAGAAACTGTCGGAAACATCGTTAACGGTCAAGAAAGGGAACAGCGTTCCCGGTTTCATCAAATAATATCTTCCTTATTTTTGATTTTAACAAAACCCCTAAAATAACATGTTTCATTGAGTACTTGACAAATTATTTCTTATAATATTTTATATTCTATGAAAAATATAGGCTACTAAATTGTAAGATAAAGATCGAGGTATCCATACTGAAGGTCTCTAAAATCCAATTCTTTTATTAGTTTTGAACAAATTTTGAGGAACTATTCAGCAATAAGATTCATGAAATCTATTTGATATAGTGTTGAAACCTCAAAGAAAATAGCTTTCATGAAGTATAAGATAGTATTCGAGTTTTAAACCCAACTGGCTTAACTTCTAGAGTTTGAGGTATCCTGTGAACTTGTTTGATCATTTTGTATCATCAAATTAATCATATCTTGTAGAGATTTCAATTTAATATAAAATTTGTTCAGTGATATATTTCGATACAATGAGCGGTTGAAAAGTTATCTGTGAAAAATCAAACCCATTGCCAAATCAAGAGTTCAAGTTTATCAGTTTTTAAGACATTAAAAAGCTTTTATTTAGCAGAAAATACGTAAATATACGCTTCATATCTAATTCAGAAGCTAAATTCATGTACTACATCAAGTTTGTGAGCTAAGATAGAGTTATTTGTGAATAAAATGAAATTTTTCTGTTTTTGACTTGTAAAAGGAATATACAAATATTTTGAATACATCGAGGGAATTTCGAGACTGTTTTT
The DNA here is from genome assembly GCA_017141395.1 of Laodelphax striatellus. NCBI lineage: Eukaryota > Metazoa > Arthropoda > Insecta > Hemiptera > Delphacidae > Laodelphax > Laodelphax striatellus. Next base: position 40,564,900 of record CM029533.1, on the reverse strand, counting down.
TACTGCTACCTAGCGGCACAAGTGTGAAGTTTGTTGTGGTAGTCTTAAAGATTTCCGCTAGATGTCGCGGGCTATACAACTTTACTTCTGACACAGATAAGGTAGTAATAGTAGTATATTATAGTAGTAGATTACTACCTTATCTGTGCTTCTGACCATCTCCTGAAGCTATTTCGACTGGAGATTTCAGAAATGAATGTTGATGTAAAACGATAGTTGACGCAGGTTTTTGTTCATAACTTCTCAACGGTGCATTGTAGCTGATTTTTGCATATAACAAATATTTTAGGAAATTTAATTGTCTACAAGATGCATTACCCAGATTCCCAATAACCTGAGGAATGAATGAGTTATCCAGCTTGGAACAATTGTAATTCGCATTTGCAGCTGAATTTCTACCACGTTTTCCGACTGTAGCTACCAAATAGTGCTTTGTATCACAATAAATTTTATCGATTTTAGCTTGTAGAGAAGATTGAATTCCCTAAAATCTAATGTATGAAAATGTTTTATGAACCTATAAATAAGATATTTATTAAGTTTTAAAGACTGGGTAGATCGTTTATTCTTGATAAAATTCGCACTCATTTTGTCTGTATCTTCAAAATGGTATATTCTAGCAACTTTTTTTCAGAGATTTCTTGTTAGTAATAATATGACCTACATTTTAATCTACAATTATTGTAAATTTTTTAATAAATGGAAAGTTATCGCGATTTTGAAAATATGTTAGCTCTTCTTGTTCAAACATGCTGTACGGTATCAATGTTCTGTCAATAACTTTTCAACGGTTGATTGTTGCCAAATTCTGCTTATTACATGATATATTGTAGAGATACAATTTCTAATAAGATGATGCATAGTTATTGTGAGCTATTTCTATCATAACTACAGTATTTTGCCTAAAATCAAGCCTTATCTCGTTCTCTGATGCCTTCTATGAGACAAGACTGCCTATTTTTTTTTCGATTTTATGCTCTTATTTCGATATCTAGAGGAAATTCATTCAGAACCTTTTTTGTTTACCATTTTATTTTCTACAATAAAATTTCTACAAGATGAGCTATAAACAGTGCTCATAAAACTGATAAATAACAAGTAATAAAGCTTTAAAAATTGAGTACATTCCAATTAAAGCAGCAACTCTTATAGTTTTCTATGAATAACTTTTGAAGGATGCATTTAAATTTAATTGAGGTCATGACAAGATCTCAAATCTCAAAAGAAAATTGAATTCTCTATAAGATTGTCTATTGAAATTTACAAATAAACCGTCTGAAAAGTTTGAAATTAAATAGTTATTCAGCTTGAAAAATGGTAATCCACATTTCCAGCTGAATTTCTTTCTCGTTTTTGACTATAACTACAAAATAGTGGATTTTATCACAATTTTATTGATTAGGACTTGTAGACGATCGAATTCCTAATAATTTTATGTAGGAAAATGTTCGATAAACTGATAAATACGATTTGTTTTAGTTATAAAGATAGATAGATCGTAATATATTATGTTTAGTCAAATAAGCACTCATGTTTTGTATAGAAAAATCAATCATAGAGGACCAATTTTATTCAAAATTAAATTTCCTATTAGAATATATATATTTTATGATACAAAACTATAAACTAAGGGGAAAAATCTGTCTTGAAGGAGAGGCATCACTCAGTCACAGTAGTAAACTATCTTGTGAATCAATTTTTGTATTGAAATTTCTCTCTGGTTGATTGTATAAAAAATAATAGAGAACAATTTTTATTTAGAATAAACTCTCCTATTAGAATATGCCTATTTCACTACACAAAACCATTAATTGACGTGAAAAATCTGTCTTAGAGTAGGCGTAAATTCTTTAGCTACGAGCCTTATTAGTTCCAGTATTATCAGAATCAGACAGTTAACTATTTTAGAACAATGGATTATTTATGTAATTGCATGCATACCGTATTCAATGAAATTACTTGCCATTCGAGTCAAGTAAAATCAAATTATATCAAAATTTATTCAGAATAAATTCATACGAGATAAATAAAATAAAGATTTTAAATGAAATAATTAACCAAACAATCAATAGAAATAAAGCGTGTGTTACCGGTACCATAATGTGCAGTTTTAGAATGTTTTATTTTTTTCAGAACTTTAAGACTATAAAGTTAATCATTTCTTTGGAAAGCAATTCTTGAATGAAAGATAATATTGAATTAACTTATTACCAATGTAAAAATTATGGAGAAACAGCACGTTTTTAAGGCTCTTCGGTTTCTATCATTCGCACATTACAATAATATCTTCACACCAATGAAAACCTATTTCTCATTAATTAATTAGTATTTTAATAGTTTATTGTGGTACATATTCTTTGACAGTGACTGAAAAATTTCCAAATATTTCAGGAAACATTGCACATTACAATCAAGCATATGGCAGCAATACAGACTTTCAACATAGACTTTATTGTTTTGCATTTTTGTGTTTTTGAAACGAAACATGACGATGCGTTCAATTTTGCATTGTTTCAAGAAGGAGAAAAAGACGGCAAAGAAGAAGTAGGAGACGAATAAGATAAAGAAGGAGAACGAAAAGAAGAATAAGGAGAAAAAGAAAAATGAGTAGAAGAAAGTGATGAAATAGGTGAATGAATAGGAGAAGAAGATGCAGAAGAAGATTGAAAAGAAGGAGGTGGTGAAGAAGAAGAAGGAGAAAAAGAAGTAGAAGAAGAAGAGAAAAAGAATGAGAAAAAGAAGAAGAATAAAAAGAAGAACGAGGAGAAGTCTAGTAGCCTTTTACGGTCACTTGCGGAAATACCCTTCAACTTCCTCTTGGCCCCAACAAATAGTTCCTGTCATAACTCGTTTTTGACATAACTTATATATTCATGTGTTTTTTACAGTATAGAATAAAAACAATTAACCAAAGTGAACTGCGAATTTATAACCCCTCATTGCTGAATATTATTGTCTACTTGTGTGTAGCTGCAGTTCACTGTGTTCAAGTTCGAGATATATAGAGTGACTTACAAGAAACGAACGTTTTTGAAATGGCTAGTATACATGTCTTTGGTAGGCGTGGCGGCGACGGAGGACAGGCCATGTACTAGCCATTTCAAAAACATCAGTCTCTTGTAATTCACGCTATATACAATAGCCTAATAATTGATAATTATAATTGTATTAAGTCACTTTTTACTTTACTAACAATTCATATGATTATCAATTCTGGCGCCTGTTTTATAAAAATTTAGAAGTCACGTAATACAGAAACAGCTGATTTTAATGCCCGTATTTGTTTTGGAGTTGTGATTCTCTTATATTACGTGACTTATAAGATTTATTAAACAGGGCCCTGGTTCACGTTACAAAGTTGTATTTTAATTATGTCAAACAGCTTACCTGCTTTTAGCAAACAGCTAGTCGTTCTCTATACTATAGTTATGGAATTTCTGTAATTTTCATAATCAGATTCATCCAATTTGAAGCTTGGCATTAGATAGATAGATAGATATTATTCTTTGCCATCGACAGCTACGGTCATCTGCAACATTAAGAAATAATATCTCTCCATCTAATGACAAACGTCCAATTAAATGAATCTGATTATACCATCCTCCCTGAATGTTATTTATCATCAATGAATGATAACACTTCATCAAATTTCTTGTTAAATCTAAAATATCCCCTGAACTTATCTTTATCAACTTGTAAATCTGACATAAAAAATGATAAAACTCTCCATACAATCTCCTTTTATTGTCGATTGAGTGCACCCAATGGGATCTATTATAATCAGATTCATTTAATTTGACTCTTGGCATTAGATAGATATTATTTCTTGACGTTGCTGATGACGGTAGAGTACGATGTCAAAGAAATAATATCTAGGCCTATCTATCTAATGCCAAGCGTCAAATTGAATGAATCTGATTATACTTAAAGAATATAACAGAGTTAAAACATCATCGTCACTGCTTGAGCTGTTATTGAGCCATGGAACACTTTAAAAAAAAACTTATAAAGCTGATACTGCCTTTCATGCATTCCTAATAAATAAAAAAATGGCTTATTTTGTTACACCTTGCCTGTCTTCTTGAAATAGGTTCTATTACAATTGAATCTCTTGAATGATTACAAAACAAGCATTTTTCAACCATTTCAAAAGGGTATAGTGTATCTCGCTTTCTCACCAGACATTATTTTTCATGGCTAATAAAAATTTGTACCTACTGTATATATTTTGAACGGAGGTGAATTTTGTAAATCCAATTGCATATTCTTGTTCCTCTATTCAAGTACTTTTCATCCATCCGAGTATTAAGCAATTTTTTTTACAAAAAAACCGCACAATCTTATAACTTAGTAAGCTACTTGAAAAAAGGAATAGATATGCTCAGATTTTGAAAATTTCCTTCTGTTCATGAATGGTTAATTAAAAATTGCTATTTGCACCTCAAAAACAGGCATTTTTATATAGGTTCTGAGAATTAGAACCTATATCTTTTGAACGTGGGCGAAATTCGTAAATCCAATTACATACATTTTCTTGTTATTTCCAGTAGTATATAAGCACTTTTTTCACCGAAATAACGAACGATATTTTATTATACATAATGGTTTTTATAAAGAAAAATAGGAAAAAATAAAACGCCCATACTATGATATCTCATATTTAGGTGCTTAAAAATAGACAAGAATATGAGCTCTGATTTTGAAAATTCACTCTCGTTCAAGAGATTGAATTGAGAAAGCATACGCCTTGGCATACCTAATAAATACTGGCAATTTCCAAATCCAGAACAGACATTTTCCCATTATATAATGTAAGGAAGAAGTTCTTCCTTCTCTGTGACGAAGGAGAAAGCAGCTCTTGGTGGGGTCTAAGCAAGGCTATCGTTGAACAATAATAATGATTAGTTTTAGCCAAATACTCTCTGAACAATGAATATCTGTGATTGGAATATCAAACCAATATTGCCCAGCTTGGAAGGGTAATGAACAAACTAGATGGATGTTTCTCAGTAAATGACTTTAATCACAGTGATACATCACAAAATCAAATTGAAAAGCATTTTAAAATGTCTAAAAACTCTCATCAATCAATAGAAATAATCAAAATTCCATTCTACAAAGAAGTTTATCATGTCCATAAATTATTACCTGTAAACATTGCATAAGAATTGGTTTAGGTTCATTGAGGAAAAAAGGGTGATTATTTAGAATTTGATACTAATTAGATAATTTGTTAAATAAATCATCAAATCCCTCCTTCACATCTAAATAGAACTATTAATATTGAAGTCAAAACTCAGGTAGGATTTTAGGTTATGTCTATGTTTGTTTTGATTTCAGAAATTTTGGTCTCTGGCTCACTGCAAGCAGCTGTTCAGTCCTCATCTGTTTAGAAAACAGTATTGTTATAAATTTAATTGAACATCATTGTGATAATCAATATCAAAAATAAGATACATAATTTTTTATATCTCTAAATAAATTACCCTCACTACATAATTGACAAAGTTGTTTTTATGTATTTCATTATCAGACTCCAGTTTCAATTTATCGCCTGCATTAAATTTTAAAATTGTTTTTACGTTGATATAATATTCAGAAAAATACTCAAACATATCTTTATATCGAAGATTTGATTAAATATTAAATTCAATATTATTGCAGGATACTTTTAACTTGTCAGAAAACATATGTTTTGAAGAGCAATATCACAATACTTAACCTACAAATGCTGAATCTCGCAGATTATTGAAAAGGTCTTTTAAAGAGTTATTCTTTGAAAAGTATTCTTTAAAAAGGTCTTTTAAAGACTCTAAAGGTCTTTAAGACTTTTAATCCTTTTGATTATCGTGTCAAAATCACTGTTCAATTATTACCGAACAGCTGATTTCTGACAAGTTAAAAGGATCGAGCTATATATAAAAGATGTGACACACCTAGAGCGCACTGAGGTCTAATAGCTACGCTTCATTTGCAAAATTGTTCTCACGATGCCAATAGCACAAAAACGCTGTTCATGCGTGTAAATCGCAAAAATAAACCCTATCTTTCCAATGTTAAATTTTTGAAAAATTATACGACAGCGTATCTACAGATATAGAAGCAATGCTATTTTGGCCTTTGCGAACTGAAGTGAGGCAAGTAAATCCGAGCGGGAAATTCAAATTCATGCCAGTAGGATTGATTCGACTGATGATAATTACAGCCATGTTTTATGATGCTCATGATGATAATGACAATGATCTTATGTACAGTATAGCAGGAGCCTTTTAAATTGTTATAGAACAGCTGATTGATGTACGCTTGTTTACTAACGTTAAATCAGCTGTTTTCTGACAAGTTAAAAGGATCCTGCTATACAGATATACACAAGATAATACTGTATAACCTCTTTGAATGATCTTGAAGGAGAATTTGGGAAAGAAGGTTATGTGGTCTTTCTATCTAGCGTATGGCTTTGGTTGGTGGGGAGACCCGAAAGTAGTTCCACCTCGCCGTTTATAACCTAATTCCAGGTTGAATTTCCATTTCACTTTGCAATATGTTCACAAATTCTGAAAAAGGTTATGTGGTGAGATGAAGATTGAAGAAGGAGAGGATGACTGGATGAGTAATGAGGAGAAGGAGATAAAGTATGAAGAGAATCAAGTTTCATTACAAATAATTTGAGGTATGAATAATAAATAAATTCATGTTCTAATTCAATTGTAGCTCATTATTCCGTTGTGTTTGTTAGTTTTCATCAACATCAGTTCTGTGTAATATAAATAAGGTTACTAGTATTTAGCTGACTAAATGAGGTTAGGTTATGGTTGGGATGGTTTTAGCATAATTTTACAACAGTGTTCTTAAATATTATTGAGATTTGACAGCTTATTGAATCTATAATTTAACGTAGATCAGTGTTGATCAGATTAGTTAATCTGATACAATACAATACTCTTCTATAACAACAGGTTTGATGAGAATCTACTCAATTTGAACCCGGTACCGTATTGTGAGTAGGCTAGTAACTTAGTTTAGATTATTTCAGCTATATTGTAGATAGCATTTCTTGAGACGATTAAATTTAATGAAATTCAACGAAATATTTATGAGGATGAAATTAATCTTGGAAGCTCATGTAGCCTTGTTTATTATTGAAGATATAAGTTACATATTAAGTAATTTCATTTTCAACAGTCTGAACTCATCTCTATTCTAGTTAAGACTACCTTGGCTAGCCTATATACAAGTTGAAAATCCAGTCTTTCTTGTTGATGTTTGATTTTGAATTCATACTTTTTGAGACATTGTATGAAATTCATGTATGCCTATATAATTATAGGCTATATTTATTAGTTGATATTTTCCATTTGGAAACATTAGCATTAAAACAATTCATGATATTTTAATTGGTCTTTATTTTTCAGGTGAAATCCTTCAAGCCTCCCCGACCACCAGTTTCCAGTGCAAAGAAATCCAGCCTGACAGTGCCTTCTCCTGGAAAGGCAGCTGCATATATCCAACAGCGAAAAGGAAGACGACGACAATGATAACAGCAGCACGGCTGAAACTACCGAAGCAACACTTGTTAATGACACCAGTGAATTACAGGTGAGCAAATAGAAAATTCATACTTTTTTGTAATTTCAGTCTTATTAATTTAATGTGATGAAAACTCTTAAAATTATCAGTTTAACCAGATGTACCGTAATATTTTTCCATTTGTAAAGACAAATTTAACTAATAAAATTTCTTAAAAGTTGAACTGAAGAGGTTAGAAATGGTCAAGAGCACTGTAATGGAGCGGAGACAGGTTGCTAGTCTATTGAGTGTATATAAACTTTATGTGTGCATTGGACTATTTGTTTGAATAGAGTAGATCAGGGGTGCCCAACCTTTATCAATCGAGGGCCACATTGTCAACATTCAAAGGCAAGGCGGGCCGAGGGGGAAGGGAAGCGGGGGATCGGGGGTCTCCCCCAGGAAATTATGTAATTTTCACCCTTATAAAACACATTTTAATGCTTCCTGTAATGTAAATGTTCCTTTTCGGTTTTTGCTGAAACACCATGTTAATGTTTTACGTTTCAGTTTTATTAATGTTTTTGTCTTTATGGTAACATGGCGGGCCACATAAAATCATCGCGGGCCGTAGGTTAGGCAGCCCTGGAGTAGATGATCATATTATGATCCATGTAGTGCTAGTTACCCATTGCTTATTTCTCCGGTGTGCGACCGGGGTTATTCACAAGAATAACTATACGAGCAAAATTAATGATCATAAATGCTATTTGCGACACCACAATACTTCACTGTCACATACAATACCATTTTAAGAAAACCCCTGAAATTCAAGAGTAGCCCTAAAAACTAGTCTACACGTTCCAAGCGGCTACGGAGCGTCTCCGCTCCATAAAGTACTCACAATGTCTTTTTCCAGGACCGAAGAGGTCAATGCTGTGTATGCAGTAGTTCACGTATTTATTCATTTTATGCATGATGAATAAATGGCTTCAATAGGTTAATTTAATCAGAATATCTCAAATTCTAATCTGAGTTCTGTAATTCGTTACTTTGCTTGAAAAGCTCGGCTATCAAAAATAACTACAGCGCTTTTCATCCTTGGAGACATCTGAGTACAGATATATACAGTAGAGGGTAAGAAACAGTACCCACCAACTTTCCCAGCTAGCCAATCACACGCCTGCCTCGTTGCCAATATGCACACTTCTACAATAGTGATGAACAGATGTTTAATTTATGATCATCTTCTCCACTTGTAAATCTTCCACTTGCATTAGATAGATAGAGAGATATTATTTCTTTGCCATCGTACTCTACGGTCATCAGCAACGTCGAGGAATGATATCTCTCTATCAATCTATCTAATGCCAAGCTTCAAATTAAATGAATGTCATTGTAACACACCGAGTCGTGATATCAGACTGAGATTTCGGTTTGATAAGCATGCGTGCACAGATGATTAAACAGCACACAATATGACAACATTGCTGGGCATTCCAATTGGATAACGCAGCAAGCTGGCCAGTTGTCTTCAAGGATGAAAAGCACTATAGGTAGCCTACTACAAAAAGCATAGTATTTTTCATAATTTTAGAGGAATTGAATCCCGTGTTTATGGATTGGTAACTCTATGCGAATCCCTTGCCTGATTTGAATAAAACTTTTTAATAATAGAATTTCGTAATCAAAACTACTATAAAAACTGTATTTTAATCTTTTTACATTTGAAAATTAAAATTTTATTTAATTTTTCCAGTATGCCAAAATGGATCTACTATGTTTGGAAGGATGATCAGCTGATTGGGAGCTATTCTGTTGAGAAGTGGGCCTCCCTCCCTTTCAAATCAAACACTCCAAGCACCTTTGAAAAATGTCAGTTTCACTTATTGATTCATTCATTTATACACTCATATTAATTAATTCATGCAACTTTCATTTAAAAAAAAATTGAATAGACTACTAAAGCGAATGGCTTATTGGTTTCATGCAAGAAATGTGCGCTCAAAATAGATCACATCTATTAAATAACTTAATTTCATAATTTATTAATAGGGAAAATACATTATTCACTTCAGAATACATTGTTATAATCGATCAATTTCTCTATTCAAAAAATACATCAAAATGTACATGAATGCGTCTCCATAATTATTTTTAACAAGAAAATAAAATACTAACAGAAATAAGTAAATCTCAGTATCTCAACAATAGTCTTAATATCTTGAGTTTGCATTATAAACAACTGTACAATTCTAATGCAATTAGGTACTTTTTCAAGTGATTTTTAAACCGCTTAATATCAAATTCTTCCTTAATACTAGCAGGCAGGTAACCCATGAATTAATGCCAATGTAGGTTGGGCTTTGTTTGTAATTTTCTCTACTACTTAATAATGAAAATAATAATGTCATTGATTGTAAAGAATACATTATTGGAAAAACTGAAAAATCGATACAGTTTGTAAATAATCAATTATTAATTAAGTTATTGATGCAATCATATTGGAAAAATCATCAATTCAGTTTTGTAATGTTATTTAAAAATTGATTCAGAAGAATAGAATTATATAACTTGAAAGTACATGTTATACCTGTATATTTGGAAAAAATATAGGATATCGTTTGGCTTGCGGGAAGTGCAAGTATGTACAGAGACATTAATTTAATTTGACGCTTGGCATTAGATGGATATATCGCTAGATCGATCGATACCTCGATAGATAGATAGAAATGGTAGAATAGAATGACTGCCTTTATTTTTTACCTGGGAGGGCGAAGTTAGGGCGCAGTCGGCCCTCTCTTACACTTAACCCTCGAAGATAGATCGATAGATAGGGGCTATATAGATAGAGACTATATGTATAATCACAGTGTGGTCTTTGGTGTGAAAAGGCCCATAACATTTTGTTGAAACATTTTTTATTCCCACCTCTGTCATACTTTTGCCAAATTTAACTTTGATATGGTGGCCAGTATTACACTATATATTATCATACATCTATGATCATGATAATATGTTATCTCTAGGAGGAGAAATGACATAGACATGACCTTAGTTCAACTATTATAATAGTTGGTCCATTACACTGAAATATTTTTCAACACAGATATTTGATAATATACTTATGAAATAGAACTATTATAGTGTAATACCGGCCTATGGTATTACAGGCTAACATGAACCCATTTGTCGAACTTCTTTTGAGAGAAAAAACATCAAAATTAACTTTCTAACATTAAAAATGGTCTCTCTACTCTTTGTATTGCTTTGAAATGATGAAAACGGTGGATTTGTCCCAGCTGTGACATCAAATGGCTATCCAGTCTCTGCAGTGTATGGTAACCATAGCATAGATCAAGCTATTCCTCACCAACTATACGTGCTTAGTGTATATTCAGCTGCTCCTGTTTTTCAGGTTTTATCGTTTTTCCAGAAAAACTACACCTACCAATGAAATTAATCATTTACATGAACATTTGAGTATCTACTTGGAACGATATTGCATGCACATTTTATAGCAGTTTTCCATCTATTCCTGTGTACTACATCCACCAATAAAATTAATTATTTGCATGAAAATTCGAGTAGCCTACCTACTTTATTTATTTACCTACATTTATAGCACTCGTTTTGTTCATTCAAATGGAACTACACATGAAAAGAAACTAATTACATGAAAATTTTGTACTAGATATTGTATAATACTTTGAGTAATGATATTGTATAAAAATTTGATTGCATGTTTTGTTTTTTGTTACAGCCTCAAGGTCTGCATGAGAACATGCCTCACTCGTACACCTTCAAGGCACTAAAAGTGTGCATGATATTGTCTCTGTGCTTCGATGAATGGAGTCACCTGCTTCAGTTTTTCCCGCTTCCAGAGTGGAGCTCTACGATCGCATTGATCGCCTCGAAAGGATGCACATTGCCAAGGAATTTTCCAAAAACGCCTAGTAGTCATTGTTCCAGTATTTTGTGTTTGATGTTTGAAGTTGGATTTTCATGGACCACTAATCCTAGTTATGTTATTCTTGATATTTAATTCTTCATTACTGTATTTCTAATAAATTGAGAAACATTTTCGACAAACTTGATTATTTTGTTAACTTGCATGACTTTTTAAAGTGAGTTTTTTGCAATTTTTAAATCTGGAGTCATTTTTTATCAAGTTAAAAAGGGTATACAGTATATCTCCTAAACGGAGGTCGGATGCACCCTGAATGCTCAGGAGCTAAGAGCATTCAAAGGTTTTTATTCCGCACCTCAAGATCAGGTATTTCTTATTGCTACTTGAAATTTGTATATCTCCTGAACGGGGGCGAATTTTCTGAATCTAATTGCATATTCTTGTTCCTCTCTTCAAGGACTATCATCCACCCGAGTTTGAGCAATTTTTTTATTTTTCACCAAAATGAAGCACGATGTGTATACATCATGGTTTTTATAGGAAATTTTCAAAAAATAGAAATCGCTCAAACTTTGCAATCTTATAGTATTTGAAGAGAGAGACAAGAATATGTGCTCGGATTTTGAAAATTCGCTTCCGTTCAGGAGATATGAGTGATTGAAGATGGCAATTTGCACCTCCAGAACTAGCATTTTTCATGGCTAATTAAAATTAGAATAACTTTTGAACGGGGACGAATTTTCTGAATCTAATTGCATATTCTTGTTCCTCTCTTCAAGGACTATCATCCACCCGAGTTTGAGCAATTTTTTTATTTTTCACCAAAATGAAGCACGATGTATACATCATGGTTTTTATAGGAAATTTTCAAAAAATAGAAATCGCTCAAACTTTGCAATCTTATAGTATTTGAAGAGAGAAACAAGAATATGTGCTCAGATTTTGAAAATTCGCTTCCGTTCAGGAGATATGAGTGATTGAAGATGGCAATTTGCACCTCCAGAACTAGCATTTTTCATGGCTAATTAAAATTAGAATAACTTTTTAACGGGGACGAATTTTCTGAATCTAATTGCATATTCTTGTTCCTCTCTTCAAGGACTATCATCCACCCGAGTTTGAGCAATTTTTTTATTTTTCACCAAAATGAAGCACGATGTATACATCATGGTTTTTATAGAATATTTTCAAAAAATAGAAATCGCTCAAACTTTGCAATCTTATAGTATTTGAAGAGAGAAACAAGAATATGTGCTCAGATTTTGAAATTTCGCTTCCGTTCAGGAGATATGAGTGATTGAAGATGGCAATTTGCACCTCCAGAACTAGCATTTTTCATGGCTAATTAAAATTAGAATAACTTTTTAACGGGGACGAATTTTCTGAATCTAATTGCATATTCTTGTTCCTCTCTTCAAGGACTATCATCCACCCGAGTTTGAGCAATTTTTTTATTTTTCACCAAAATGAAGCACGATGTATACATCATGGTTTTATAGGAAATTTTCAAAAATAGAAATCGCTCAAACTTTGCAATCTTATAGTATTTGAAGAGAGAACAAGAATATGTGCCCAGATTTTGAAAATTCGCTTCCGTTCAAGAGATATGAGTGATAGAAGATGACAATTTGCACCTCCAGAACTAGCATTTTTCATGGCTAATTAAAATTAGAATAACTTTTTAACGGGGACGAATTTTCTGAATCTAATTGCATATTCTTGTTCCTCTCTTCAAGGACTATCATCCACCCGAGTTTGAGCAATTTTTTTATTTTTCACCAAAATGAAGCACGATGTATACATCATGGTTTTTATAGAATATTTTCAAAAAATAGAAATCGCTCAAACTTTGCAATCTTATAGTATTTGAAGAGAGAAACAAGAATATGTGCTCAGATTTTGAAAATTCGCTTCCGTTCAGGAGATATGAGTGATTGAAGATGGCAATTTGCACCTCCAGAACTAGCATTTTTCATGGCTAATTAAAATTAGAATAACTTTTTAACGGGGACGAATTTTCTGAATCTAATTGCATATTCTTGTTCCTCTCTTCAAGGACTATCATCCACCCGAGTTTGAGCAATTTTTTTATTTTTCACCAAAATGAAGCACGATGGATGAAGCATCATGGTTTTTGTAGGAAATTTTCAAAGAATAGAAATCGCTTGAACTTTGCAATCTTATAGTATTTGAAGAGAGAAACAAGAATATGTGCTCGGATTTTGAAAATTCGCTTCCATTCAGGAGATATGAGCAATTGAAGATGAGCAAGAGAGAAGAAAAAGATAAAAGGAGGAAAAGATTAAAAAGAAGATGAATGAGGAGAAGAAGAGGAAGAAAAAGAAGAAGTAGTAGAAGCAGATGGAAAAGAAGAATGAGGAGATGGAAAAAGAGAATGATGAGAAGAATGAGAAGCAGATGGAAAAGGAGAATGAGTAGAAGATGGAAAAGGAGAATGATGAAAAGAAGGACAAGAAGAAGATGTAGAAAGAGAAGAAGAAGAAGAAGAAGGACACCAGCTGTTACTAGAATAGCGCGAATTTTGAATTTCGTTCTGCTTCAGATATAGTTTCAAAAGAACTGTTGAAAATGCGGAAATATTTTGAATGAATACTGCTTTTACTGTTCATATTGGATTATTTGGCAGAATTCTCTCAATATCATATAGTATTTTAGTGGTCATTCAATTGGAAAAATATGAAAGTTTGGCTCTACAAATTAGGATTTTGGTAAAGTATACCATATTCTGGGACGCTGAATCTGAAAACCATTATCACGTTAAATCAATATTTTCTTGCTGATTACCAAAATATAGAATATCATTTGACTATTATTATTATTATGAGATTCTGTTTTTGGGAAACAAAATTAAAAAGAACTATTAAAAAATACGGAAGTACCTATTCCAAATTAATATCTACGTTCTGGCCTACTCTTTATATTATTGAATTATTTCACAGTATTTCAACCGTATTATGTGATATTTTTGTTATAATTTGAGTCATTTACTTGAAAAATATAGTACGTTGGCTCTACAAAGTTGAATTTAATGAAGTCTACCGTATTATGATGCAAAAATAAGAAATTATAATGATTTGAATAAATTTATTAAATAAAATTGACACTTTCAAATGAATTGAGATATTATCGTGCGTTAAGTATTGTTATTATAATTCTGATTTAATAGACGATACTGCTATTATGTAATGTATCATACAAATTAATACATATAGACTTGATTTACTAGATAATTCAATTATATCATTCAATACTTTTTTATTATCTTTAGTACTTATACTGATTACATAATGTTGGCTTGCACCAAGAGATGAGAACAACTTTGATCCAGGATCAGTACAAATGCAATGAATGGGATTCAAAAGTTGATCCCGGTTGGTACAGCCCAAATTTGGTTGCAATAAAAAAATGTATCATAAGTACCTACTTTTTATGATGCTACAGCCTACATCATGATTTCTTGCAAAAAATTGAAAAATCATGAAAATTGATCAGACCACCGTTGGTAGATGATAGTACTTGAAGAGCTGAACAAGAATCTGTCATCGGAATAGAAAAAATCGCACCTGTTCAGAAGGTAGGAGCATTTGAATATTTAAATATTTGAATTTTTTCTCAGCTTTCCATTAAATTTAGAAAAATGAGAGGTAATCTTTTAATCTACTTTTCTCTCCCTCTATAGTAGAAAAGTCTTATATTATGTGTAGATATTATTGTTTTTTTGTTAGTCGTAGATCGAGTGTATGCAATGGTTGTATTTGGCCTTTAAACCACTCTTGACATCCTTAATGCACTCGCTTCATTATGTTCCTCTCGTATTTTAACTCTGGATCTCATTATTGGTTAAAAGGCTCTCATAATACAACCATTGCATAAGCTACTAATTCCATAGGGTCATAATTGACGAAAAGGATGAAAAAACGAGAAAAATTCAATTTGAATATATTTGAAAATCTCATTATCGCATCAGATAGAGCTCAAAAAATTATGTTGAATGAATTCTGTGCAATTCGACTTTTAAAAAACAGTATTATTAAGATTGTAACTCAAAATATTAAGATTTGGGCTGAATTTTCACTGTTTTTTCAGCTAATATTGTGCAGTAAAGAAATCATCTTCAGACCAGAGATATAACTTATTATGCTGGATAAAGCTAAAATTTACACCCCTAAACTATATAATAAGGAGATTATACAGGCCTCACATTTCCTGATAATAATATTATTCATCTTAAGAGTGTTATGAGTGTGTGAGATAAGCTTCAAAAGACCTTGAAATATTGCTAAGATGATGCTAGAAAAGATCATAACAGTACATATTTGAGTGTATTTGAAGTGAAAGAATCCTTTTATAATAAGAACGAATTTTGTGTGCAAAACGTCTCTGAGGTTTTTCAACATCTTATGTTTGTATATGATCCGTTTGAAAGGATCTCATTGAGTAGATGTCTTGTAAGCTCTTAAATTTGAATAAAGATGATTCTGTTTGAAGTGTGATCTTCCACAAAAAGTAGTTTATTTTGTCTTCAATAGAGAAAAAAGGCTCAAAGAATTTATTCGTCAGAAGAAGATAGCTTATCAGAATAAATAGATTATCTAACGTCAAGTCAAGTACGGAATTATTGATCTAATATTTTATTATATTTATATGATTTGTGTACATATTTGATATAATATTTGTACCACATACGCCTAGATGAATAATGCCAATTCTGTTCTATATTACAGTACTCAGATTCTTGTAGTGCTTTTTAAAATTTAATATTGTATGCTGATGTCAATTGTTGTATATTAAGGTCAATTCCCACATTGACGACAACGACACGACGACGACATTCTCATTTCGTTCTGCGCATGCGTCACCAGCCCATGCTCTGATTGGTCCATGTCTATCTTTGTTTACAAATGATAACTCTCAAGTCTCAAAATTGCAGTACTGGTATGACTTGAAAAAGTTTGTATTATAATTTTATTTACTGATTATTATATTTATATTGTCGTACTAATATTATTAATATTAATTGACAATTGATTACGAACAGCGAACATTCAAACTTCGTTCCCAGTCACTTAACCTAAAAATTCGGCTGGAGCGCTGGCTGGTGACGCATGCGCAGAACAAAATGAGAATGTCGTCGTCGTGTCGTTGTCGTCAATGTGGGAATTGACCTTAAGAAGGAAAATAAAATTGTTTTGATTTCATTTGGGAATCAAATTATTTTCTATTCATTTTTCAATACAATAATATTGTTCCATTACACTAATTATCGTATTTGTAAGATTTTGTTGCGTCCATATAGAGAATAATATTGAATGAAATTACAAAAAAGTTCATGTAACGTGTCACTATTTTAAATAAAAAATTATTCCACTTGAGGTGGCAGAATCAATTTTCAACTTAACCCACTTGTAATATGAATTTATTACGTACTAAAGCTGTTTGTGGTTTCTCATATTGCCCATGAGAATGCGCCCCAGGGGTCAGGGAGTATATAGTATAGATGGGCCAAAATTTCTTGGCACTTGGCCAGAACCGGTCGAGCTATAGTGAGGGGGGTAGCGCTGCTACAGCAGGATTCAATTAACATGTCATAACTCAGCTGATCCAGTAATAATTAAACGAAGAACCTCTCATAGAATAAAAGTATTGTGATCATATGCTCGTCGATCAGCTGACTTATGACAAGTTAATTGCATCCTGCTATACTTTTCTCAGGGCTGAGAAAAGGGCTGCTACACGCAACGATCAGCTGAGAGCATAAACACATTAGGTTGGATTTTAAGATTTAAAGCAGCAGGCAATGTTTATAATGCAGTTAGTAGCAGCCAAGTGCCAAGAAATTTTGGCCATATCTATAACAGTGTGGCCATTTGTGTGAAGCAAACAGTATCGGTATGTGGAGATAATTTTTCTACCGCCGCCATACTTTTGCCAAATTTTTGAATTTGATATGGGATTACAGGCAAACATTAACCCATTCACTTTTTCAAGAGAAATAACATCGAAAATAAATTTTCCAACATTAAAAATTATCTCTCAACTCTTGGAATTGCTTTAAAGACTTTAAATGATGAAAACTAATACTGGCAAAGGCAAAATGTAGGTTGGACATGAATCAATTATCATAATATATGATTTGCTTTTCATTCCAATGAAATCTTATGGGAATTGGCAAAAGTATGGTGGATTTGTCGAAGCTAACTAATCAAAAGTGTGACATGCAATGTCCACACTGTTACTATACACTCTCTGTACAGGGCTGTATGAATGTATTATTCTTTTTCTTGTATACAGTGTAAATTTAATTCAGTTGACCGGTCTAGAAGTCGTAAGCAGACACAAAGAGAGTGAGTTTGGAGAGCGTGCTGCCCAGATTGGCGACACTCATGGCAATGTCGACCTGTATGTCCTGCGGGCCCTGCAGCGGCTGCACCAATAGCAGCACCACCTGATTGTGGGCGGTGCGCTGCAGTGTGAACTGCGATTGGCTGGCAGCAGTCACGTGCGCCGGTGTGTTGGTGTAGCGCAGAGTCAGCAGAAAGTGCATGTCGGCTGCCGAAGCCCAGCTGGGGCCACGCAGTGTGAACAGCGGCAGACCCGCGGCGGGCGTCGAATAGTTGCTGGTTATTGTTATGAAGTAGAACGATATCGACGTCGGCTCAGCGCACTCCTCCCCCCCATCGCACAGGCGCGCTTCTCTCCTGCAACGGCTGCAAAATCAACCAATACCAATTCAAATCAAATCAAAAATCAAATTATTTATTTGCCATAAAAAATTGAAATTACAAAATAGAAAATGAAATTCATAACTTCATAATAAATCAATAATAATAATGAAATAGAATAAAATAATAGACATAAAGTAGAGAATAAAACATACAACAATTATATAAATTTATAATTCATATGTAAAATTGAATTCAAATCTATGTGTATGTATATTCCTTGAAAAAAGAATAATTACTGTCATATAATGGCATCACCAGCAAAAAGAAAACTTTGCCCGCTGGTGATCGTTGCAAAAAAAAGTTACATTATTTTAAAAAACACATTGAATGACCATTTTGCCTCTGTTGGAATGAAACATGCTCAGAATATCAAAATAACCAACGATGAAATTGAATTACAGTTTGAGAAATATGATCACCATTTTCAAAATTCTTGGTTCATAAAACCAGTTTGCCCAACAGATATAGAAGAAATAATTAAAAGTCTAAAAAATAGCGCTAGTCCTGGCTTCGATGACATAAGTAACATTACATTAAAACATTTAGCAGAATATATTTCAACTCCTTTGTCTTACATCATAAATAGCATTTTTATCACAGGAACGTTTCCAAATCAATTAAATCGCTTCGACGAATAACATATGTGACAAGTTGGCGTTCAAATAAGGTTTTGTCACATCAAGTTCAATTCTCCTCACAAATGACAAAAAACTGTTATGGCAATATTAACCACTGTTAAATGAAATTTTTACATGAAGAATCAAGCATCATAGAGCTTATTAATCAACAAATTTAAGCTAAAATATTAATATATTTCAGTATTATAAAGCTTTTTGAACTATTGAAGTATTATAAAGTATTATAAACCTTTTTTCTGACGAGACTAGCTCTAGTGTAAACTCTTTCTGTTTGATTCGTCATATTTCTTCCATTAAATAGCATTGGAAAAGATTTTGTGATGAGTTTCAATTGTTGTGGATCCATCTTCTTTTCTCACTTGATCAATATTAATATAGACACTAAAAATGACTTAAAGAGTAAGATTGTACTCACAAATTATTGTGTTAATGATCATTTCACAGTGCTGTGCTGCATCATCAGAACACGTTTTCACATTATCATTAACACAATAGTTTGTGGGTACAATCTTACTTTTTAAATCTATTTTAGCGTCTATATTTTTGATGAGGTTTGAGCTTGCAGATATAAATGTAGTATTCAACATAACCTTCAAAATGATACCAATATCTTGACATTCGATTTTTTGGGACAAACCCTTAATTTAATATTATCTGTGCAGATCAAAAAATATAGGTTAGTTTGATCTGACACATGCCACAAGCTTCATTGGACATTGTTAATGCATAAATGCCTTTATACACATATTGGTAAGAATATGCACTTTTTATTAACAGATGTCTAAGGATTGTGCGAGGGTAATTTAAGTGACACGATAAATGCCAGGCGGAACATGAATCGAACCCAAATCTTACTTGGTATTCTGCTTGTCCTTTGTGTATCCGGCAGGACATGTGATCAGGTTGCACCGATAGCTTCCGCGCATGTTCATACAAAGTTCATCTTGGTTAGTGCAGCCCGGACCGTCTTTACATTCGTCAATATCTGAAATAACAATCAAATACATTGTTTTCATTATTCTGAAGAGGTGATCTAGACGAAGATAGTAGTATTTCTAGAGAGTTTGGTATAACATTCAAATATAATAATTTTAAATTGGATTGGAAGATTCTTCCGTGAGGTCTACTGTAAACAGATCTACACCTTTTCCAATAATTGTATTTTAGAAAACATCAGATGTAAATGAGAATAGTCAATTGTATTTGCGAAGTTATCACATGTAATTACTGAGAATTTCATTCTAATTTTTGAAATTTTTATGTGACAATTGTTGCAAGGCTGAAGCCTATTGCAACAATAAAGAATAGTGATTTTAATTTGAGAAAATAGAAATTGAAATTAAGAAGATATAAGTTGTGATTGAGAAATTGAAAACTGTCTGACAATGTTCAAGTTTTCAAGTGTGTAGCAAGCTATTCAGCCGGTTGCTTTTTGCAGGGGATGACGCCCACATAAGCTCTAGGCTTATGCGTGGGTAATGGGAAGGATGATGATGAGAGATGAATGGACCTACAGCTTTAGGTGGGTTCCGAACCACCGGGAAGCGATTTTGAAGCTCATAAATTGTATTATTTAGAGGAGCCGGTCACCGTTACAAAAGGAGTAATAGGCGCCGTCTCTTATCTAATCTCACGGAGTGGACTCGCCTGCTACCACTGGGCCAACCGCTTCCCCCGCTTTTAAATTCGATTTTGTATTCTTAATTGAAAATTTTATTCAAACACAGACGGTAGTGTAAGATGAAAAAAGCAATTTTTTATTAATTAAATTTTTATACACGTTTGAAATATGTTCAAACGCTAATTCACATTGATGCAATAAAATATTTCATATCTTGACAGAATGTTTAGTTTTTCCAAGAACAGACTTTTAGGTCCGAAATAAGATTCAATAAGACCGAATTGATTGTTGAAAAAAATTATCAAGATGTTTAATCGACAGGAGCAGAGTTTTTGCCAAAATCCTTGATAATCAAGCGGCAATATTTCACAATAAATATAAAGCGGACTTTTTTCTCATTTTCAATAATTGATAACTTCTCATTTACATTCGACGATTTCTCAAATACAATTCACTATCCTCAACTACATGTGATACTTCCCAAATACAATTCATCTACATTTATGATGTTTCCTCAATTGCAACTGATAATTTCTCAGAGGAATATGGGATCGAAGGAGGTACCTTGGCATGAAGCGCCGTCACTGGCTAGATTGTAGCCATTGGGACACTGGCAACTGTAGGAGCCCGGCTCATTGCGACAGTAGCCACTGCACAGCCTTCTGTCTTTGAACAGTTCACATTCGTTCAAGTCTATACACGTTCTGCAACATGAAAATCACTTCATTAAATCATCAATCAATCAAGTTTCATTGTTCTCATCAGTATAACATACTCACATCACATTGTACCAAAAATCATCATATCAGATAGGCCTTAACAAGGAAAGCACTATACAGTACATTTCAAAAATATAATTCTATTTTTTTTGTCAATGGCTCAAAAAACTAGATTAATTAGATTAAGTAAGACTCAGTAAGGAGGACAAAGTTTTACAAAAAGTCACAGAAAATTAGTAATTTCGACCCCAATGTCACCTACCGTCAAATTGTAAAGAAATATTGGGCCTTTTCTATAATTTTCATTCACCCTGTATATATATAACCATTAAACATATATTAATGATATCTTTATTAAATCATTTAATTCATCAGAAACAATCAAGCACATGGAAGCCAATATCTGTCGCGTTATTGCCAAAATACAGCCTGATTTACAATGGAAACTTGTGTGAAAATTGGATTTCCAGATGCCTCATGTCGTATTCAAACATCAATTTCGGAAAATTCTTAGCCTATTTTTTGAATATTGAGAAAATTTTCAGATATTTCATCGCAACTTGAACTTCTTAAAACACCCTCCGACCGTGGGTTGACACAGTTTATCAAGAATAACGATAATTTTCAACATGTTCTATTATTATGGATGCTATACCTAATTAGCTCTAGATAAATCATCTAACATCCGGGTCAGAAACCAGCAATGCGGCCTCAGCTTTATTTATTCAGTGCAAGTCCAAAACTTTTTCTTTTCACAATTTTGGTAATAATTTCGAATGAAGGTCTTACATTTACTAATGAAGATGTTTACATTCACTAATAAAGATTGAGAAAAATCACCTGTTGTCACTCTGTAGAGAGAATCCCGGATTGCAGGAGCACCTGTAGGATCCATAATAGTTTGAGCACTTGTGATCACAGATTCTTGGCTGTTCGCTGCACTCGTCTATGTCTGAAAACAAATTACCATACTTAGCTATGAATATCAAGTTTAAAATCATACTGACATTCTCCTTCTACATCCGTGCAAAATTTAATACAACAAAATATTAAGAGGTTTCATTTTCGACCTGGCTGAATTACTTTCTAAATTTGTGTGCCGTATTCACGATCCACTCCGATTCAATAAAACAAACTTGAACTGACAGATCATTGGTATCCCTACATTAGATGACATGTACGTTATCATGCAGTAAAATTTCAAATGGATGGCTTGTGTAACTGACCGAAATAGTCTAGTTATAGTGCTTTTCATCCTTGAAGACAACTGGCCAGCTTGGTGCGTCATCCAATTGGAATGCCCGGCAATGTTGTCATATTGTGTGATGTTCAATCATCTGTGCACGCATGCGTATTAACCGAAATTTCAGTCTGATATCACGACTCGGTGTGTTAACTTGGATGATTTACAAGTAGAGCAGATGATCAGAAATCAAATATATGTTCATTACTATTATCAATGAATACAGAAGTATTTAAGAAGCGCAACCCTTGGTTTAAATTGGCGTCGCTTTGAAAGCCTACTTTGAAAGGCGTACAGGATGCGCTAGCAGACAGGTGCTGCTCGGAGTGGAATCTCCGCAAACCAAAAATTAGTGTTCCCAAATACTCCATAAGGTTGCGTTTCTTAAATACTTCTATATTCATTGCTATGGTCTGGCAACAGACAAAAGAACCTTCGCGCATCGTATCACTTAAGTGATACAGTATCACATAGTACCACTACTCTAGTGAGCGAGTGAGATAAACTGCTGCATTGCATAACGTGCGCTCTCTCTGCGCAGTAGAGTTCTTATTTTGGAGGCTCTTTTGTCTGTTGCCAGACTATATTATAGAAGTGTACGTATTGGCAAAGTTGCTGGCGTGTGATTGGCTAGCTCGGAAAGTTGTGGAGTAACTGTTTCTGTACTCAGATGTCTTCAAGGATGAAAAGCACTATAGTATGAGTAATGCTTGTCGGTTCTTCGCACATTACAATGAATATCGTCAGTGAATTGAATAATAATTACCTATCAGCAAGCGTTTACTTATCAAGGCTATGAAAAACAGACATAGAGTTGATAATAAAACAAGAGTAGTTGAGCTACTTATCATTATCAAATGAGTGTATCGTCGTATTGGATGGTTTAAATGGTTTGAAGCATAAAATGAAAACTAATACTGGCAAAGGCAAATTGTAGGTGAGAAGTGAATCACTCAACATAACATATGATTTGCGTATCATTTCAATGCGAATCTTACGGGAATTGGCAAAAGTATGGTGGATTTGTCCGAGCCAACCAATCAAAAGTGTGAAATCAAATGGCTACACTGTGATTATACAGTCTATAAGATGACGACATTTGACGGCGGTTGAATTTAACGGCCGATCACTCACCAATGCATCTCGTGCGATCGTCGTTCACCCGGAAGCCAGACTCACACCTCAGCGTGGAGCACATGTAGCCACCGGGTCTGTTGATGCATTTCTGGCCCGCTCCACACCTAGCAATGCCTCTGGCGCACTCATCAATGTCTGAAAGCACAATTACAGTTTCAATTCATACATTTCCTCTTTAAAGATGCATTTGTCACCATAGTTTAGAGGGTTAATTTCTATTTTTTTGCTTGGTTTCTGTTTAGTTTTTCATATTTTGTTGTAAATATTTAATACGTGTATTTCTAGATTTTCGTATTATTTAGAAAAATTAATTAATTATTATAAAGAATCAACAAAAACATAATAATACAGAGAAATAAATATTCTTCACAAGGTCTGAATCGTTTTGCTACAACAATTTTCACAGAGGAAGGAGTGGAAACCAAAGAAAACTAGAAGGAAAAAGTGATTACAGCCCAAGATAAAAAATAGATAAAGAAAGGCTTAATAAATTTAGTTGTTGAGGATCATCTGTCATAGGAGAAGCGAGGCCTGAGATGCAAATCTAAAACAAAATACCAACAGAATGTCCACTTGTAGTATAAGAGTGATGAGGAGGGTGATGTAGTTTCTTCATTAAGTGCTGTCACAAAGAAACTTCAATTGTTCAAGACAGTATCGTTAAGTTGACGACCAGCCAAAAGCATGCGTTCAATCCACGCTCGAGAAAGTAATGTCAACCTCGAGAAATCATCCTTCCTCATCCTCCAGAGAATAATGTCCAATTCTCCTTTAAAATATTGTTTTAAATGACATCAGATTATTCTGGTATCATGAATAACAATCTTTCACATGAATTATCGATATAATTCTTAAAAGTCGACTAAAAATCGAAAAGTTGTCAGTCAAGTGGAAATCAACTAGTAGGTTTATTTATGAGAATTATAAGAATAATGTATAATAATATATGCCATTCATGATACCATAATACTCTAATGTCACTCATAATAAGGTTAAGTGTAAGAGAGGACTTGCGATTCCTAACTTCGCCTTATATTGAAGTCAATAAAATAAAATAATATCAATTTCGAGGAAAAAATAGTTTTCTGTGTAGTAGTGAAGGTGATACTGCGGTAGTTATCCATACTGAATGAAAACACTCTTGAAGTTGTCAAAACCACAAATTTACTAAAGCAACGAGATACCGGTTTCAGTTGTTACACAATGTAACAACTCAGTTTACACTCAGAGTTTACCAGTGATTGATAATGGTGTAACGACCGAAACCGGTATCTCGTTGTTTTAATAAATTTGTGGTTTTGACAACTCTTCAAGGCTTTCTATTCAGAGAAAAATAGCGTTTTCGTAGCTGATATAACGCTGAAGTGGATGCTATAGTCTGTTCAGGGAAAGGAGAGACGATGTAAATAAACCTGTGCGTGCGAGAGTCTAGCTAGGAGCAGATAGACCGATTCACAGTAGAACTACTGAAATAATATTATTGTTATCTGCAGTACATTTCATTACTGGTAATTTGAATGGAAAGCCTCTTAATGAAATAGATCGATGGATCCTTTCACAAAATCCTGGCGCGTTCAATTTCTGTTAACTTATTTTACTTTCTTCACTTTACTTAAAAAAGCTATTACTTCACTTTTTTCCAAATTCGACAGATTAGTTTTATGTTGCTTTTAAAGTTTTGTGAGGTTTTTTTTTTCTCGATACAGCGAAACACCGAGCTTTTGTTCAAATTGTAAATTCTTTCAAATGTTCTCTTGTAAATTTCGTTTGTACATTCCAGGGTTTATTTATTTATTCTTAGTTTTTTACTTGTATTTTCTTTTACATGTACCGTGCGTAATTTTTTTTCCTCAACTGTTATAATAAGATATTTATTTTCTTTATTTGTATTATTTTGGTTAATGCTGCTTATTTTTATTTGTTATTATATATCACTGGCCCCTGCGCACAGGCTGTTGCCTTTGCAGGGACCTTCCTTGTTATTAATACTATTTTATATTATATCTATTGTATTATTAACTCTATTATTTTTCATTGTACTTTTTAAGTTTGCTGTATTTTGTTTTCAAGGATAAATAAATGAAAAATAAAATTCAAGTACATGATTATAGCCCCCCCCCCCCAACTCACCGACACAAGTGGCACTGCTGTCTTTAGCCGCCTCATAGCCGGGCGCACAGATTGCCGACAAAACGCCGCCATTTGATGGAAAGCACTTGCTGTCGCCAGTCGGACAGATGGCGTGGCTGTGGCTGTTGGACTTGTCCACTTTCTCGCAGCGAAACGAGCCGAGCGTGTTGCGACACACAAAGCCCTCGCCTATGTAGTTGCAGTTGTGCGTGTTCAACGTGCACTCGTCGTCATCTGAAACAAATTCACATTTACCAGTTTACATCATCAGCAAACAGAAGAATTCCATACATACAGGAATTCACTATTCGCTGTGTGCACGTAGGTGGTGGGGATAATAAAATCGACACCTGCGCTCACGCGGAATTTTAGTGAACGAAACCGGGTCGTTTAACATGAGAAAGGATAGGGAATAAACATTTACAATGCATTTAAAGTATTTTCATATTCCTAATTGTATAAATACCGTTCACAATAGTAATTGCGGCTTCTATTCCTTCCATATTTCCAAACGTAAAGTGATTCAACAAAGAAATCGTATCTCAGTTTTGAATTAATCAAGTGAAAAATCCAGTTCAAAAGCATATGATTGATTTGAAGTCTCGCGCCCATAATTCACTTCAAAATAATAACCAATGGGAATGAACTCAGCTGTGGATAAACTACTTCGTCTGCTCAGCCACCTTGAGATATAACCTTCAAAATTGATTTTAAAACTTGAATTGAAGATTATAATAATGATTAAGAACATGTGATATGTTCATTTTATCATTTTAAATATAATTCCACAATCGATAAGTACGAAAAATAGCGACAGGGGATTCTATTTCAATTATAAACTAATTTTTACGTACATAAGACAATCCTTTCCCATGTTAATCTACCAGGAAAGATTCATAAGATTATCCGCGCAACACCGTAGATGCTGACAGCGAATACAACAATAACGAAATCAGAATAAGGTTAGTTTCCACACAACAATACGAGACTCCTGGAAAATTACTAATTTTGCAATAAAATCATCGTCAACCAGCTATAAATTGACCATGATAGTATCATGAAGAGACCTCAAGAATCAACTGAAATAAATTATTCTACTTATAGAAGTTGTAATAAATAAAATTATTCATATTTCTATTGAATTGAAGTTGTGATAAATATTATTATTTAGCGTATGGCTTTTGCCGGTGGGGAGACCCGAAGGTTGTTCCACCTCGCCCTGTATAACCTAATTCTACCTGGATTGAAGTTTTATCCATTTTCCAGAATGATTTCGAGTTTTGAAAAGTTCTTTTATGAATTACCTTCACACTGGCCAGTTTGAGCATTTAGTGTGTAACCAGTGCCGCAGTTGACATAGCGAACGCACTGGAACGAGCCAATGGTGTTATCGCAGCGCTGACTGCTGGCACAATTGTGAACGTCCATTTGACACTCATTTATGTCTGAAAAACAATTCAAATTACAAATTAGAATCATCCATTTCGTTTCGAAAAATTAATTAATTCACACATAGGCCTACGTTCCAGAAATATCTGCCAAACTACATAAGCATATTCTTCGTATCTCAAACATAACATAAAAGTAGTTCACAATGGAGCACAATAAATCCGCCGTGAGCGCTTACGTCAATTTTGTTATCCCCTCCAGCTACGTGCACACAGCGAATACTATCATTTTAAAGAGAAAAACTAGTGTTTCGCAGCGCTGACTGCTGGCACAAGTCGACTGGGAACGTCCATTTGACACTCATTTATGTCTGAAAAACAATTCAACAAAGCATATTCTTCGTATCAGGCATTAGTAACAGGATCTTGTTGGTAGCCGGGGCCGCACAAGCACTTGTAGCTGCCATGTGTATTTTCACAGATTTGATTGCTGTCACACGCGCTTTCCGAAGAATTTTCTCTGCACTCGTCAACATCTGAAATATTGAAGCTTTTTCAAATATACGTAAACATTTCATAAACATTGCAAAGCTGGAACAATAGTCATTTTGAATATAGTCAAAGTTCTGTTTTTATAAGAAAAATTTAACAAATAAGATATTTAGGAAACAGACAATAACCTAAAACGTATTCTGCTGCATGATTTAGCCACAGAAATAGTTCAAATATTAAAGTGATTTCCT
The DNA here is from genome assembly GCA_017141395.1 of Laodelphax striatellus. Taxonomy (NCBI): domain Eukaryota; kingdom Metazoa; phylum Arthropoda; class Insecta; order Hemiptera; family Delphacidae; genus Laodelphax; species Laodelphax striatellus. Next base: position 40,537,119 of record CM029533.1, on the reverse strand, counting down.
AGCTCAGATATTTTCATCCAAGCGTTTTTTAGAGGTAGAAAATTTCAAGTTGACAAATAAAATCTCTATTCTGTCAAATAAAGTATATTTTATGAATATTGAAACCATTTGAAATGCAAAAAACCAATTGAAACCAAATGAAATGCATGTGTTTTTTGTACTTGGACTCTCCCCCAATAGAAACATCATATACTAGGGCATAATCATAGAAAGTTACTAAATGTAGACCAATAAGTGAGATAGAATTAGATTCTAGTTAAATAACACACGAAATATGAATTTTTAAGGCAAATATGATCTTCAGATTAACATAATTATTATTTATTCATTGATTTCAGCATAAAAAAGCACATTACATTAAAAACCTTACTGACATTATTAGTACAAAACAAGATGAAAAACAAATGAAATGCATCGCGATTAATCAAGTCACAGTAGATCGATTAAGGAGATTAGAAAGATTTATGAGAGAAAACATAGAAGAAAGTTTATCTAGGATAATGTTTAATAAGGTTGAATACTGAAGAGAAAGGAAATACAATAGTGAAAAAGCATTTAGGACAAACTCACCAACACAACTCCTATTGTTTGAATGCAGCTGATACCCTTTGTAGCACGAACAATCAATGGACTTCCCAGAATCATGGCAAAGCTGATCACATGGGTTTTCGTTCAGACACCTATAATAAATAGATAATTCAAATATTATAATTAATATAAATATTTGTAATGCATAAATTTAATTTTCAAATTATTACATAATCAATCACTTTAGCGTACAAGGAGTAACTCGATATTTGTACTTAAAAGTATCTAACTTCTCCTTTTAGGCTGAGGATAGGGCTCAGCGCCTCGAAACGCGTCCGACAAGCATAACCGTGAGTACTTATGTAGATGTTAGTGGGCTAGCACACCGAAGCAACTAGCAACACATGGATCATATGATCGTCTACTCTATACAAACAAATAGTCCAATGCACACCTAAAGCAGCTGTTTCAGTGTGCATTGGACTATTTGTTTGTATAGAGTAGACAATCATATGATCCATGTGTTGCTAGTTGCTTGTTGCTTATTGCTCCGGTGTGCGACCGGGGTTAAAGTTTCTACACACAATATTTGCTTTATTCAAGCAACAGTTCAAGTAGGAAGAAGACTAGAAAGAACTCATCAACTTATTAATGCAGGAAAGGTTATTAACAGGCATATAATTAATGATACACATGATTAGTGTTATCAGTAAAACTAACTAAAAATAACAGTCTAGTTTTAAAATGGGAACTCCTACAGACGATTGTAATAAAAATAAAGTGTTGTTTTAAAAAGTGAAGTGGAAATTTCATCTATTGAATAATAATTTCCTACATTAAATCGATTGCCTACCTGTTTTGAGCAGATTCGAGCATGCACGACTTTCCATCGGCCATAAGGGAGTAGCCCTGATGACACTTGCAGATGAAAGACGAGGAAGGCGCGTTAGGAGATGAAACACAAATATGGGCACACAGCTCTCCCGGATACAAATCACAAATGTCACTATTTGCTTCGCCGCTTCCAGCTCCACCTGCAAATATCAAAATCAAATCAATTTATTACCAAACTTAAAATTATCATCATATCATGAATTAACTGCAAATAGTTTCCCTATTCAGTTAAAAAATTCATACAATTAGTATAGAGAATTTTCTGTTGGTAGATTTTTCAATTACAATTTAAACAGCTGAGATACAGACATTGTTCTCTCAGAGAAGGAAACTTATAAAATACTCTTGATAAACTCTAAATACTCTCAAAAAACTTATAAAATACTCTTGAATAATTCATCTGCAGTCTCCTCAGACTTCAATGTGGAGCCTATTTCTTTTGTTATGTTCAATTAATCAATCTTATCATTTATTTTATGATTTATTCATTTTATAATTATTTATTCAATGATTTATAAAGGAGAGTACAACAGGCTTATGCCCAAAACTGTTGTTCTTCCATTGATGCAAATTCAGGTAGTCATATCATCTTACTAAAACACCAATTACCTATTCGAAAACAAAAGCAGAACAATTTTAGAATTTTCTTATTAAAGTTGCAAACAAAAACAGCAAACAAAAATCCAAGCTTCGTATTAACTTCGAAAATTTGAGATAAATATTTAACATTACATGAAAGTAGTAATAAATTCATCATAAATCTCATAATAGGCATTACAGTAAAATATTGCTTATGGTTGCTTACCAGATGGGTTACTGATGAGGCTACTGTTATTGGAGTAAGGTGGTTTTTCAGGTTGCACTTCATCGGTTATGTTTCTGGTGTTGGTGCAGCATGCGATGAAAGCGCTATGCCACGAACAGTCAAGGCTGGCATTTTGCACCCGACATTCTTGTCGAGATGGGGTCATCGACGCAACTATTATGCCCATTTTGCACGCTTCACAACAGTACTGAAAAATCCATCAAGTCAATCATCAATCAGTCAATTCATCTCTCATCATCATCCTTCCCATTACCCACGCAAAAGCTTAGAGCTTATGTGGGCATCATCTCTGGCAAAAAAAAGGAATTTAGCTTGATGTACAATAGACAGGTTGTACAATAGATAAGGTTTTACCTTATGAAAATTAACTCAAGCTAAGCTCTATTTGAAACAGTTGATTCATTAATATAATAATGATAATTATAATTCGTTTATTTCACGGCTTAATAGCCTACAAACATATTGTCCAAACACATTGTGATAAAAAGTAATGTTCAAACAATAAGTAGTATTGAACAATAACATAGAAATGTGACAAAATTCTGCAGTGCAGAATTTCCTTAGGTTAAACCTCAACCTATGGCTCGCACTCAAAATAAATGAACTTTTAAACTAATGGAATTAAAATGCTGAGGTAAGTCAAAAATAAAATGGGCCTAATGTATTATACAATAATTGAACAATATGAATTTATAAAATAATTAATTTTCATGCAAAACAGGGGCGCCATTTGGGAAGTCTTAGGCCCCCCAAAGATCTTAAAACTCAATATTATTGAAATAGCGGGCCTATCAATAATATAATTGTATTGAGACTTTAGAATGAAGCTTAAAATCCGGGATATTTCAAAAACATTTCGGACCAACTCTCCATGGGGGGTATTCCATACCCCTCCCATACCTACTGGTGTCTGCTCCCCCCCCTAACAGTTTGGTGAAGTGGCGCTCCTGATGCTATAATGTGACATAAATTTATATAGAATATGAATGAAATGAAAATATTCTTTATTAGACGGAGTTAGATCTTATAGTCTATTTACTTAATGCACAGTAAAGGATCCAATGATTCGTTTTGCTTCGATGACGACAATGTAATTAAAATTTTAAAATATAGATTTGAAAGCTGATTCAGATTAATTTTTTGTTGTAGCACTTCACAAAAATCAAAGTAAAAGTATACAAAGAAAGTAAAATAAAGAATATAAATACAAGATCAAAACACAGCTTGCATATCAAACAATAGTTCATTAATATTAAATGGACGTTTTTTTACACATTATTGACGTTAAATCATGTTTTAGAAGAGAATTTTAGGAGAGAGTTTCTATAGTTTCCTGTATCTTTATACCTGAACATTAGGTATCTTATCATTTCTATAAATCAGGCCTATTAACCCTGATTTCTATTAAACCCCTATTGAAATTTTTTTTAATCAATTTACCTTGCTTTCATCGTCCTGTTTGGGACAACTGTTGCCTGAACGAGCTGCCAGTTGACCAACCTCACAATGGAGGTCTCTGTAAATTGAAAAATAAGACTTTAATCTGACCAAAACAATATATGCCAAGGTAAATAGTAAATACAATAAAAGGTAGTATAACGAGAATGATGTGCCGTGGCAAGCTTCAATCGTGAGACATCATTGCAAAACAAGAGATCGATTTCTCATAATTATCTTTTTACATGATACCAAATTATTATGGTATAACTAGCAATTTTAATCGTCTATTTCTCTAAAATCTACATGCTTTTTAAGCCACCACCACATCTCCTGGGCTTTTGTATTTATTATCTTGAATTATTTGTAGTTCCAATACCATCAGACAAACAATCATTTCAGAGCATTCGATTATTCAATGGCATGCATAACGGGTTGACAAGTTACATTGTGGGGAGAACCGAATTTACAAACTCCTAATGCTAGGCGTGCACCGGTTAGTCAAGACAAGACAAGACAAGATTAGTCACAGTAATTCACATAGTTGCTTATGAAGCAGCACACACCGATGTAATGACTAATCGGTGTGTGTTGCTTCATAAACAACTATGTGAAGTACTGTGACTAAACGTGACTAGTCTTGTCTTGACTAAATGGTGTACGCCTAGCCTAATGTAATTGGCATCCTTGCAACCGGCTGCTAGTATTTTTCCTAATACTGTATTCACATGGAGAAAAATAAATTTCACCTTCAAATCAAACTTTGCTCAAAACTTGCTCCAGTGCTTTGGGGAGGACACTTTAAGCCGTCGGTTCCGGCTGCCTAAAAATCAGTCGTTAAATTCATCTCTCCTCTTTAACCACGCACAAGCCTCAGGCGCATGTGGGCATCAACCTCAGGAAAAATGTGGTTTGATTACCTGAGCTGATGTGCACAGCAGAGCTGCATCATAGCCAGGCAAACGCTCTGCGATTCGGGATCGACCTCTCTCACTGGTGACGTCACTGACAAACTGCTGCAGTCAGCATTTCTGCTCGCCACACTCTGGCCCAGTGAACAGCAGTGCTCCAATTGCTGCTCCAACGATGCTGCCAAAATCATTCATAATACATTGACAATCAAGGACTGTATTCAAAAGACATACCAGTGTCCTAATTTCAAGTTGGACTTGGACCAAAACTCAAGTTATGTCACCTAAATATAAGGAGACACCTGCTGTCTCCATGTTTGTAAAATGAATAAATATTAAAATTTGGGAAGAAATAACAGCCATCCGCCCAAAACTACTTCTATAGATTAAACTAATCGAAGATTATGTTCATCATTCAATTCACTGGAAATCTGAGTGTAAAAATACTATAAACTAGTACGAGTCAAAATTGGTAAATTGAACCATGTTCTGGCTATTAACATTAGGAATGTATTTCACTCCTGATGAGGAGCTTCATCCTCGGGCTTTAGCACTCCAATTGTGTCCAATAATGTAAGTAATAGCATTAATTATTTACAGTGAAATACAAGTGGTTACGTTAATAGAATTTTCTACAAGTATTTCGTCATGGAAAACAACATTGATAAATAAATTTATTTTGAGAATAATCACAACACATATATCTAACTTATGTTAATTTCTATGAAGTGCAAAGGGATATCCTCCTGCAATGGGATACTTTGCACCAATCTTCTATACAAGAAATACTTTGCACTTGAAAAATAAAATTATTAAAAAAAATCGTTGTGAGATTTACTTAAGATATCCATGCAAAAAATGTATGTTTATTCCAAACAAATTAGCGTACGGTACAGAATGGTTGTTATGTTGTTTTAGACTGACAATTTTTAAATCTCATGTTACTCGTATTACGATAAAGAATAAGACAGTCTTTATTGTCACAGAATGCAAAAAATATTGCCTATTGAGTATTAACTATTGACTTTGTCTATACTGTAATGGTTTGTTTACAATAAAACATTGACTTTTGAAGTCTTGTCAAGAATATTGAACAAAATTCGAAGCTCTTTTATTTAATACTGGATTAAAAATGTGATCAAGTACATAAGCCTTAATAGATTAATGTAACTGTTTAAATTCACTCACCATTTGTGGAGTACAGCAGCTGAAGAGTTATTAGACCGCTTATTATGAGAGCAGGCCAACTTGTGTGGCATCTAGCAAAGCTCAAATCGTAGAATATTGTCGACTGCATGTTTCTAGCATGCGAGATGAAGATAAAGTAGACCGATCAACTGCCTCAACAATCTCTAATCTGTGGCTCTAAGCAATCAATGTCTATTTGCTCATCTTTTATTGACGATAACGGACCGATAATTGAGCTAATTGTTGGTCGATGTACGACCATTTAGATTACTACCGAAGCTATTTGATTGAGTTTTCATTCAATTTCTCGTGTACATCGTTGGTTTTCCTTAATACATTTGACCTAACTGATGTGGGACAAACTGATTCGGAGTTTAATGGGTAAAGATGAGACACTAAAATGTGATTTCAATAGAAAATTGTCAGGGAAAACTTCAGATATCATTGTAAATATTCTGTTGTGTATGCATTGAATAAAACTTGGTCAGTTTAATGTTGGATCAAAGAACAGGATCAAGTTTTCAAAGATTATTTTCAATATTGGAACGTACCATTTAATTTATCTTTCAACTTGAATGAATAGAAAAATGTATTAGTCGAAAATAATTACAATTTATGACTAACATACTAGGAGATCTCTCGACTGACAAAGCAAACAACATTCTGAGCCTGTGTGGAATGGAACATTTATGAATTTTTTTATTATAAAGAAAAAAGTTCTAGAAGGTCTATCAATAGAAAATGAATGATAAACTGTTGAAATAAAATCACAATTTTATCAATCAGTTAGTAAATTCATCTCATGTTACGTTGATTTTTCACTGTCCACTAAATCTTATCCATTACGTGATAAATTGTACAGGTTAAATTTATTGTGGCAATAGTAAATTGCCACATTGGACGAAACACAGTATTTTCTATTCGAAAATACCTTACTTTGATAGAAGAAAACTTTGGACGGAATAGAACACGAAATAACATATAAATACTTGGACGGATCAAGAAGAATTCTTCTCGCTTTTTATAACACACGATATTATTATTAAGAGAGAACTAAGTTCCTAACCTCCTCCGATTGCAGTTTTTACAAATTTAAAGCGGAAAATTCCAAAATCTTAATAGAACTTTTCAGTTTCTTGACTTGACTGTGTTTTCAGAACTCAGCTCAATTATTTTAAATTTTGCAAAATGTGTACATAGTATTTGTATTTTAAATAAAATTCTATTGAAAATTTATAGAGAATCAATATTTCAATGATTTACAATTTTGTGATACAACATTTCAATCAATGCAAGTTATTAATCAATCAATGTAATTTGAGTTTACTGACAGTGAAACAACCAAAACTAGTTTCTTATAATTTTCATTTCATTCATTAGATCTGTTAAATATTGTATTTATTTAACAGATCTAACGAATGGAATGAAAATGAAAAGGAACCAGTTTCGGTTGTTTCACTATCAGTAAACTCAAAATATATTTTGATTGGTTAATAACTTGCATTCGTTGAAATTTTGTAGCAAAAAATTATAAATCATTGTAATATTGAAATACAATATTTAGGAAGGAGGCAATCGCCCAAAACGTGTATTCCTGAATCTGGACACACAAATAGTCCAACAATATTTATGAATATCAAAATATATGATTATGATAAGTAGTCTTTTTAATTCGATACGACGAGTGAGATCAACAGCATTATTAATATTATCGTGAGTGATTAATATTTAATTTTATCTATACTTGTATAACATTTTCGTTGATTTTGTTTGATGTTAGTGGTGAGTTGTGATTGGTTGAGACTGGGTTTCCCATTCAGTGCGCAAGTCTGATGCCACTTCTGTGAATAACAGATCCCATGTCCATGTTGAGTCCACCTAGCAAAAACAATAACAATGAAAATTAATTGAGGCGATTAAGTCCAATGAGAGAGAAAGAGAGAAGGTGGGGGAAGAGAGAGTAAAAAACTTGAACTAACAGCTGATGAGGTAAGGTACCCCTTCATTAGACATGGACTAATATATAGCAGGATTCTTTTAACTTGTCAGAAAACAGCTGTTTCAACGTTCGTAAACGAGCGTACATCAATCAGCTGTTTTCTGACAATTTAAAAAATTACTGCTATATCTTATAATGCGGCAAAATTTCGTAATACGGATGTCTTGTGTAGGGTAACCTTACCTTATCAGCTGTTATTTCAAGGTTACTTTATTGAATGGAATTTTATGACAATTAAATGGTAAACACACAGCTCAAGAGATATAATAACTCTTAGGTTATTTTAAGGGATGAAGTTTGATGGAAAATTTAAAGCCCTAAGGTGTAGTAAAGACCTACGGTAAACAACATAATCTGAAGCACATATGACAAGAGAGAGAGAGTGAGTGAGAGAGAATCTAACCTTGGAGAGGCCTCACCATTTAAACCATTCAATACGACGATAGACTCATTTGATAATGATAAGTAGCTCAACTACTCTTGTTTTATTATCAACTCTATGTCTGTTTTTCATAGCTTTGATAAGTAACGGCTTGCTCTCAATTTCTGATAGGTAATTATTATTAAATTCACTGACGATACACATTATAATGTAAGAAAAAACGACAAGCATTACTCATACTACAGTGCTTTTCATCCTTGAAGACATCTGAGTACAGAAACAGTACCCCACAACTTTCCGAGCTAGCCAATCACACGCCTGCAACGTTGCCAATATGCACACTTCCATAATAGTAATGAACCGATGATTGATTTCTGATCATCTTTTCTAATTGTAAATCATCCAAGTTAACACCCCGAGTAGTGATATCAGAATGAAATTTCGGTTTAATACGCATGCGTGCACAGATGATTGAACAGCACACAATATGACAACATTGCCGGGCATTCCAACTGGATAACGCAGCAAGCTGACCAATTGTCTTTAAGGATGAAAAGCACTATAAACTATCTATTTTGAGTTACAAAAAAGGTATGAGTGAGAAGATAACACTGGATGCTGCAAAGAAATTGTCTGTAATAACTTGAACAGATATCTCCTCAAAGGGTAATGATTATTTCTTTTGTTTATAAGCATCAGCTCCAATAAATTGATACTTTCGTGTTGTTTCCCATTCTCGGTCAGTTTCTGAGTGTTGATTCTTCGTTTGATATTGATATCTGTTACTTTTCTTTTCCATTGTACACAATTCCATAGGTATAACAGTTATGAGAACGAAACGCATCTACTAACAATGTTGGGTTGAAAATTCAGCCATAATAGTTTGTATTAATAAGATAATAACTTTATTTGATACTAATAGCATTTTTCCCGAGACTGAGCTAACTGAGGAGTGGGAGTTTACAATAATTTGGAGTGCTGCTATACGCCCGCCAAAAATTAAACCTGATCTTCAGTATTTTTTTAATCACGTTGTACCCATATTAGAATCAATCAATATTAGGCTATTTCAATACCTTTAAAATAATCAATATAATTTTCATTCTAATCGATATTTTTTTAAATTTCAATTGAATAAAGTTCAATTTTGTAATCTTAATTAACGTGTGTAATGTTTACTTTGTACCATGTTTCACTATCGACAATTGTGATTAATTTGACAAAATAATGTTGAATTTTTCCATTTACATAAAATTATTTAATATTATTAAGTTGAAAACTTATCGACATCATAATCTTTCACAATATCATTACCGAATACATTTAACAAGCGATACCATATTCTACTAGCTCTCATTACTAAATATCACCTATCTTCCATAACAATATTCCTTTGTGTTTCCACCAAATGTTTTTCTAAACGTAATTTTTTTTATTTCTTTAGTCTTAAAGTTTCATTATTTTCTATTATTTTAGTCAAGATATTATGTGAAATTCTATCTTTTATTTTTATCACGGTCAAGTGTAATGAAAAGGACATCTTCGAATCTCTTTTTCCAAGAATTGACATTTACATGTCCAAACTTCGCCGTTTCATGTAGATAAATCACAATTGTTATAACATCATTATAATTTTGCTTTACATTTTCTCATTGAATAATAACTTAAACATTTGTCGAGTAATTAGTTGTATATTATTTACCATTATAATGTAGAATTTAAGCCGTCATACTTGTTATATACATGAATGAAGTAAATAATCTATTTTAATCGAATGCCCACCTCTTTAACAAGCGCCTCCGGCTGCAAGTGAGAGCTGAGCAAAGCTAGGTTGATGTCATTGTCCAGCGTGGACAGAGCCGACTTCTTCAGTAAATCCGAATCCAGTTCGGAGAACGATGCTACTCGCTTGCCTCCCACTCTAAACACGCAAATCATACAAGAATAGTAAACATAAATAGACATATGATTGTCTACTCTATACAAACCAATAGTTCAATGCACACTGAAACAGCTGCTTTAGGTGTGCATTAGACTATTTGTTTCTACAGAGTAGACGACCATATGATCCAAATGTTGCTGATTGCTTATTGCTTCGGTGTACGAGCTGCCTAAACGAAACTAATCCTGAGAATTATGTTGGGTTTGAATTGATGTTGCGTCACTTTTTTATAACTAGTAAACACTCTACAGTGAACAGTATACCTCACACAGTTATCTTAAAGAAGCGTATTATACGCTATAATTGTCAACAATTATTTCAGTACATCGATAAAATTATTTCCATCTGAAATAAGATTAACAAATCTTCTGGAAGAAACTAGAATAGTGACCCTGAGACCTATAATAGTGCTCGCATAAAGAGAAAAAAGTTGGCGAAAAATTATCGTAAAGAATGTCACTTACATGAACTACAATATAGAACAGAAAACTGGCGATAGCATAAGCTAGAAGAAGCCATTTCAGAGTCACGCATGCGTAGTAGCATTTCTGCCACTGACCAACCAACTTCGTTCTCTTTGTGCGAGCACTATATCTACATTATTCATCAGCTATTGATTTATGTTGAACCGAATTTTGACTAGTTACTATTCAGTAAAGATGGACTAAGATTTTATAAACTCACGAAGGTGCTCTGACAACTTCTGATCGGCTTTCTTCATCTTGCAGCTCGTCCAGATCAGGAATCAACGGAATATCTGCGAAAAAAACGAAAGAAGATTTAAAACTAGACAAATTTCATTAAAAAGTAAAGTCTCTTACAGTGTCAATCAATCAATCATCATTTATTGTAATAAAACATTACAAATGTTGAAACAAACATCAAAGAGAACAGACAACGTAATCTAGAGTATACAAGAAAAAATCACAGTCAAGTACTTGTGCGGTGCCCAGGCAAGCGATCATGTTTTTGTTTCAATCTAAGGCTCTTCTTACACTTGGACACTTAAATCGCGGCTACTCAGCGACTCGGATAACAAACACGTGTTTTTAAATTATGACGCTCAGACGATCCTGCAACCGTATTGTCTGAACGTAATCATTTAAAAACACATGTTTGTTATTGCAGTCGCTGTGTAGCCGCTTGGCCAAGACAAGACTTCTCGTCTAAAGACGTTTTGTGTTATCTCGTCTTTATGTGTGTGGCCCTGAAAGGATGCGGATTGCGGTACAAGAGTTTATCTACTATGATCCAGCCATATTAATAGTGTAAAGTGGATAACACACTTTGATCATGGTAAAAATCTGTAGTGGGATATAATGAAAACAATTCATTTCCAGTCCAGATGCTAGAGCTTCAAGTCCGCGCCTCAAGTCTGTTCTATTTGAATTGGGCCTTATTGAGTGAGCTGAAGATATATCATTTTTATTTAACTATGGCTTTATTGTTTGAGTAGTTTGAATTCAGCGATGTATTGTTCGAGAAGTTTGAATTCTCGTATTTATAATTTTAAAGCTTGAACTAGACCGGTAGACCGGAGAGATTCACCTGTGGACATGAAACATAAGATTGTCTACTCTTTACAAACAAATAAACCGATGCTCATCAATTTACTTGCTTTCCCCCATGTAAACCACCTCGGTCTACCGTAACGAGTATGGCCGACCTTAATATTCTATTATTGCAATGAACGATTTATTATGTTTCATTCTAGCGAAGTTTCAAAATGTGAAAACCCCAATCAAATTAAATCATTAGATTACTCACCGTCATCGGATTCAGCTTTTTCCGGAGATTGAAATCTTTCCCTGAAAACAAGACACGAATGAATTTGATATAATTTATTTCAATCTAACAATGAGAAGCATAGTTGAAATTGAGAATATTTTCAGCTTTGATTTAGAAAAAACATGTCTGTGTGCATTATTGAGCACAATAAACTCTACCTCCCCCCCCCCCCACAAGAAAAAGAGAGAAAAATAGATCTATCTGTCTAGCGTATGGCTTTGGTTGGTGGGGAGACCCGAAGGTAGTTCCAACTCGCCGTTTATAACCTAATTCCATTAGGTCGAAGTTCTATTTCACTTTGCTAAATGTTCACTAATTTTGAAAAAGGTTCTTTTTGATATATGAAATTCTAAAAGTTTATAAAAAATGGATAGAAAAATAGATAAGATTATGTTAATCAGTACTTCGTGATAAAATAAAATAAAGGAGTTAACCTACTCCAGGACATGGCTTGCCATAGCGGAGTAAGTCAATTTTCCAATCAAACACATGTAGCTACTTCAACATTTTTGCTTAGGATTTTTTCAATAACAAATCTCTGTATTATTAACTGTAAATATTTTTGAATTTGTATTTGTAATAGCTATAGGTTTAATGGAAAATACAATGGAATGTAATGGAATTTACACGATGTAATAACGTGTTGAAAAATTTTTGGTTCTAAATTTATCGTTCAAATTTTTTGTATAATTCAATATTTAATTTGAAATGTGCTTTCGCGAGTATCGTATTAGTGCTGTTAATCTATAAATTGAAAAAAATTGATTTTGAAGATTTTTCGGGAATTAGAAGTTAAAAAATTCAGTGTTGGACTTAACCTACTCCAGGACATGGCTTGCCATAGCGGAGTAAGTCAATTTTCCAATCAAACACATGTACTTTAACATTTTTGCTTATGATTTTTTTAATAACAAATCTCTGTATTATTAACTGTAAATATTTTTGAATTTGTATTTGTAATAGCTATAGGTTTAATGGAAAATAAATCATTATTTATTTATTATTTATTTTTAAATGCTCAATTTAAGCTTCTACACTTAACCTACCTAGCCTACACACTAGACATTTAAAATTTTCCATCCCTACCAGCAACCTTGCTGTGCATCTCAAGTTTTACACTAGTTTACCAAAGTAAGTTATAGCATGCAAAGAAATCAAGTACAGTATAACAAATTATAGAACTGAAGCTAATCTAATTGTAATGTTTCATATTTTATTATACTTAAAAAAAGATTTGAACTTACTGCTCAATTAGATTGATGGAATTCGCTCTGAACCTGCAATTCAAGAAAGAAAACGTCATTACACAAATTAATAATTTTTCGCAGAGTTAATCTGCATTTTTTCAAAAATAAAAACTTTCTGTTTAACTTTCACCTTGATTTGACAAAAAAATAGGAGATTCAATCAAGTTTGATTCAACTGAGTGGATAAACAGCTAAAGCTACTTTAGTGGTTGATAATGTTATCATTATAACTGATTAAACAAGGAAAATTTTATCATTCTAATGAACAATATTATTATTCAAATAATCATTACTTATGGAGCATCTAGACAATTTATGATGGAGCTATCTCACCATTTTTCCCTCTATATATAAGCTATTGTGTGTGAATAAATAGAATGGAATAAAATGAAAAAAAAATTTAGTAGGAATTTTCACAGACTTACTTTCCAGATTTAGTCAATTCCTCGGCCCATCCTCCCGTTTTGCGAGATCTTGGAGGGGCAGCTGGGTCCTAAAATTATTGAAAAATTAATGTCAATTTACATTTGTAATACTGTAACTGGAAAATTAATTAGCTCTATGCTAATGACAGGCCTATGCTATGACACGCCACTCTATGATGACCAGTAGCATAGGTTAGTCGTTAGTAAGAAGTTTAGGACCGGTGCGTAGAGAAATAGAGAGCCTTATAGTCGATGCTATGTTGTGTAGTGACTACGCCCCCTTACAGCTTGTAAAATTACGTATTATTGAGATTTATTATGTTTCGGTAATGTAGTTGAAATGATGCGATGTATACATTATGACATGCAGAATCGAACTGCAATGTTTATTTATAAAGAGTAGGCTAAACAAGAGTAACATATTATGATAACATTAATATGAGGAAGAAGATATAACAAGTGTTATAGCAGGATTCTTTTAAATTGTCAGAAAACAGCTGATTGATGTACGCTCGTTTACTAACGTTAAATCAGCTGTTTTCTGACAAGTTAAAAGAATCCTGCTATACAGAATATCGGTATTTTTTACATGAAATGAATTTGACTTACCGGACTGAGTGACTGTTGAGGAGTGGAATTTGACTTGGGACTTTCAATGTCGTCTGAGTTGGTGGCATCGTCAGCCGTCACATTCGAACCACTGCCTGCATTGCCTGCTCTGCGTCCTTTACGAGGGGGAGCCTGCGGTTACAAGCAAGACAAAAAACTCAGACTTCATAGGAAAGATTGTGGTAGATGACACATTGTTCAATACACAATTAACTATAATAAGACACAGAATTTTCCCTCATAGGACAGGGTCATCGAAAAAGGTTAGCCTACATCCATTTTAGAAATTCACTGAATAAAAACCATTAGAGAAGGTCATAATTTTTGTTTTGTTGTACACAGGGACTATTTAAGTTTTTTGTGAATATGACTGCACCGTGTACAGTCGTCACCGTTCTGTGTTGCAGGTAGTCAGTGCAATGGCGACTGTTCAAGAGAGGGCACAGCGTGTGTTGTGGTTAGCAGAGTTGAAGTCAGTGAGTCCCTGTACAATAAACCTAATTTAATTTAAAGGATTGATAATTTATTCAATCATAGCATTAAAAACCACTTGGACCAAACCTTAGGCTCCGCATAAAGTGCCCAATAAAATAATTTTGATTTTGTTTGAACTCACTTTCTTCAGGTTACATATACTTTCAATATTTCATGATAAAATTGATAAACTTGACGCGTTGTTGGGTTGCCTGACAAAATAATTCCAATTAGTAATCTATGTAAAAAATGTAGGCTATGGGAAACGCTGCTTACTATCGATTCACTTGGAACTACATGCAATCATTTCCTAAATATTTTACTAAAGGCTAATCGTTTCAACTTACTGTAGGGAAAAACGATAGCGCTTTCTATTTATGAATAATTTTGCAGTTTTTCATAGATTATAATATATAACAAGTTTACAAACAAGTCTTGAGAAAATTAATTTTTGTCTCTTACCTTATGATTTGGCGAGAATCCGAAAGCATCCATGACTAAAAAATACCCATTTATTACCGAATTATAGTCAAATATATCAGTTTCCTAACTTATCCAAATCAACATGCGAATGAATAACGATAATAATCTACTTGAGAAGGCTAATTGAATAAAAAGTCAACTGAATTATAGATTGTTGACAACAAAAATTTTCTTGATCACAACATAACCTCACATGAATGATGAAACAAGACGAAACTAACGCCCTAGTTCAAATAATAACCACCACAGCAGCACTAGTTGAACAGTCAGTTCAACTTTGCGGCTAATTCAAAATGACGGAAATTAAACTAATTCAAAGGAAATATAATATTATATAAGTTGGCATTGTAGATTGATGTTATTGAAAAATAGAGGTAATTCCAGATCTTGTGCATAATATTCTACCTTCATTATTCAGCTTAATACTGTATTGGTGAAGTAATAATTACAATAAAATATTATTGAGTTTCTGATATTTTCATGTAATGAGCCGTGAGAATATTCATTGTACAGCATGTTTCAAAACCAATAAAATATGTTTCAATACAGATAATATTCAAATTTCCTATTGAACGCCACTCAAGTATAGAAGATTCAAGTTATTCGATTATTTTTTATTTATCAACCATTTGTATAGCCTACTAATAAAATATGTGGTAATGGAAATAGTATCAAAAATTAAACTTAAATACTACAATAATTGAATGACTTTCTATTTCAATGTGATCTGGGGCTCTGCCTATCTATGCTTCTCTACTGGAGGATTTATTCTAAGCGAGAAATTTATAGAGATGTGTGTCTTTGTTGTAAACCTTTTAAAAATTATTGATAAATGTTCCAATTTGCTCAAGTTGAAGCAAAAAATTAGGTCTATCCACATTTACATGTTATTTTGAATTAATTATTTCATTCTATTTTTCATCTAGTGCCTAATGCACTGGAAGATAGTCCATGACTCCCAATAGGGAAGTGAATGAATAGTGCAATACGAGAAGTAGAAAGTGGAATATGGAATAGAATAAGAATGCAAGTTGATTTGTCAATTACTGACACAATTCCATGCTGAACCAGCACCAATTGCAATTAATTTCTTCTGAACTAAAGTTATTCAAGTTATACAAATACGCATTGCTTACACATTGGGCGTTGTATATGTATTTTTAAAAATATTTTATAATTTTAATTTAAAATTAAATTGAATATTATTGTATAATTTTCTTCGTTCTATTTTCAAAATAGTAACACACTCAATTGTTCTACCAGACACTAATAGAAAATAAAAACATTGAAATATTGTCAATTCTCGTCTATATACCTATGTTGTTGAATAGATTCTCAGACTATTTTCAAATTAAAATGAAGTATTATAGGTACTTATTGATTGAAGAACACTTAAATAAACAGATCTTGTTGAAAAGGCACTGTTTGGAAAGTTTGAAATTGATTTGGGTTTCATTGTAATTGGAAACAATATAAAAGACATTATTTATGAAATTTGAATGATCTCGACAAAATTCAATGTCAATAAAAATTGTTAGATCTTTTCAATTTCATGAGGTCACTTATTAATAGTTTTTTTTATTCAATTGCTCTTTGTAAACTAGCAGCTTGAGCGTGAATTATTGTTGTCTCGTGTTTTAGCTTTGGAAATTGAATTTTCATGCTCCATTAACTTACTTAGTACTATTTTCATTGAAGTGCCATGTATTTTAATTTTTCATTTGCTACTATATCCCATCTATATCACTTGAAAATAAAACATTATTCTTCCATTTATCTCTTACAACTTTTCATTATTAAAAATTATTTGAAATTTATGAATGGATTCAGCCTAGCTTTGCTCATTTTAATCAAACTAGATCAAAACTAGAGGATGGAGCTACAGAGAGTGTATAGTATACTATACTATATGTAGATGGAACCAGCTTTGCATTAAAATCACTTGTCTTGTGGCATGAATTTAATCCTGAACAATGAAATGTGTTTGCTGAGTAGGAAAAATAAACCATCAAACCTTTTATGTAGTAGAAATAACTGAGAGATTTATTCTGTAATAAAATATTTTTAAAGAAGAAATATTCTATTCAATTCTAACACCATAATCGATATCAATTGATTCAAATTCATAAAAGACTCTCATTGAGAAATTAGATAATCTCTCATTGAGAAAAGGCTCAATGCTCGGGAAAATCGTTGGTACGCACTTTGCGCCAGAATGATTTCTCGGCTATAAATGGAGACCGCTCGAATGTGTACTGTCCCGGGAACGAGATATGTGTCCAGCGTATCTCGTCCCTATATTCGGGCTCGTTGGGAATATCGTCAAGTACATCAATCAGTTTCACGTTTTCATCGGGGTTTTCAGGATTTACCACCAGTTCTGGCACGCTGTGGAAACAACAAGTGGATGAGTTTCTGCATAATAATGAAATCCATGTTTATGTTTAATGGTTCTAGCACTGATAAGGGAATTGGTCTGTTTTTGTGTTGTATATCCATACTTTTTTCTACTGGTAATAAGACTAGCCAGGCTTGGTTTGATGATGTCCAATGCTAGGACAATACGTTTGTCACTATATTATAGTATAAGTGAAGTCAAGTTTTTTCTAATTAAAAGTGTTTTCTGAAACAGTGTTAGTCTGTTTTATCTGTAGTTATAGGGTATGAGGTTTAAAATTATAGATACTAGCGCTCTTAAGATACGGTACTTAAATGAGGCTTAAGAGTTGAGGTAGCCTACAGACTAGCGCTCACATGAGAAAAACTGTAGGTGATCCCCTCAACTTGAGCGATGAAGTCTTTCAAACAATAATATTTGAAATATAATTACAGTATTGAATAATTATATGAGTGATGATTTTGTTCAGTTCCATTTATTTTGATAATCAGGCCTACCATATGAAGTAGGATATGTGTATTTATTTATTTACAAACATATAAAAGCTCACAGACAAAGTCCATTACAAGCCTTATTAAAATTATTAGTTACAGCTTTAGTAAAACAAGAAGAATTACAAAAGAAATACATCGCACTTCATTAAATCAGAGAAATTAAAGCAATTTAAGATATTAAGAGAAGATTTATGAGGAACATAGAGAAAAGTTAATCTAGAGGAGATGTTATACAACAATATAGAGGTTGAAGAAAAAATTATAGATCGTCGCACCAGCCCATTATAGACTGAATGAAGAATACCGGCATGTCAATTATTATTCTACATGAGTATATAATTTAGTGTGTTTTGTTCGTTTTGATTAGTAAATAGAAATGAAAATCTCACCCATCAGTTATGAAAGATGACCAGAGCCAAGTGAGTGTATTCTTCATTTGCTTGTCTTCAGGCAGGGTCGGCTTTGCTGTCGTGTATCCATTGATGTAGATCAGGAAATCCTCCATGTGTCCTGTTCCTTGTAGCATTTCTGTTAGAAAAATAAATAAAAAACTGTTAAAAAAATGAATTAATATTATTTTTAATATTTGAATTGTGATAAATTAGGTCAAGTCCTGACATACCATAATGTTTAAATCCGTGATGAATTGTTAGTATGGACATCACCTCCTTCCAGAATATTTCTGACAATTGTATCAGGAATAAGAGGGCAAGTGTTGTTTTTGCTACTCACTCACCTGGGATATCGACACCAATTTGTGTCGGGTCGTCTGGGTCTCTGGCTAGCAGTCTGGCCATACTGAATTCTCCCTTGTAGGAATACTCATACAGATAGACTTTGGCATCGGATCCTCTCGCCTGCAAACGCGCTGCTTCCACTATTCCAGTTTTGAACAGACGGTCACTCACCATCTGAAACACATACCGGCACTACAATAAACATCTATTCAGCAGTCTGCTCAAGGGAAGTAGGGTAGAAATTTTTAAACAGAAGCGGCTGATAGCAGATGAATGTACAAGACACTACCGTATAGTTTCCACAATAATTGAATGATTAAATATTGATGTAAGCTATACATGAAGTCTTACATTCCTCAGCAAGTTCAAATGCTGGTAGTCGCCAATTAATGATTCACTGCTGTCTCCCTTCAGGTAGTGCTTTCTGATTATCTGCGACAGGTTGGAATACTGCTCTTCTCCCACTGATGCGTAGAAGTCCAATAGATAGGGAGCCAACGTATCCCATTCTTCATCCACAACTTGTCTGTACGGCTCGCGGTCTATCCAATCTGTCAACAATAAATACAGTTGTTCTGTAAACAATAAACACAGTTGTTCTGAAGAAGGAGATAAAACAGCACTGTGAATTGGCCATCAACACAATATTTGTGAATTATTCCCACTTTCTAAGTCATTCTAGTGTTTATAAATGTGTTTTTCATAAAATAAAATGAATTATCAATTTAAACCAGTCGTAATTTCAGAACACTCAATTATTTAATATTGCAATATTGTAGTGGGTGAAACAGACGTTGTCACGCATATTGCTCACCCATCAGGGGGAAAATGCCCTCTTCCTTGGTGAAGCTAACAAGCCATGGAATGTTTTGCTGACTGGCTCCACGCATCAGGATGTGGGGCGGTGCTTGCAGAAAGTCATAGTCCACAGTCGGTGCAAAAGCACTAATTGGCAGGTTACGGTATATCTGCGAGAAAAACAAAAATTAGCTCTTGCATTGTCAGCTCTCTTGCAGACTTTTCTCTAATATCAATGGAAATTTTTAAATATTAATTCTAATTAATAATTTAAATTAAAACACAAGGGTTTTGTCAATAATTATTCTACTATTTATTTTGTGGTTCCGTGGCCACACAGGTCACATCATCAGCTTCACTACAATCTCAATAGTGACTCTTCATAATTTTTATGTATAATATTATTGTATATTTAAATATTGACTATGTAATATTTTGACAAAGCCTATTGCAAAATATTTTATTCAATGGCAATAGAGATATTCTTACTCTTATTTTCAAGACTACACCCTTTTATCACATAATGATAATAATGGCAAGAAAAATTGTTAGTAACGGGAAGTTGCTGTTAGCAGAAAAGGTATGGTCAGTGTTTTTGAACACAACTTATAAGACATTGCAAGATCCTTTGATTTTTGATTAGTCGGAAGGCAGTTTGCTCCAGGGCGCTTAAAACCTTCGTACGTCACTGATGTGTTAATAAGCATGGAATTTACTCACAAAAGCCAAATCGTACTGATCGGCAATATCGAGGGCAGGCTTGGTGAGGAGACAGTCGCGCATTTCGGTCTTGCTGACCAACGGAGGCGTCGAGCAGTTGAGTCGCGTCGCGTAGTCTTTGGTCAGTTGGTCGGCTGACTCGGACACCGCCCACGGATTCAGCGCAGTGCCACTCACCGAAATCGCCTTCTTGAACAGACCTAGGCAGCAACACAATGACAAATCTCCTTATTTCAGAAAAACAGGGCCTAGAAAAATCCATCGTTCCCACTACGCAAAAAGAAAATTCTCAAAACTTTGAATGCAAATAGATGATGCATAAATTATTGTGTAGTAGTGATAAGGTGATATTGTGGTTGTTATACATTATGAATAAAAGTTGCAGTGGTACTGAAAAGTTGTCAGATAGGACTATGGAAGGCGAGTGGAGTTTATTAAAATCTTGAGATACTACGGTTTTAAAGATCTGGAATTTATGAAGAAGCTGGGAGAGAAGCACAGAGAAGAAGAAGAAGACCGAATAGGAAGCTAAGAGAAGAAGAGTGCTATGTGTAAAGAAGAAGAAGAAGAAAGAAGAAGAAGGAATAAGAAGAAGAAGAGAAGGAAGAAGAGTAAGAAAGATTTAAAGAAGAACATAAAGAAGAAGAAGAGAAAGAAAGTTAAAGAAGAAGAAGAAGAATGAGAAGAAGAAGAAGAAGAAGAAAGAAGAAGAAGAAGATTTAGAAGAAGAAGAAGAAGAACAAGAAGAATAAGAAGAAGTATGATAAATTCAAGAAGAAGAAGGTTGTGTAAGAGGATATTGTGCTATATGTTATACATTTTTTATAATAAGTACAATGCCACATTAATGTCATAAACCATGTTTGAATAAAATCTTGAGATTGATTGGTTGTTACGCACCATTATCAAACTCTGGTAAAATCTAGTAAAAGATCTCGATATTTTAATAAATTCGTTGTTTTCATAATTTTGTGTCTTTTTATTCATTGAAATGTCTAAATTGAGATGCTGACCTTCGGATAGTGGGGATAGCATGTGCAGGTGTACAGAGGCGGCGGCGGCCCCGGCTCCAGCCAGCGTCACTTTGTTCGGCTCGCCATGGAAGTGCACGATGGTCCTCTGCACCCACTTCAGCGCTGCTATCTGATCAAGCATGCCCAAATTCGCTGGCATTATCTCGTCGTTTGTTGTCATAAAACCTACAACACAAGTACAACAATATGCTTCCAACATGTACTAAATATTCATTTGAGACCTAGAGTGATGACCGATTGCAAATTCGAGAACAATGTAAGTTCAAACTTGAATTGGAAAGTCCATTGACAGAGAACCCTCTAAACCAGTACTCATTCTTTTAAATGAATAGTGAAATCTGTGTACTATTTGCTGTGAGCATCTATGGTGTTGCGCTCTGGCGGATAATCGTATGCATCTTTCCGGTAAATTTAACATGTAAAAGATAGGCTCAAGTTTGTGAAAATTAGTTTATAATTGAAATAGAATTCCCTGTCGCTATTTTTCCTGCTTATGAATTGTGGAATTATATTTAGGATGATTAAATGATCGCATGTTCTTAAACATTTCGATTTTATTATCCCCACCACCTACATGCACACAGCGAATACTTCTATACTTACATCCATTCTTTGAAATAGTTAGGGGAATATTTTTAATTAATTCCATTCTTTGATATGAATACTTGTAATTACATCTAACTATATTTTAAATGCATTTTAACAATTGAATAGACATTCAATAGTGGTATACATGAAAAATTTCAATTGAATACCAATTGGTGAATTCTCACATTTTCAATTTATTTATATTTTTCTGTGTTTTCATGTATATTTGTGAGTTAAACCTAGAGAACTTGTAAAAAGTGATTTCAGCTCTTACATTACATGTATTGACTGGGAAAGATTATTAGATTTATTTTAATGATGATGGAAGATGAATGGACCTACAGCCTGAAGCACCTGAACCACCATGAAGCGATTTTTATTATCATTAATGAAATAATGTTAGTGGAATTTTTCAATGTGATGAGGTATCACCCAATTATTTGATTGGAGAATGGTACACCGTTACATATTAAATAAATATCCTGATTTCAAAAGAACTAATAAACCAATACAAATTTTAACTAAAACTTTTGCAGAGATTAATTTTGCCCACATATAATACATTCATAAACTAATAAATATATAGATAGTGTAAAGGGAGCCTTACCAAAAGGTCCCAGCCGATATCTGACAAAGACAAAGATAGTGTAGGTACAGCAGAGGTTGTGAGCCACGCGTTGTCGACTGAGTGGAATGTCGTACATGAAAGTGCCTGTGTTTAGAATGACAACCACATCAGCCTCTTTACTATCGTAGACGTCTGCTTGCTGTCGATACTGATTGACCAGCTCGATATCCTAAAACAAAGATCAACATGCAAATCAAGATAGTTACAGTACAAAAGGATAGCTTGTGACCCATAGCAATTGGATGCAGGCTACCCGGTTTGTCCTCATTTGGTAACATTGACTTTCTTCAGTGCTTCCACAGTTTGAGTTATTGTTAGGTCTACTGATAATATTCCTATGATAATTAGTATATTTTTCAAAACTATTTTATACTATCCAATTCATACAACAAAACCTCAATAAATATTATTATTCCAAAAATACCTATCGATCAGGATCTTAATTGGTTAGATGATTCAATTGAAAATAGCACAAGAATTTAAAATATTTTAATGCATTTTATTATCATTATTTTTTTTTGGTCCCTGGGGGAAGCTACAAACCGGGGGCAAAGTATGCAGCTCGCTTAACGTCCAAAGAATCAGGGACTCGTCTCTGAAAGTTCAGCTGTGCCATATACTCCATGTTACTGTACTCATATAAATGGTATTATAAAGTGGTATTTTTGTATCATGGTTTTCAACAACTGTATATTGGAGTATAATCATATTCATCTAATTTGACGCTTGGCATTAGATAAATAGATAGATAGAGATATATCATTTGCTGATGACCATAGAGTACGATAGCAAAGAAATAATATCACTCTATCTATCTGTCTATGTAATGCCACGCGTCAAATTAAATGAGTCTAATTACATCTACCTACATAATACCCTTCTTCAACAGCTTTTGTATAACTGATAATTTTACGTTTTTTTTTAAATTTTATGTTATTTAAAAAAAAAAACAACTTGCTGGTTGTCAGATGACTGGCATATCGCACAATATATCAGTTGATTTTTTTTTTTAATAATAATTTATGAATCATTCATAGGACTAAATGCCAATTATAGAGAAATATACCAAAACTAGTGGTGAAAGGTCATTGAGATGTGATGAAATGTGACGTAATTTGAAGGGCTCCTAATAAACATTGGGTTTTTAATAGAAATATTTGCTGAATATGATGGAATCTGGTGAAATTTGAAGGGTTTCCAATGATAAAAATGAATGAAGTCTCACCCCTGGTCTAATAATGTCCAGATAGAGACAGTCCTCAGATCCGACGAGTTTTTTGCCAACACGATCACTCCAGTTGAGATACTGAGTACACCGCTTGATGGACTTCTCATTCCACAATGGCAGGCTGGCATCCAAAACATCCTGCCATTTTCTAGGAGGCTGTGGCGGCTGAATTGATAACACAAAAAACTTGATAAAAATAATAAATAACTTAGCAGTTGAAACTTAAATTCTAACAATAAACTCCCCCTCAATACAAATCAATTATGCAAACATTGAATGTGATTAGGCCTACACTTTTCTAGCCACTGAAAATTAATTATTTATGATTTTTTTGAAAAGTATAATATACTATGATAATTTAATAATATAATATGATATAATTATATTATACTATCATGTGGTTTTACTTCCAAAAAGAAAAGAAATTAGTGTCACAAAATATAACCACTCTATATAAATGCGGTATTAACATGCAATGAACTAACAGAAGAATTTTAAACCTCAACCAATAAACAGCTAAAAATAAAATTGTAACTTTTTACTTTTTGTTTCTGCTAAGATTCAAGTGTTCTGCTTGAAAAGCACACTTGTAGATATAGACCATAGAACTCAAGGTGAACCAAAACTGCAGTAGAAAATTACATTTTTCTTAGAAAGTAAATAATGATATTTCAATACATTCCCGGATACTTGCAGAAATATAGAAATCAATGGGACACGGAAAGCAAAAAATCTGATGATTTTTGAATTTTAGCGCCATTTGATAGCTCATGGTTTTCTGCATCCCTTGATGTGCGATAATATACAAAGTGTTTCAGAACTCCCTACCAATGCTCTAGGGCATTTTTCCTGGGTAGAAACCATATCTAAATATCATATTCAAATTGTCCAAAAGTCCTTGGTTACTCACACAGCTGCCATTTTGTTTTTTTCACTTATTATTTTTTATCTCAATAATGGTGAAACATATGGAATTGAAACTTGGCACCAACATTTATGACAACCGGACAAAGCTACAAAAAAATTATGACAATTTTACAAATCCATAAAACAAAATGGCGGCCATTCAAAATTTTGTTTCTTGAATAACTCGGAAACCGTTGATATTACGAAAATTTTACAAGAATAACTTTTTTTAGTAAATTTGATTACAAATCGATTGAAACCTCATTTGTTAAGATTGGACCAATATTGACTGAGATATGGCAGCTTTAGTGATAGGTGACCGCTGGAGGTTAGTTGCACTCCTTTTTAATATCTTTGAAATTCACACGAAATACTCTAAAATCGCTCACAAATAACATGCAAAGCAGACAGAGACTGTTGCATTGTTGTGGCAGACTTTAGCCGCATGCCCAGGATGCACTGCAACTAGCCTCCAGCGGTCACCTATCACTAAAGCTGCCATATCTCAGTAAATATTGGCCCAATCTTAACAAATGAGGTTTCAATCGATTTGTAATCAAATTTACTAAAAAAAGTTATTCTTGTAAAATTTTCGTAATATCAACGGTTTCCGAGTTATTCAAGACACAAAATTTTGAATGGCCGCCATTTTGTTTTATGGATTTGTAAAATTGTCATAATTTTTTTGTAGCTTTGTCCAGTTGTCATAAATCTTGGTGCCAAGTTTCAATTTCATATGTTTCACCATTATTGAGATAAAAAATAATAAGTGAAAAAAACAAAATGGCAGCTGTGTGAGTAACCAAGGACTTTTGGACAATTTGAATATGATATTTAGATATGGTTTCTACCCAGGAACAATGCCCTAGAGTATTGGTAGGGAGTTCTGAAACACTGTGTATAATTATGGTTTGATATCAAATTATATTCAACATAAATTGTTGAAAAATAGCTCACATGTCCCATTTTTCCAATTCTTGTGAGGATAATAATGCCAGAATGAAATTTGTTACAACTTTTGAACACATTGACCGATTTTCGTAATTTTGTTGTTGTTATTTAGCTTCTTTCGTTGGCAACACTGTAGCCTTCTCCTTCGCAGACCAGGAATCTGTAGTGCGCATGCGCTGGTAGCGTATTCGTGGAGCAGTTCCGTTCCCTGTGATACCCGTCACTATAACTGATCAGTGACAGTGACTGACGTCAGTACCTTTAAATTTTCTTAATGGCTAATTGGCTATGATGCAATTGTATTCACTCATGTCTCAATTGGAATGAAAAATTGAAGTAAAAATGATTCATAATAGAAGTTTGATTGCAAGCTCTAGACTGGTTTCTGACTCACTCGTAACTTTTTCTACTCAGTGAATAGACTAATTCAGGGTGATAAACCGAACTGTAACTTATTTTTATTTAGTTATTTATAAGTTTATTCATCCCAATTTATTTTAGGATTAGTTGATTATTGGGCACCAAAAAAATAGTATAAATACCTTCCGGTACTTTAGGGTACGCGCATGTTGAGTAGGTAGGCTATTTGACACCTCCACCTTTACCTCCACAACAAGCGTTGAACTTTTTTATTTGCCCAACTTAGCACCATGTTATTAGCACAAAATGCAAGCTTGGAAATTAATATTGAACAGCTTATTCCCAATATAAATTATATAGAGGATCAACTGTCAAGTTATTCCGAAGCTCGCAATTTTATGCTGCCTATTTTAAAATATACCACTAGTTGCACAAAAGAAAATTAAATTCAACCCTATTAAGTAAATTCTAAAGTCTAGGTCTAGGTGCTTTCTCTGATATCTTTCCTTTTAGTACGAGTAAACGGTTGTTTAATTGTTTAATGTAACGAACTAAAAATGTAACTAAAATGTAAAGCACTTTTACATAGCGTAAACAACTTTTCCACATCCACATGTCACGATGAGGGATAACCAACCGGTTGAGCAAGTTACAAGTAACAGTTAACATGCGAAACGGAGCTGCTCCAACGAATACCGACCTGGTAACGAATACGTTAACAGCGCATGCGCACTACAGAATTCTGGTCTGCGAAGGAGAAGCCCGTGCCAGTACTGGTAAACAAACTCAAGAGTAAACAGTAAAGTGAAAGAATAGGTTATGTTTCTTGTTTACATTCGCGTAGAAGAATAAATCAATAAAGTTGCTGTATTTTTCATTTGTCTATTTTAAACTTGCTGTTTTAATAATTAAGAAATAGACTAGTATTATGCCTCGATTCAAGAAGAGAATTACTAAGAAACAAAAATGCCAAGGAGGTGGTCGTGGTAAAAGAAAACCTGTGGATATAATAGTGAATCAATTGAAAATTATCATTATTGAGCTCTGAATACAAATTATCTGGTTCTGACTTTGATAAATTTGATATAAATTGAAGAAGAACCTGCATATGACCCAGCAGTGTACTAAATTACGAGTGAGTAGTCTGTTCCATTTAATTTAAAAATAATGCTAGTCCTTTAGTTTTTTGCCATTTTCCAAAAATTGAATTTTTCAGTACATGAGGAACATTTTCTCAAAAAGTAATAAAGTTATCCTGATGATTTTTTACACTTTACTAGCCTGTGTAAATTATTTATGCTGAGTTATTTTCAGATTGATCCATTCAAAAGTATTTATTTAATAAAATATTTTCTTTTTGAAAATGTAACACTGAACAGGCAAGTTCATCTATTTCTATGGTTAGTATGCTTTTAAAATTAACTCAGCTGTTATACGAAGTGCTTATAAAAGCATGTTAAAAATTTGAAAGCCATTGGTAAAGTAGTTTTTGAGAAAATGTTCCTTAATATGCTAACATTGTGAAGGATAGCGATTCCGTGTCCCACTAAGGTTGTAAAAAGTGAAAAAAATTATGTATCATAATAATTTCTACTTTTAAGATTGTACCTTAAATCGTAGAGAGCCAATCGGTTTCTTAGCATAGGGAATATTGCTGAACGACTGATGCTCATTTCCATAGGAGTCATTGTACAGAAATCCTTTCACTCTTCCATAATATGTATCAATCTCTGAACTTAATCCCTTGTAATATTCCGGATCCTCGTGAGCCAGCCATTCTTCTTCCGAAAGTTCCTGGCACCCAGATGGTCTCCATTTTGAAATTAACAGCACAAAATTCAACAAAAACTTGAATCTCATTCTTGAATAATATGATGTCAGCTTCAATGACCTTGGAAACGATTGTACTAGAAATAACAGAGAAAAAATACAGCAGGTATGAAACATTAACTGCCGCGTTAGGCCTCGGGTACGATACGAGCGGTGAGCGGAATTTGTTGAGACTGGCCACGATACGTCTGAGCGGCGGGCGGCGATGAGCGGCGCCGCTCAGCGCCGCTCATGGATCCATTTTCAAACCGATTTCATTTTTAACGCCGCTCGCCGCTCACATATAAACCTATATGGAAAAAAATATAAGATATTTAAATTATTAATTAGTTTATAAACCGTTTGACATATCAATGTACGGTTTTCGCCATTCATTTTCTCTTGAAATTCTGTATCGAAATCATGTAGGCCTATAACATGACCACCTTACCATTAAAAAAAATGAAGTTAGATTCAATATGGCGAATCCAAGATGGCGGACCAGATTTTTTGAGTCACAGTAAGTAGTATTTTCAATTTAAGTACGATCCCCAATGTCACCTACCGTAAAATAACCTTCGTGTAAGAAATATTAAGCCGTTTCCATAATTTTCACCAACCCTGTATGTTCCAAGAAAGGTGAGCGTTACAAAAGTGTCGCTTGTATCGTAGCCACCCCCGCCGCTTACATGCCGCTCAGGTTGCCGCTCGCCGCTCGTATCGTACCCGAGGCCTTATGCCCCTTCCAGAGGAAAAACCTGGTGCACCGCTGCTCTATATATTGGCGCCAAATCCTCGGCTCGTATGGTACCAAAAAACCTCCTCGGACCGGCCCTGCCGACGTTGAGCAAAAGCAATGCTTTCTACGATCCTTTTAAAAATATAACCAGTTTAATCCTCATTTTTCTTACAAAATAATACTAACGTATCTCTACTCTAATAATAATAAAACTACTGAAACTATAATCCTATACATATTAGTTTTTGATCAGTAATTGGACAGCAAAATTTTCAATCTCTGTAGCTAGCGGATGGGGAGAGGGCGGTCGCCCTCCCCTTAATCCGCCCCTGACATTAATGTGAATTGATGGAACGATAAAACAAATTACTATCTTCAATAAAAATATAGTAATGGAGTTTTGGGCAATGGATCAGCAAGTAAAAAGTAGAGGAGACAATAGATTCTCTGTCTGATAAGAAATACTGAATAGACTTTGATTTTAATTTGATGTATTTTTATCGAACTATCAAGCCTACCTTATATGAATTGAATGCACTGTAATTGAAGAGTTTCTGTTTTGAATTTGATGTATTTCTACTTGATAATATAGTCATTACCTGAATAAGCCTACAATGCACTTTTTTTAGAAATGTTTTTTAAATGAATTTGGCTATTCTCTAGCTATCTGTCTACCAGCAAACGTTAATAGGTTGAAGGTGCATGGATACCCAATTTTCAATTCTAAAATGACAAAAAAAAACAATAATTCACGCTACAAAGAGAAATAATTGTATTTAGAAAAACCAATCAACTAACTTCATAAAACGAAATATATCTGAAATTTGGAACTAAAATTGGTTTTGGTCATGAATTGATACAAATTTTGTATATAATGTCTATTTTATTGTTTTTCAATCAGAATAAAACTCAACTCGAATTCTAAGTTGACTTTTTAACAAGATCTGTTAATTTTAATGATCTTGATCCAGAATGTGATAGGATTGGATTATCATTTCAATTTGTTACTTGACTGAGAATCTATTAAACAATTTTGCTACACACCGTTGACTTTAATTAATATTTTGTTCATCAGTTGGAATATGATAGAGTATTGACAATTTCAATATTCAACAGTCTTAGTATCTGACAAAGCTGGTAGACGGATTGTTAGAAAATAGCAAAATTCATTTAGAAAACATTTCGAAAAAAGTGCATTGTAGGCTTATTTAGGTAATGACTATATTATCAAGTAAAAATACATCAAATTCAAAACAGAAACTCTTCAATTACAGTGCATTCAATTCATATAAGGTACAATAGCTTGATAGTTTGATAAAATTACATGAAATTAAAATCAAAGTCATTTCAGTAAGTTATTTCTAATCAGAAGAGAATCTATTGTCTCCTTTACTTTTCTCTTGTTGGTCAATTGCCCCAAACTCCATTACTGTATTTTTATTTAAGACAGTTTGTTCTACTGTTCCATCGTGTCCTCTCAAATTCACGTTAATATCAGTTTTTACAACAAAATATAGATTTTTTTGTTAAAATAATTATATTAAGCAGCTGTTAATGTATCATATCTGCTGTATTTTTCTCTTTTATTTCTAGTACAATCGTTTCCAACGTCATTGAAGCTGACATCATATTATTCAAGAATGAGATTCAAGTTTTTGTTGAATTTTGTGCTGTTAATTTCAAAATGGCGGCCATCTGGGTGCCAGGAAATTACGGAAGAAGAATGGCTGGCTCGCGAGGATCCGGAATATTTGTTGGGATTAAGTTCAGAGATTGATACATATTATGGAAGAGTGAAAGGATTTAAGTACAATGACTCCTATGGACATGAGCATCAGTCGTTCAGCAACATTCCCTATGCTAAGAAACCGATTGGCCTTCTACGATTTAAGGTACAATCATAAGAGTAGACATTATTATGAAACAAATTTTTTTACAACCTGAATTCCTATTTCAGTAAGTATCCGGGAATGTATTGAATTATTATTTTTTACTACCTATGAAAAATGTTTATTTCTCACTGCTGCTTTGGCTTTCCTTGAGTTCTATGGTCTATATCTACAAGTTGTCTTTTCGAGCAAAGCACATGAATTTTAGCAGTAACCTGTGTCTCAATTTCAAATTGAACGTTTTAGAAAAAGTATAAAAGTTTCAATTTTATTTTTAGCTGTTTATTGGTTAAGGTTTACAATTCTTCTGTTAGTTCATTGCATGTTAATACCGCATTTATATAGGGTAGTTATTTGTGACACTAGGGCCGGTTCATGAGCTCGGGATTTAGCCAAGTCCTAGACTAAAACGAGTGGCCACCGTAGCATCGACAAACGTTAGCCTCGACACTATGTACTAAGGGCTCTCTATGCTGCTAACTCACTAACCAGTCGAGACAAAAGTTTGTCGATGCTACGGTAGCCACCCGTTTTAGTCTAGGACTTGGCTAAATCCCGAGCTCATGAACCGGCCCTAAGTGTTTATTTTCTCTTTGGAAGTAATCCACACGTTTTACTTTTCAAAAAATCATAAATAATTAATTTTCAGTGGCTAGAAAAGTGTAGGCCTAATCACATTCAATGTTTGTATAATCGATTTGTATTGAGGGGGAGTCTATTGTTAGAATTTGAGTTTCAACTACTATGTGATTTATTATTTTTATTAAGTTTTTTTTTGTGTTATCAATTCAGCCGCCACAGCCTCCTAGAAAATGGGAGGATGTTTTGGATGCCAGCCTGCCATTGTGGGATGAGAAGTCCATCAAGCGGTGTACTCAGTATCTCAACTGGAGTGATCGTGTTGGCAAAAAACTCGTCGGATCTGAGGACTGTCTCTATCTGGACATTATTAGACCAGGGGTGAGACTTCATTCATTTTTATCATTGGAAACCCTTCAAATTTCACCAGATTCCATCATATTCAGCAAATATTTCTATTAAAAACCCAATGTTTATTAGGAGCCCTTCAAATTACATCTCATCACAATTACATCACATCTCAATAACCTTTCACCACAGTTTTGGTTTATTTCTTTATGATTGGCATTAAGTCCTATGAATGATTCCTTTGATATTTTCAATTGAATCATCTAACCAATTAAGATCCTGATTGATGGGTATTTTTGGAATAATAATATTTATTGCGGTTTTGTTGTATGAATTAATACAAAAACATTTTGAAAAATAATTCAAGGAAATAATGAATGATGATCGGTCTTGTTGTATCCATGAAAGATTTGGACAGTACTAATTATCATAGTGAATATTATCAGTAGACCGAACAACAACTCAAACTGTGGAAGCACTGAAGAAAGTCAATGTAACCAAATGAGTAAGAACCGGGTAGCCTGCATCCAATTGCTATGGGTCACAAGCTATTTTTTTCTACTGTAACTATCTTGATTTGCATATTGATCTTTGTTTTAGGATATCGAGCTGGTCAATCAATACCGACAGCACGCAGCCTTCCACGATAGTAAAGAGGCTGACGTGGTTGTCATTCTAAACACAGGCACTTTCATGTACGACATTCCACTCAGTCGACAACGCGTGGCTCACAACCTCTGCTGTACCTACACTATCTTTGTCTTTGTCAGATATCGGCTGGGACCTTTTGGTAAGGCTCCCTTTACACTATCTATATATTTATTAGTTTATGAATGTATTATATTTGGGCAAAATTAATCTCTGGATTAGTTTTAGTTAAAATTTGTTATTGGTTTATCAATTCTTTTGAAATCAGGATATTTATTTAATATGTAACGGTGTACCGGTCTCCAATCAAATAATTGGGTGATACCTCATCACATTGAGAAAGTCCACTAACATTATTTCATTAATGATAATCAAAATCGCTTAATGGTGGTTCAGAGGCTGTAGGTCCATTCATCTTCCATCATCATTAAAAGAAATCTAATCATCCTTCTCAGTCATCTCATGGTGGTTGAATAGATTGAGATGGTAGTGTAGAATAGTATAGAATAGATAAGAATTTAATGGAATATATTCTATCTCTTCAAGTTTACAAATTATTCAATTGGAACCGTTAATACATGTAATGTAAGAGCTGAAATAACTTTTTACAAGTCCTCTGGGTTTAACTCACAAATATACATGAAAACACAGGAACACGGTACACAATACATGTAACACGGTTTAGAGAGTTCTCTTCCAACAGACTTTCTAATTCATGTTTGAACTTACATTGTTCTCAAATTTGATTGGCAAATCCTCACTCTAGCAAATGAATATTTAGTACCGTACTGTTGGAAGCATATTGTTGTTGTACTTGTGTTGTAGGTTTTATGACAACAAACGACGCGATAATGCCAGCGAATTTGGGCATGCTTGATCAGATAGCAGCGCTGAAGTGGGTGCAGAGGACCATCGTGCACTTCCATGGCGAACCGAACAAAGTGACGCTGGCTGGAGCCGGGGCCGCCGCCGCCTCTGTACACCTGCACATGCTATCCCCACTATCCGAAGGTCAGCATCTCAATTTAGACATTTCAAAAAGCTTCATTACTTTCAAGATAATTGGATGAAACTAAAAAAAACATTAAGGGCCGGTTCATGAGCTCGGGATTCAGCCAAGTCCTAGACTAAAACGGGTGGCTATCATAGCATCGTCAAACGTTTGTCTCGACAGGTTAGTGGGTTAGCAGCATAGAGAGCCCTTAGTACATAGTGTCGAGGCTAACGTTTGTCGATGCTACGGTGGCCACCCGATTTAGTGTAGGACTTGGCTAAATCCCGAGCTCATGAACCGGCCCTTACTCTACTACTCATTACTTTACTGAAATGTTCAACAAAGCGTTGTGTTTCAACTCAAACATAGAAAGTGTTCCAAGACAAACAAAACGTTTTGTCTTATGTGGTGTTCATAGCTCTCAATGCTAAACCTGGCCCACTAGTTTGAAGCAAACAATATTTATTCTAGAATCTAGATGAATGAATAAAAAGACACAAAGTTGTCAAAACAACAAATTTATTAAAATATCAAGATAATTTACTAGATATTACCAGAGTTTGATAATGGTGCGTAACAACCGAAAACCACAGTATCTCAAGATTTTAATAAATATTTATAGTTTTGACAACTTTGAGTACTTTTATTCATAATGGATAACAACCACAATATCACTTTATCACTACTACACAATAATTCGACGAGCATAGATCACAATACTTACCTACAAATGCTGAATCTCGCAGATTATTGAAAAGGTCTTTTAAAAAGTTATTCTTTGAAAGGTCTTCTTTAAAAAGGTCTTTTAAAGACTTAAAAGGTCTTTAAGACTTTCAAGCCTTTTGATTATTGTGTCGAAATCACTGTTTAATTATTACTGGATCAGCTGATTTATGACAAGTTAATTGGATCCTGCTATACTCTACGACTCATTACGTTACTGAAATGTTCAACAAAGCGTTGTGTTCCGACTCAAACATAGAAAGTGTTCCAAGACAAACAAAACGTTTTGTCTTATGTGGTGTTCACAGCTGTCAATGCTAAACATGTCCACTGGTTTGAAGCAAACAATTTATTCTAGTCGAATGAATAAAAAGACACAAAGTTGTCAAAGCAACAAATTTATTAAAATATCGAGATCTTTTACTAGATATTACCAGAGTTTGATAATGGTGCGTGACAACCAAAAACCGTAGTATCTCAAGATTTTAATAAACTTGTAGTTTTGACAACTTTGAGTACTGTACTTTTATTCATAATGTATAACAACCACAATATCACCTTCACTACTACACAATAATTTATGCATCATCTATTTGCATTCAAAGTTTTGAGAATTTTCTTTTTGCGTAGTGGGAACGATGGATTTTTCTAGGCCCTGTTTTGTCTGAAATAAGGAGATTTGTCATTGTGTTGCTGCCTAGGTCTGTTCAAGAAGGCGATTTCGGTGAGTGGCACTGCGCTGAATCCGTGGGCGGTGTCCGAGTCAGCCGACCAACTGACCAAAGACTACGCGACGCGACTCAACTGCTCGACGCCTCCGTTGGTCAGCAAGACCGAAATGCGCGACTGTCTCCTCACCAAGCCTGCCCTCGATATTGCTGATCAGTACGATTTGGCTTTTGTGAGTAAATTACATTTTTATTAACACATCAGTGACGTACGAAGGTTTTAAGCAAACTGCCTTCTGACTAATCAAAAATCAAAGGATCTTGCAATGTCTTATAAGTTGTGTTCAAAAACACTGACCTTACCTTTTCTGCTAACAGCAACTTCCCATTACTAACTATTTTTCTTGCCATTATTATCATTATGTGGTAAAAGGGTGTAATCTTGAAAATAAGGTCAAGAATATTTCTATTGCTGTTGAATAAAATATTTTGCAATAGGCTTTGTCAAAATATTACATAGTCAATTTTTTAATGCAGTATACAATTTAAACATAAAAATTCTAAAGATTCACTATTGAGATTGTAGTCAAGCTGATGATGTGACCACACACCATGGAACCCTGATCTTTGTACCACAAAATAAATCGTAGAATTGACAAAACCCTTGTGTTTTAATTTAAATTATTAATTAGAATAAATATTTAAAAATTTCCATTGATATTAGAGAAAAGTCTGCAAGAGAGCTGACAATGCAAGAGCTAATTTTTGTTTTTCTCGCAGATATACCGTAACCTGCCAATTAGTGCTTTTGCACCGACTGTGGACCATCACTTCCTGCAAGCACCGCCCCACGTCCTGATGCGCGGAGTCAGTCAGAGAAACATTCCATGGCTTGTTAGCTTCACCAAGGAAGAGGGCATTTTCCCCATGATGGGTAAGCAATATGCGTGACAACGTCTATTTCACTCACTACAATATTGCATTTAAATAATTGAGTGTTCTGAAATTACGATCGGTTTGAATCAATCAATCTTTTTATTCTATGAAAAACATAATTATAAACACTAAAATGACTTAGAAAGTGGGAATAACTCACAAATATTGTGTTGATGGCCAATTCGCAGTGCTGTATCTGCTTATTCAAAACAAATGTGTTTATTGTTTACAGCAGGGGGCTGTCATAGAAGGAGTGGAAGTATCGTATCTTCCCTATGTTAAAAAATGGAGAAGCCTGTGTCATGGCCTTCTTGAGTTTTGTTACATTATATATTATACATTATATAAATATGTAATATGTTTATATATTAGTTATGTTCCCACGTTTAATAGAGCATGTACAATAAGCTGATTTAGCATTAAGCTTTGTTTGATCATTGAAGGCGGCAGAATAGACAGTCTGAGTCTCCCTGCCGAGCTGTAAACATGTGTATGGAAAATAAATCGCTTTTTAAAAACTAACTTTCAAGTTCAATTAACTCATCTTATTTATATATATTTGTATACTTATATTTGATCAAGTGAGAGAAGGAGATGGATCCACAACAATTGTAAAACACATTACAAACACTTAAACCTAAACAGATTCTACAGAAGGTGTCTATATTGAATAGAATAAAATAATTAAAGTGGAATGCATTACTTTGGATTGAACAAACTAAAAAGAAAAGTTATTATAAATTTGAAGATGTGGGTTCAGATACTTTTTACTGTCAGTCTTCTAGTCTTTTTATTTCTATTTTCGCTTTCAAGAATCGTATTTTAAAGGATAGAGGATATAGGGTATGAGGTTGGAAAACTACAAAGAATTGAAGATATGAAGCCCGGAAGTCGCGGTGGCTTAAAAAGTATGAGTTAAATACATTTTGAGATAAATAGCATACATATTTTAAATGAATGATTTGTTGGCAGAGTGGATTTAAATGTTTGTGGAAATTGTGTAGCATGATGTTCTATGGATGGAAATCAAATCAAATCTGTAATTATTGTTGACAGATTGGATAGACCGCGACCCGTACAGACGAGTGGTGGATGTGAAATGGGATTCGGTGGCTCCTTATCTATTGGACTTCTACGCATCAGTGGGAGAGGAGCAGCATTCCAACCTGTCGCAGATAATCAGAAAGCACTACCTGAAGGGAGACGGCAGACAGTCATTAATCAACAGCTACCAGCATTTGAACTTGCTGAGGAATGTAAGACTTCATTGCGTATAGCTTACATCAATATTTAATCATTGTATAATTCATTTATTCAAACATTTGAGGAAGCAACAGATCCAAAGATCCATTTTGTTTCCATGAAATAGAACAATGAAGTTAACAAATCAATATATAGATTTGAGAAAAAATAGAATTAATGAATGTACAAGATATAATAAAAAAGTATCTGGAAAAGACAAAATCTGTTATAAGTGGAAGTACAGGATATTATGAAGCCTACCGGTATGTATAATTTGCAAGGAATATAGCTTGACCCATGGCCGTTGAATGGCTACCCGATCATATACAGAGTGGTGCAAAAGTCACTGTACAGTTGGTTAAAACAAGAGCAGATTGACGGTATTTAAAATTATTTTTCATTACAAACAATAATTTTTATGTTCAACTTGTTTTCTGTCTTCATTAATACATCTTTGAAGTATTTCTGGAACACTGTTACATACTCTACGGTATAGTGTGAGATCATTATGTTGTTGGACGGCCAGACCTTGGTGCATCCATGTTGTTCAAATCTATCTAATTGTTTTCTGAACGGTGGTTTGATCTAAAGTGTATTCCACCACTTTTATAAAATGTTTTTAACGCAAGAATCCTTTCTTCTTTTGTTAACATTATGTTAAACAAAAATTCTATTAGAAAAATAATAATTCGGAAGCTACATCTTTAAACACGTCTCACGCACTAGTTTGATTGTTGTGTGTTTTATTGCATTGTATTGCCAACTTGAAAAGGCATAATTACCAACATTTAGTAATACCAACATTACAGGCAAAAACTATTTTTCTTCAATGTTGTTTTCCTGGCTGATGAAGCTCCTCATCAGGAGTGAAATGCATTCCAATAGTGTCCAATAATGTAAGTAATAGCATTAATTATTTACAGTGAAATAAAAGTCGTTACTTTAACAGTATTTTTCTTCTTTTAACCAACCTACCGTCCAGTGACTTTTGCGCCACTCTGTACAATCATACCTGGTTTGATCATATTCAATGCCGGATATCAGAGACAATAACATGTTTAAATATTTTTCCATGATATATTATATTTGAGATCATTTTTATGTATTGTTAATAGCACAGTAAACTATATTGTTGTACTGGTGGCTTGATTAGATAGCTGGTACAAGTCTGTAATTGCAGTAATATTATCAAGAATAAATGACAAATACGCTGGATCTGTGTTTTCAAGTTTGAAGGGGGTTAACTAAATTATTTGATCGATACGTTTTATCGATGAAACCTGTAGAAATATTAGCTTTAAAATTAAACAGACAAAGAGCCAGTGTCTGGTACATTCATCTGCTATCTCGCTCACTAAGTAGTGGTACTATTGATCGATACGTTTTATTGATGAAGTTTTGTCTGTTCAGAAGACTATTAGCTATTAAACTCTAAAGAGCTTGAGAAACTCTCCGCTGAATGTGAACATTGCCATTGCGCTTTATTATTGTGAAAACTACAGTGTCTTGTACATTCATCTGCTATCAGCCGCTTCTGTTTAAAAATTTCTACCCTACTTCCCTTGAGCAGACTGCTGAATAGATGTTTATTGTAGTACCGTTACGTGTTTCAGATGATAAGTGACCGTCTGTTCAAAACTGGAATAGTGGAAGCAGCGCGTTTGCACGCGAGAGGATCCGATGCCAAAGTCTATCTGTATGAGTATTCCTACAAGGGAGAGTTCAGTATGGCCAGACTGCTAGCCAGAGACCCAGACGACCCGACACAAATTGGTGTCGATATCCCAGGTGAGTGAGTAGCAAAAACAACACTTGCCCTCTTATTCCTGATACAATTGTCAGAAATATTCTGGAAGGAGGTGATGTCCATACTAACAATTCATCACGGATTTAAACATTATGGTATGTCAGGACTTGACCTAATTTCTCATAATTCAAATATTAAAAATAATATTAATTCATTTTTTTAACAGTTTTTTATTTATTTTTCTAACAGAAATGTTACAAGGAACAGGACACATGGAGGATTTCCTGATCTACATCAATGGATACACGACAGCAAAGCCGACCCTGCCTGAAGACAAGCAAATGAAGAATGCACTCACTTGGCTCTGGTCATCTTTCATAACTGATGGGTGAGATTTTCATTTCTATTTACTAATCAAAACCAACACAACACACTCAATTATACTCATGTAGAATAATAATTGACATGCCGGTATTCTTCATTCAGTCTATAATGGACTGGTGCGATCTACACTTTATTCTATTATTTTTTCTTCAACCTCTATATTTAATTGTATAACATCTCCTCTAGATTAACTTTTCTCTATGTTCCTCATAAATCTTCTCTTAATATCTTAAATTGCTTTAATTTCTCTGATTTAGTGAAGTGCGATGTATTTCTTTTGTAATTTTTCTTTTTTTACTAAAGCTGTCAATAATAATATCAATAAGGCTTGTAATGGACTTTGTCTGTGATCTTTTTTACGTTTGTAAATAAATAAAAACACATATCAGGTAGGCCTGATTGTCAAAATAAATAGAAATTAAAAAAATCATTACTCATATAATTATTCAATACAGTACTGTAATTATATTTCAAATATTATTGTTTGAAAGACTACATCGCTCAAGTTAAGGGAATCACCTACAGTTTTTCTAATGTGAGCGCTAGTCTGTAGGCTACCTCAACTCTTAAGCCTTTTTTAAGTACCGTATCTTAAGAGCGCTAGTATCTATAATTTTAAACCTCATACCCTATAACTACAGATAAAACAGACTAACACTGTTTCAGAAAACACTTTCAATTAGAAAAAACTTGACTTCACTTATACTAAAATATAGTGACAAACGTTTTGTCCTAGCATTGGACATCATCAAACTAAGCCTGGCTAGTCTTATCACCAGAAAAAAGTATGAATATACAACACCAAAACAGACCAATTCCCTTATGAGTGCTAGAACCATTAAACATAAACATGGATTTCATTATTATGCAGAAACTCATCCACTTGTCGTTTCCACAGCGTGCCAGAACTGGTGGTAAATCCTGAAAACCCCGATGAAAACGTGAAACTGATTGATGTACTTGACGATATTCCCGAAGAGCCCGAATATAGGGACGAGATACGCTGGACACATATCTCGTTCCCGGGACAGTACACATTCGAGCGGTCTCCATTTATAGCCGAGAAATCATTCTGGCGCAAAGTGCGTACCAACGATTTTACCGACAGTTGAGTCTTTTCTCAATGAGAGATAATCTAATTTCTCAATGAGAGTCTTTTATCAATTGATATCGATTACGGTGTTGGAATTCAAATAGAATATTTCTGCTTGAAAAATATTTTATTACAGAATAAATCTCTCAGTTATTTCTACTACATAAAAGGTTTGATGATTTATTTCTCCTACTCAGCAAACACATTTCATTGTTCAGGATTAAATTCATGCCACAAGACAAGTGATTATAATGCAAAGCTGGCTCCATCTACATAGAGTATATTATACTACACACTCTCTGTAGCTCCATCCACTAGTTTCGAACTATTTTGATTGAAATAAGCAAAGCTAGGCTGAATCCATTCATAAATTTCAAATAATTTTTAATAATGAAAAGTTGTAAGAGACAAATGGAAGAATAATGTTTTATTTTCAAGTGATATAGATGGGATATAGTAGCTAATGAAAAACTAAAATACAGAACACTTGAATGAAAATAGTACTAAGTAAGTTAATGGAGCATGAAAATTCAATTTCCAAAGCTACAACCATAGAACTGTATAGTTAGTCTATGCTAAAACACAAGATAACAATAATTCACACTCAAGGTACTAGTTTACAAAGAGCAATTGAATAAAAAAATCTATTAATAAGTGGCTTCATGAAATTGAAAAGATCTAAAATTTCTAATAAATTGCTCATAAATAGCTTACTTATACAGTAGTAAGTTGAAACTCGTCATTTTTGAGAGCCAATTTTATTAGAATGTCATGTTTTTAGGATTATTTTCCCATTATAAGCATTTAACATTCTGAGAGCTACCATTCTCCAGATCTTGAACGATAATTTAGTGTAAGAACAGTCAAAGAGCGTAGAGTAGAGTATATTTTAAAACAAAATCATGCATTATATAGAGGTAAGACACACTAAGAGCGTATTCCCGCGTTGCGTATACTAGCGTAGACTAGCGTATTCAATACGGACTTACCATTTTCTCGCGTATTCGAGTGCAGACACACCCACCGACAGTTATTCCGAGGCAAATGTACCAAAAAAGGCCTTCCGTGGGAAAATCTAGCGAGAATACGCGTTCTATGTGTTTTGAATACGATTAGCCTACGCTAGAATACGCGCTTTGTGTGTTTTGATTTCGCTTACGCTACTCTACTCTACGCTCTTTGTCTGTTCTTACACTTGGAGTAGAATAAGATCGTAGCCATATGCCACCATAAAGTCCTTTTCATTTTCAATGAACTCGAATACGAGTTTAAATGGAGTAAGCAGACAATTCGAAAGCTTTGATTTAAAAATTTAATAACTTGATCCATGAAAACGGATCACGATATATGTTTAAATAATAGATGTAACGAGATAAACTCATGTATACTAGAATTCACAATGGGGTCATGCGCAGATCCAATCAGTTTCGAGAGGCGTGACGTCACCCTGAACTCAGTAGACAAATGACTGTTATTTAACGTTTCCATGGTAACTGGGTTACCATACATGATTAACCTACCGTGTATTCTAGTATCTGTGAATAAACTGTTATGATAAAGGAAACACTAGTAATAAAAACACAAATCTATGAAAATCAATTGTTCTTTTAATAAAACAATCATCATCATCATCATATCAACAATCTCGGTCAATTCTTGCATAAAAAAGAAGTTATTTTAAAAAAAACTGGAGACACTCAAAATGGAAGTTTGCTCTACATCAAATATATTTGAAAACAGAATTAAAAATACAATCATAATTGAAATTATTATCATTATGCTTTGAAAGTTAATATTGAATTGCTTTCGATTTCATTTGAGCAAAAGGTTGAATTGTTCGGAAGAAAATATAAACATCGTTCAAATCAGTACTAAAATTGGAGAGACCTTGTATAATGATTATTTATCTACAAACATTTGAAGTTAAAGTAGTACAATGGAAATTATAAAAATCATTTTTTCACAAATAATCAAAGTATCTTGCACACTTCCCATGCCAGAAAATAATTAAAACATTTTCAATCTATAACATCGCATTGATCATTAACATATTAAGTAAGATCAAATACCTACAACTTTCAGTAAATTTGTAATATATAAAACCATTAAAATATATAAATTTCTAATACTGTAACATTTTTGAACAAATATGAAAGATTTGCATAAACAAGTCTGTTATAATTTTATATTACAGCCATTAACATTTTGATATAAATTATTTGTTTTGATACACATCATAATTATAGTATCTAGTTGCTCATTAAATAATGTTTTATAGCTAAAAAAAGGAATATTGATAACATTTCAATTTCATACTTTTCATAAACCTGATTTTAAGCCTTAGATGAAATGATCATCAGTATCAATATAATATTCTTCATCAATTGCAACTTTTCTCGATCATGTTGAAGTTTTCTCGTGAATTAACATAAACAATTGCTATTATGTTCAGTTGAATATCTGGAAAATTTAGAATCAGACATTTAAATCCCTTTATTCTTCCAATTTTGAATTTATCGTTCAATTACCACTCATAAATTCATGTAAAATTAACATGAAGCGTTATTGAACTTGGGTAATAATCAGATGCATTTAAATTCTATTGAGCTTTTGGTGGGAGTGTGCCTAGAGCTTGGGGTGGGACCTCTCTATTCATAGAATATGAATAAATGTTTTCGGTGGGATAACCTGCATTATTAACTCTTTTGAAGAGAAAGTATAAAATTTTTGAACGTTCTTCATCGATTTGAAGAAAGAAAGAAAGTTGCACATATAAGCTACATGGTAGCTAAGAATTCCGGCAATATAATCAATTGATGACTATAATGTGAGGTAATATGCGCTCAAATACAAATCTAGAAAGTTTAGTACAGAGAAAAACTTCGAAACTAGAAATTCAAGAACTGAGAAATGTAGGAATTGAAGGATGAAGTAAAGAAGTGAATTAAAGAATGAGAGGACGATTAACTTATTACGCTCATAAACTTCGAGATCAATTTAGAGAATAAAATTGAGTAGTCTTACTATTGCTCTGAAGGCCTACAAAATTATTGAAAATATGAGATAATTAGAGAGAGAGCGTTACTTGATCCCAATTTCCGATCATAGTGGGTCAGGACTTCTTGAAGTTTAAATTTTTATAGAATAATAATTTCAAATGAGAATCCATTAATACAATAATTATTGTTATAATTGTATAAAACAATAAATTCTATCAATAAAAATATAGAATACATAAGTCAGAGTTCAACCGTCTCCTTCCGTCTTTGACTTCATTTTAATTTCACTTGGTCATATTTTCTCTCCTATCTTCTTTTTCTTTCAAATCAAGAACTATTATACAAAATGTTGGCAAGTATTTTAAGTTTGTCATTCACTGTATGGCCTACATTAAATCTATTTTCGACAATAACATATATATAGTAAAAACTTAATAATTAATGGTAAAGTACATATTTGCACAGTACTTCGAAATCGGTAGTGACATAATAATAATCTTAATTATTATTATCATTATAATAAAATGTCGATCACAATAAAATTTTCAAATTTTCACATTAGGATTTGCAATAATATAATATACTATTTCTATCTTAACAGTTATATAGTATACGTTAATTATTATTTAAAGCTAGAAACGATTAATCGGATCTCTTAAACATCATTCGATTAAGATTCGCTTATTTATTAAGAAACAAAATTGATAAAAAATGGATCTACGCACCAAAACAACTAAGGCGATCTACTTGTAAAATGGTTGTAAACAATCTATTACTACTATATTTACAAAACAAAATATATTAAGGCTCTTCATCCTTGATTCGATTATTTCTTCAAGTTTCTTGGGTTGATTCAGGAAGCTATTTTGTGAAATAGTAATACTGTACTGGAAGAACAAATTCTCTTGTTTTTAAAGATTCATCTTTATTGTGTTTATACTTCTAATAAAATTGATATACTATTTTCGATATTTAATAATTTTTTATATCAAGTTTTTCGATATTTTATTAATGAGGATACCATCATCATTGCACAACAATAGCAGCATTATACTATACTCTAGCCGAAGTGTATCTAACTTTACTAGAATGTAATTCTCAGGGAATTCATAGAATATTAGTGATATAAAAACAAAGACACTAAATAAAAATCTATATTCATTATCGTACATAAAATTCTCTTATTCCTGTTTTGATATGGTATGGAGGAATAAAAATTATTCATACTAATGGTATGGGAAAATCATTTTCAGATCACTGATAAATTATACATAAAATTATTGATAAAAAGGTTCTTCAAGAGAATAGATTGAGGAACCAAGCCAAAAAACTTGAAAATACTACAATCGCAAGTCAACTTGAGAGCTTCAATAGGAGATAATAATCAAACAAATATAAAGGTTACATCAAATGATATTCAGATCCACTAGGTAAGTCAGTTCTCATCATA
This sequence comes from Laodelphax striatellus, assembly GCA_017141395.1. NCBI lineage: Eukaryota > Metazoa > Arthropoda > Insecta > Hemiptera > Delphacidae > Laodelphax > Laodelphax striatellus. The sequence continues at coordinate 40,492,896 of CM029533.1, read as the reverse complement.
ATACCATTACTTATTACGGTAGCTTCCACCATAAGCCAAATATTCTCCAATTGTTGCGGTTTGAAAGCAATTATACAATCAATATAACAAATTCACTCTGTTACAGTACTTGGTAAAAATGAAGAATTTCTCATTGATATTTGCATGCTTGCTGTGGAAATAGTTTTCCTTCAATTTAACTCTAAAATTTACAAATGATAGTCATAAAATTCATGACTGACTATGCAATCATTGGAGAAGAGCAACAAAATTTATATTTTAAATTTATATTAATTGTGTTTGAGCATAATTTCTCTCAAATTTATCACTTCAAGATTGAAACGATTAAAAGATTATAGTATTGTCATAACAGGCCTATTTCTGTTTCAATGGAACTGACCTACCTGGCGATTCTAATCAAAAAAACATTTTGTTCATTACGTATCAATGTCCCTTGCATTAAGCAAGTGGACTCAGGCACTGACCATTAAATCCTCATCATCATTTATATTAACTAAAAATGAAAGGTCTCTCTAAAATCTACAACATAATCTTAGACTTATGATAAAATTAAAGTAAGTAAAGAAAAATATCAAAAACCCATGATATTAGGCTCAAAAAATTAACAAAATCATGAATAATATTATCACAATGACATGAGTTGATTTTTTACATTTAAAAATATTGCCAGCTCATTCATTTCTACCTTATTGGTCAATCAGTCAATTTTTCAAAATGCGTTTCTAACTCTAACAAAAGTGTCAGAAATCCATTTTATACAGTGGGCTAACTGCAAAGAATTATACTAGTGTTGATGGTGTAAAGTTATTGGTAGTTTATGGCCTATCGTGTGATCGAATTCCACAAATAATAATTATAAATCTGACACTTTTGTTGGAATCGAATACATCTCTTTACAACAGCTGTTTGAAGGACAATGAAACCAAGGCTGGATCCTTGAAGGAGAGAAGCTTCTCCAAATGGATTTTCCAACGTGAGAGATTCCTCATACGTTCTAACACAATCTAAGCTCATTATATTGAAAATTGAGGTGTTGAGAGCTATTATTCTATGTCCATAACTTTCCACTTTATCAACACAATTTACAATGGTTTAGATACTTATTATTAAAACCATGTCTACTTTGCTCACAGACGTCATGTACATTCTTGTTGGAAATTTTAGATTTTTTTGTGTCAATATTGAGTGATCGCCTTCTCACCAGCAACTTGGAATATAATCAGGTTATGCATAGCATTAACAGTATAGTAGAAAAAAATGGTAATCAAATGCAGGCTACATCATAATATTACAGCAATTTAACGTTCCTATCTTAACATTAAGGTCTTGTACAAAACGTAATTTCATAAACTATCGTTAAAAACTTAATTAAATTCAATGTACACTCTGCACTCAAGAATCTGTGTTCTCTTAACAAACTTAATCCACAATCTCAATCCATTCAATCTTAAAAAAATGGAGATCTCACGAAATAGAATCCGGACGGTCACCATGAATACCTGAGATTTAAATAATATTGGATAATTGAAGTGAATAATGACTGATACATCAAATTCAATTATGATTCACATGCTGGTATAGGAGTGTTCCGAACCACTGCATAAGTAATGAAATATCAATGGAAAATCATCATTTATCTTATGAAGGTAGATGAAGGTTTTGTATTTATTCAAGAATATAAGAACCGGTAGTTTTCTTAATAGTGCTAGAAATATTAAGAATCATGAACATTTTTTTCAAATAATTATTATTAAATCAACTCATCAATCTTTCATCTTGAAAAATCGAAAATTTACATTGGTTACTAAAGGAAAATAGTCTCATAAACTATTGAATACTTCTTTGAAACTGGCTACCCTGTATAATCCTCAATATTAGGAGACAATCAATCAATAAATTTATATCACAACCTGCTGTTTTGATGAGAAAATGAAAATAACTCATAGTGAAAATGTGTCACAAACCTTGTTACATGAAAATATTTTCAAGTTTTGAGGGTGAAAGCTTTGCTTCTTTTTACCCCATGCATGTTATGTACGGTGATCTAAATACTGTAAATAGGGTGGAGGATTGTGGTACTTACAATACCCTATCCATGATTCTTAAAATAAGGCTGAGCCTGTTTTGCTTTCCCGAAGAATGAAGAGTCTCTTTTTCGTATCAATGAATAATGGAAAAAATGAATTGAGATTGTGTCAAGCATATAGAAACTCTATCAATAAATTTTATAATTGTCTTTGTGCTTCAGCCCTGAATAATTATTACTCTCTTGAATCAACACTGATCTAAAGCTGTGAATATTAGCACATCCCATTTCACTGTATAACAGTGATAAGCACCCATTGATCTATGAACAGATAAGTACAAATTATATCAATTTCCATATCTTTGTGTGCAAACCTCCAGCAAACTTTGATCTACAGCATTGAAGATTGGATTGTATGTTGGCACTATTACCAGACAAATTCAATTCTTGCAGTTATTGATGGTGAGGATTCATTACGGTACCAAAAAACTTGCTGTAAAGATTAGCACACAATGATGTCACACTAACACCATCCAGCAATGATCTATGGCTGTGAAGTTTGTGGACACTGTTACCAACAAACAACTGTAAAGTGAAGAAATTAACAAGTCACTAATAACAACCGATTCATAGCCACAACGTTTACAACAAACCAAATAACTGTTACCAAAGTTTTGATCGATGGCTTTGAAGTTAAGCACTCATGATGCCACTGTTACCAACATTGGTAACAAAATATTCTTGTGACCAACCAGCCTTGATCTATGGCTGCGAAGATTAGCACAGCGCATGTCACTGTCTGTTTTGTGGTCCTCATCGGCCAGCTCTGCTCTATGGCTGCGAAGATTAGATCACTGTACAACAGCGGCCGTCAACTGAACGGGCGGTTTGAAGTCCTGCTGCTGTACGGGGGTGGGAGGGGTGATGGCCTGAGGGTGGGGGGATGAGGAGTAGGCCTGGTGCTGTTGCTGATTGGTGAACGGGGAGGGAGAATGCTGAGTGCTGAAGGGGGATGGGGAGGGAGTGGCCGTTGACACGTAGCACTGCGGGAAGTAGAGTTCGGGTTTGATGGTGGGTGGTGGGGGTAGGGGCTGCATCGGCGAGAGAGGTGGAGAGGCGGGGCGGTGTTTCACTTCCGGGGCGCGGCGTTTGCTTGCGTGCGGGTTCATGTGGTTGTCAATGTGCCGTTTCACCTACAAACAAACAGAACAAAACAAAAATATTTAGACAAAATCGCTTTAGAGGAAGCCTACACATTGAATTCATTAGTAGGTTTTTATTTACTGTATTTTAACTTCTAATGAATATAATTTGAACACTTGAATGATTTCTAAAACATATTCATAATACTTAATTATTACAATAATTTGTGTGAACTATGTAGGTAACATTTTAGGTCATGTTTATTTGACATTATTGAAATTCATAATAATTGAGATATTAGAGATCAAGAGATTTTCCTTATCTTTTAAACGTTAAATTCAGCAATTTTATACAACTTTCCTTTTCCTTTAAAAAAATGTATGCTTTACAATCTACCGCGAGCTCTACTTGGCTCCAACCAAGGTGTATAAGAATAAGAATTTTTATTGGCCATTAAACAAATATAACAATGCAATAGGCTTCGTCATACAAACATAAAACATGAAAAACAAACAATTTTGAATTATAAAGCTAAGGTACCGGTACTAATATCACAGTCCAAGAATTCTTTCAGGCTATAAAATGGGTTTTTTCTCAACCAATTCTTTATTACTAACCTAAAGCTTTTTAGTTCCAAATTTCTTATTCTAAGAGGAAGTTTATTATATATTATATATCTCTGATACATATGACTTTTATGTGTCCTAGATAATCTTACATAAGGTGTTAGAAGATCAGAGTTCATCCTGGTATCACTGTATAAATAGATGAATAATAAGTAAACGAATAAATTACCTCGTGTTCGGTGGCGAACCGGCGGCGACAGTTGGGCATAGGGCAGCAGTAGGGCCGATCGCTCTGGTGCGTGCGCGTGTGCTGGTCGAGGATGGCCTTCTGACGGAAGTCCTTGCCGCACTGGCCGCACCGATAGGGCTTCTCGCCCGTGTGGATGCGCACGTGCTGGTTCAGAATGGTGCGCTGTCTGAAGTTGCGGCCGCAGTACACGCATGCGTACGGCTTCTCGTTTGTGTGTATCCTGCAACGCAACCAGTTTTAGTCACAACAACATCGAAAGAAATATACAAGAGTAAAATATTGCAAGGTGACAAATATGTCGGTTTTAATTTTAGTAGTAAAATATACAGAGTGTTATCATAAAAGAATGGTGCGAAGATTGAATTTTATTTTATAGAAACCAGAGTTCAAGCCAAACTACCTAAATTAGACAGGAATCATGAACTGATTCGCGTCAAATGTTTGTCAGAAAACCGCACCAATTCTTTTGAAACCGCTCCATTCTTTTATGATAACCAAGTACAGCTGATTATTTGACAAATGTAGGTCACAGGATGTTTCCTTGCAGGTAAATAGATTTTGTAATATTTTGAGCGTTTATTATGTAATTATGCTGTCAAGATCTTTAAATTTTTTTTATTTGATTTGAAATATTATCCAATGTGAAGATGTAAAGAAAAACGATAACGATGATATAACATTGTGATTTACCCAAATAAAACGGCGAAGTTTGAACACAATTATGTCAATTTTTGGAAAAGGATATCCAAAGATTTCTTTTGAACTTGTATAAGCTCATGCTTTATACAAACTATAGATTTATTTATTCATGTATTTAATTTATTAGATTCTGTAAAAGCGCAAAGTAAGGTAAATAGATCAATAGATTTACACTTTACAGGCTAGGTATAATTTCCTCTTAAAATGTATTCAGTCAACCTCCTTTGTCACACATTACCAAACTACGTTTGAAAATTTAATAGTCTCCGATGTTTCATTGAGATGAGAAGATTGAGTACAAAGTAATCCAATTTTTAGATAAATTGTACCTCTAACTTCAAGCTATTTATATAGTACCTCCTGCGCTCAGGTTTTTACCTTTGCAGGAATGATTCCTATATTTAAAAATAAGATTGTTTGCACATATTTTAAAAAATAAGATTGTTTGCACATACATTCATGCATATCAATATTGCCTATTAACATTTTGTCTTATTATAATATCCTATCAATATAGAGAAATATTATATAATAACATGTAACTCTGTAATGTGATGTAATTCTGAGTGATCAAAGTGAATGATTATGGAAAAAAGTACCTAATGTAAAGGTAAAATAGTCACCTATGTTTCATTAAAATGAATTAGGTAAATATAGTATCCAGGTATAAATCATTCATTTCCACTAGTATGATAATTTAATGTGATGCTAGATGAATTATTATTTACACTGCAGGCAGTACCTGAAATTATCTATATTAGCTGTATAGACTAGACTCTGACTCCTTGTTTTATTATTATTTTTTATTTTGCACACTGATCACATATACTTGTTAAAGTGATCAGTTTAATTTCCAAGTAATTATACACTTGTTTTTTAATGTTTTTTGTAGAGGGAAATAAAATTCATTTATTCATTTATTCATTAGTAAACCATATTCAAATGAATTGGAACATTACTATAGTAAAGATACAGTATATCATTCCCTATGTCCACTCTTGGTTAATTTTTTAGCATATATGCTGAGCAGCACATGACTCATGTTGTGCAGCATTCGTTTTCTCGCCAAATTAAATAGGATGCGTGAAGCGCCACACAAAGGGATAAAGGCAAAGCCAAAGAAGAAGAAGAAGAAGAAGAAGAAGAAGAAGAATAAGAAGAAGAAGAAGAAGAAGAAGAAGAAGAAGAAGAAGAAGAAGAAAGAAGAAGGAAGAAGAAGAAGAAGAAGAAGAAGAAGAAGAAGAAGAAGAGAAGAAGAAGAAGGAAGAAGAAGAAGAAGAAGAAGAAGAAGAAAAGAAGAAGAAGAAGAAGAAGAAGAAGAAGAAGAAGAAGAAGAAGAAGAAGAAGAAGAAGAAGAAGAAGAAGAAGAAGAAGAAGAAGAAGAAGAAGAAGAAGAAGAAGAAGAAGAAGAAGAAGAAGAAGAAGAAGAAGAAGAAGAAGAAGAAAGAAGAAGAAGAAGAAGAAGAAGAAGAAGAAGAAGAAGAGAAGAAGAAGAAGAAGAAGAAGAAGAAGAAGAAGAAGAAGAAGAAGAAGAAGAAGAAGAAGAAGAAGAAGAAGAAGAAGAAGAAGAAGAAGAAGAAGAAGAAGAAGAAGAAGAAGAAGAAGAAGAAGAAGAAGAAGAAGAAGAAGAAGAAGAATGGAAAGAAATCGACCAAGTGTGGACATAGCTATCGACTGACCTGAGATGCTGCGTGAGATGCGACTGCTGCCTGAATCGCTTGCCGCACTCGCCGCACGGATAGGGCCTTGACTCGATGTGAATGCAGCCGTGCTGCAGCAGAGTCGACTTCTGCTTGAACTCCTTCTGGCAGATGGGACAGCGCACGTAGAGCGGCATGCCGGCGCTCCTGCCGTGCTGAATTATGTCTGGCAACACCTTGCCCTGGCCAAACACACCGTGCGACATGCCTGCAACACATGTTCAATGCTATATTGAATGCAACAATTTTTCAATTATTGTAATATCATGCTTACGTTTGTTAGATTAGTTAAGAGGGGGCAGTAGTAGTCTGCCGTATGTCCCATAAGAACAATGTTATTTTTTGTAATCTTTTGAAACATATAGCACCGTCATTTTTTTAGATGAAATTACGTTTGATGTGTCATGTGTTTGAAAGAGAATATTATTCTTCAGGGGGTGGTCTTTCTTGAATTTTAAATATTCCTTTTAAAAAAACCCATAAAATATCAAAATTAGGGAAATTTTGAAATTTTATTGTTTTTTTCAAAAAGGAATATTTAAAATTCGAAAAAGACCACCCCTAAAGAATAATATTCTCTTTCAAATGACACATCAAACGTAATTTTACGTACAAAAATGACGGTGAAACATATAGCACGGTGCTATATGTTTCAAAAGATTACAAAAATAACATTGTTCTTATGGGACATAATCTAATTTGGCCGATACTGCGCCCTCTTAATACGTTGAACACTCTTGTGGAATTAATGCTTCACATCAAGTATTGTAAAACTTCTTTCAACCCATCAAATTTTGTTATAGATTTTACAAGACTTTCAAAGTCTTTTCAGATGTTGAACAAATTTGAATCTATTTCATTAACTTATTGGGGGGAATATAGTTTTGCTGTACATACATTGCTTTTCTTTTTAGAGATTAATTTATCACTGCATTACTTATTGATGAATCTTCCTATAAAATATGCTAATCAACTTGATCAACAAGTTAGTCGAAGCACACTGACTATTTAAATTTGTTTTGTTGATCTTTTTTCTACTTTCAATTCTGATTTATGAGATCTGGATGTATTCCAAGAGATTAAATATCTTGACATTATTCATCTCCAAAATCTAATTCTTTTTACAATATTTATATCAAATCAAATCACAATTTTTTTATTGCCATGAAGAAATACATGTACTATCGACAAAGTCACATTTTGAATTAATCAGTTAAAAAACTACACATATAAAATATTTGTGAAATATTACATTTTATAACACACATATAAATATTTAACAAATTGAGCGAAATTGGTACAGTAGTTAGAATTAGAAGCTAATGTTTGAGTGTTCAAATTCCTCAATAGAATAAAAAGGATTTACAGTAAGCCAATTATCTAATTTTATAAGAAATACATTACGATTGTACTCACAAATACAGTGGAATAATTTATAGTAAACCTTTTTGCAGATTACAGAGTGACTATTAATTGATTTATTATAATGAATGAATGAATAATTATACTGGTTTTAATTAGGACTTTATGTGAATAGTACCGTACCGTTTATACCCTTCAAACGTGAAAAATTCTAGCATATTTGCCAAATTATCAACAATACTTCTCAGTTTTTCAATGACACCTAATCAATCTCTTACTTCAATCAAGCCATCACAAAATAATGAAGATATCTATTTTAAACCTATAGGACTTTATGTAAATAGTCCCGTTTATACCCTTCGAACGTAAAAAATTCTAGCATATTTGCCAAATTATCAATAATACTTCTCACTTTTTCAATGACACCTAACATACTTCAATCAAGCCATCACAAAATAATAAAGATGAGTACCTTTGTTAGAATAACAAGGGATCTCAGGATTTCTTGAGTACGAAGGTTCTTCATTATTATTTTTATGATAGGTCTTGAATCTCGTGCAATATTTATTGTCTTAAATGACAGATTCGTCCTGGAACACTCTAATATGGCGAGATTAGTCACGTTTAATCACCATAGTTAGCAGCACACACTGATGCAATGACGGTCTTGTCTTGACTAACCGGAATGCTATCAAAAGCCACCTCAGAAAGTTGGGTGAAAATGAATATAATATTGGTTGAGTGAAATTTCAACGTTTTAATGTTGTTGGTACCTTTGGAATCCTTGAAATAAGCCGGAAACTGGATGGCATTGTCGGGCGAGAAGCAATTCTCGCCATTTTGGTCGTAAACGACGCCATCTTTGTCGGAGGAGGGGAAAGGCAGGTCTTGGGGCCATAGCTGACCGTTCTTGTACACCAAATGCGGGCTTACATCTGTGAAAATACACACAAATATTATTCAAACGAATAGAATACCAAGGTGAGTAGAATACAAGGTAGTGTTCACTAGAATGATGCGTAGTAGCAAGCTCTATTCAGCTGATTGTGTGATGTCACAAGAAAAATTCAATTATTTAAAAAACTGGAGAGTTCGATTTTCCTTACTTTTTACACATGTTAAAATTAGCAATTCTCTGTGTCTTTTTCTCAAAAACTACATGCTTTTCAGGTCAACGTGTGAGTTCTCCTGAGATTCATTGTATCTTCAATCCTTTGTATTTATAGCAGGATCCTTGTCAGAAAACATATGTTTTCGACGAGCAATATCACAATACTTAACCTACAAATGCTGAATCTCGCAGATTATTGAAAAGGTCTTTTAAAAGTTATTCTTTGAAAGGTCTTCTTTAAAAAGGTCTTTTAAAGGTCTATAAGACTTTTAAGCCTTTTGATTATTGTGTCGAAATCACTGTTTAATTATTACCAAAACAGCTGATTTCTGAAAAGTTAAATGGATCCTGCTATAGTTACAATACTTTCAGACAGCTGATTATTTCAGGGCATTCAATTGTTCAATGGCATGCATATTAGATTGGAATTTGGGGTCTCCGAATATTAAATTTTCCAATCCAATATGCATGCCATCAAATAATAATTAAGTGTTCTGAAACTGAAATAATGTTAGCTGTCTGATGGTATTGAAACAATGAAGAATTGACTCGTCACTCGTTTAGTTAGCTCAGAGCTTTGAATGGATTGAGATGCACATGAACTCTACCTTGTATCCTACTCACCTTGATTAGTAGTGTAAATTTATTGTATATCACATCATGCTATGCACGTCTAGTATATGATTCTGTCTCGCCTTGACTAAAAGACTGTTGTTTATTTTTGAAACAACACCAAAACTAGCTTTGAAGCTGTTTCATATGAATTCCTTTCAATTTTCAAAATTGTCAAATCATTCTTGAAACATTCGGTATAGTACGTATGATCGTTTGGTTGAGATCAAATTCGTTATTAAGTTCTTCAACATATTCTGAACCAAATATCTCTGTAACACATAGCTTAAAATCTGTTGACAATATTAATTCATGCAAAGAAGTAAATTTATCTAATAACTTATCTGATTTGCATTTTGTAGCCTGTGTACTTTTGTTAAAAAATATTGTAGGTATATATAACTCGTTTCAATAATATCTTATTCAGAAGATAAATGAGAATCATTCCAAGGCCGCAGATATACATGATAGAGGCTACTTCAACTAATATTATTGAGAATCAATATTCAAGTTGTGAATTTTGTGATCCATATAAAGAGATAAAGAGTCAGATATTGATTATCTAGAGATAATTCAATAATATTAAAGTTATCAATTTAGAATAGGCCTACATTTCTTCTCGTCTCATACAAAAATAAGGCCTGATCCGAAGGTTGATGCGCCTACATGAGTCGTAGACTTGTGCAACGGTAATTGGAAGGATGAATGGACTGATACGGTCAAACAGCTTGGACCAATCACAAGAGAGAAATTCTTATTATGCAAACTCATTGGTTGATACAAAATTCCAACTCCATTTTGTTGGATGAATTATTGATCTCGATCAATGAAAACCCAGTAGGCTATTTTTTATGGCAGCTCAATTCAGAAATAAGATGGAGTTATCAATCAAGCAGTGAACCACAGTATCACTAAGGATTGATATGATGTATCATTTATTTATAAAGTGCATTTCATTTGAAAATTCTGAGTTTTAATAGGCTATCCATATTCACAGAAAAAATACCATTTTCATTGTAATAATAGGCTTTTACGCATGACTTTCCATTTTCAATGTGGATTTCAATATGAAGGATTTTGAAGTTTAGTCTAAAGATCTTGATAAGCTTGACGGGAAATTGATGAATTATCATTAATTAATTTATTTAATTTATTATCATTAAATTATTTCATCATAAGAAATAAAATCCATTATCTAGAGTTGACCTTATACTATTATCGTTTGCCTCTTTTATGCACTTCTACTTGTAAAAGTATTAATTTTAAAGGGGTATTTCAATGTTGATGGTGTCAATTTTGAATTAGGATACAGTGAGTTTTTTCCATTATATTTGTATCTTGAAACACTGAAACTTAATAGGACATTTCATAGTAGGCTACACGACCATCATAGTTTTCACGACCTTTCGCATTTTTTGCGTTCTATGAGTTTTTTAAAAGATTCTTCCATGATTAAGGACATCTTTTATATTATTGACGTAAAAAAATGCTATGTAGTTGATGTGAAGTCACTTAATTACTTGAACGGTACTGAGAGGAACTCATTTCAAAGTTTCTCAGGTTTATTTAAATTTAGGAACTCCCTACATAATTTACCAGCGACGTTAATGCTGTATTAGAAATTTTTATTCAAAGTAAGTGTTGAAATAACTTATTTTATTGTTCTTTGAAATATTTCATTTTATTTATTTAAGAAAGGGGGAATGTGGTCTAAATAAATGAGAAAGCCTTTTCAGTTTCAGTGTTTATTGTAAAAATAGAGAGATTTCCACAGTAATACATTTAGTTAATAGATTTTTTTTAAATATCACTTGATATGTTCTAGATAATATTAAGTTACTCGAACATTAATCTAGTGATTGAGAAATTGGGAGTAAGGTACATATTTTACAAAATTTGATTGAATTTTCACAATGTTTAAAGGGTTGAAGGCAAAGTATTTACAAGCAGTGGAACTTCATAATCATTAAATTAGTAACCTACTGTTATTTTATTTTGATTTCTTTTGGTCAGAGTTTTAGTTGTTATTCTTACTTGTAATACAGTTTATAATTTAGTATCTATCTAGCTGCTATAATAATTTCAATCGACAACAATCTTCCCAAATAATTCCCAACATTTGAAGCTGGGATATTCAGCCGCTACTCTATTCAAGTTTTGTTAGTTTGATTCCTAAAATATATAATTACAATAATATTTCCCCATCAAATATTGTAGATAATTATATACAAGTTATTGGACCTGAGTTGAGTTTATATATTATTTTAGTTCTTTCAAGCTAGAGCCATTCAAGTCCTATTTTCAGTTCTTTCATGGTAAAACCATTGGAAAAAGGTTGAGGAGTAAATAACCGGAATTTCATTGATTGGGAATTAGATAGTTAATATTATTTATATGCTCAACTATTCCAAACAATATCGAGAATATCGAGGAGTACCTTCTGTTTTCTTTGAATTTATTTCACACAACCCTAAGCATGAGGTGAATGATGATATAATATGTGATGAATATGGGGAGAATTTCAAATGAATTCAATATAATTGCGTCGAACCTATAAAGCTCAACTTACTCTATCCCAATATGAAAAAGATGTTTTCTAAAAAAGTTCGAAGTTGTGAAGAGAAAATTTACAGAATATTTGGATTGCTTGAATCTATCGGAAGCAAATAAACACCAATGAAATGTTTATAAACAAGAATATTTCCATTTTTCAACAGATAGCATTTCAGTTCAAGGTCTATAAATTCTTATAAGTTGCATATCATTAAGAAAAAGTGGAATGTTCTAGGGTATTCAAGAAATCTCTTCTGAAGAACTTTGGGAGATAATTTTGTCTGACAGTGGAATTTGAAATGGGGCCAGAAAAAGATTAATTGGGCTGCATCAGATTATTTCGCACAGTTTACCAAACTTCCAGCGTATATTATTCCTTTAGAAATTCGTATTGGTTTCATGGAATGTTTAGATTATTCTATACAGTAAGAATAAGGCAAAAATCAAAGATACATAAAAATATTATCAAAAATATAAGAATATCAAACATAAAAAATACATTCAAGTATAGTTCCACGACCGTGGACTTTAGGTCAATAAGAGGTATGTCTAAAGCCATATATTTCCCGTTCAAGAGACATCGTTCATTTCAATTTTCAATGATTGAGATCGCATATATTACCACTGATTGAGGCCTGGGATATAAATAACTTTTTATGAAAGAAAGTCTATTCTCAAAATCTCACGTTTAGGGGATGCGTTCATTTTAATTATAATCCATTTCTCACTCATGAGAGAGGTTAAAATCAATTTTGATGGTCAATTAGGGTAGGATTATCTGTTTGCCGCTCAAAAGAGACGTTCATCCCAATTTAAGGTGCGATTGAGGGTCAATTCGGGGAGGACTTTGTTTGGTTCTAACTGAGAAGAGGGACTCCCTACGATTTCGAGATGCAATTGAGGGTCAATTGAAATTATATTATCTATTTCTTGTTCAGGACTAGCTTTCATTTCAATCTTCAAGTGCGATTTAGGGTCAATCAAGGGCCTATTATATCTACTAGTATTTCTTGCTCAGGACAAGCGTTCATTATATTTCAATCTTCAAATGCAATTGGGAACGAAATTGGGATCAAGGGATTGTATCATCTGTTTCTCTCTCAGGAGACGCACAGATTTTAATTTTGATGTACGATTGAGGGTATTGTTCAGGCCTAGCATTCATTTCAATCTTCATGGGTGTATACAAGGCTACACTAGATAGTTCATCTAGTGTAGCCTATAGGTGTATATTATCTATTTATGGGACTAGCGTTCATTCCAATTTTGACATGCTATTTAGGGTCAATTGAGGCTATATATTATCCATTTTTCGCTCAGGAGACGCACATACTTCAATTTTAATATGCGATTGAGGTTTAATCAAGGGTGTATCATCTATTTCCCGCTTAGGAGAGGCGTTCATTTCAATTTTAATATGCGATTTAGAGTCAATTGAGATTGTATTATCTGTTTCTTGCTCAGGAGACGCGCATTTTTCAACTTTAAGGTGCGTTTTAGTGTCAATCAAGGGTCTATTATTCATTTCTCGCTCAGGACTATCTGGATCAGGAGACGAGCATATTTCAATTTTAAGATGCGATTTAGGATCAATTGATAGTGTACTATCTGTTTCTTGCTCAGGAGACGCATGCATTTCAATTTTTATATGTGATTTAGGGTCAAAAGGTCTATTATGATGCTCAGGAGAAGCACTTATATCAATTTGAAGTTGAGATTTAGGATTAATCAAGGGTGTACTATCTATTTCTCTTTCAGGTGACGCAGGTATTTCAATTTTAAGATGTGATTTCGGGTCAAACATTTCTCGCTCAGGAGAAGCGTTCATTTCAATCTTGAGATGCGATTGAGGGACAATAAAGGATGTACTATCTGTTTCTCTTTCAGGTGACGCAGGTATTTCAATTTTAAGATGTGATTTCGGGTCAACCAGGGGCTTACTATCCATTTCTCGCTCAGGAGAAGCGTTCATTTCAATCTTGAGATGCGATTGAGGGACAATAAAGGGTGTACTATCTGTTTCTATTTCAGGAGACGCAGGTATTTCAATTTTAAGATGGGATTTCGGGTCAACCAGGGGCTTACTATCCATTTCTCGCTCAGGAGAAGCGTTCATTTCAATCTTGAGATGCGATTGAGGGATAATAAAGGATGTACTATCTGTTTCTCTTTTAAGATTGAATTTCAGGTCAACCAGGGGCTTACTATCTATTTCTCGCTCAGGAGAAGCGTTGATTTCAATCTTGAGATGCGATTGAGGGACAATAAAGGGTGTACTATCTGTTTCTCTTTTAAGATTGGATTTCAGGTCAACCAGGGGCTTACTATCCATTTCTCGCTCAGGAGAAGCGTTCATTTCAATCTTGAGATGCGATTGAGGGACAATAAAGGGTGTACTATCTGTTTCTCTTTTAAGATTGGATTTCAGGTCAACCAGGGGCTTACTATCCATTTCTCGCTCAGGAGAAGCGTTCATTTCAATCTTCAAATGCGATTGAGGGACAATAAATCTGTCCCTATCTGTCGCTAATCTGTCGCTATCTGTTTCTATTTCAGGAGACGCAAGCATTTCAACTTTAAGATGGGATTTCGGGTCAACCAGGGGCTTACTATCCATTTCTCGCTCAGGAGAAGCGTTCATTTCAATCTTGAGATGCGATTGAGGGACAATAAAGGCGGGTGTACTATCAGTTTGTGAGGGTGCAATGCTATCAGCTATCAAACTCAGGGCAGTGTGCTCGCCTTGGTGTGTTCGGACGTGCTGATTCAGGATGGCTTTCTGGCGGAAGCGCTTGCCGCACTGAGTACACGCGAAGGGCTTCTCACCAGAGTGTATGCGCAGGTGCTGGTTGAGAATGGCGCGCTGGCGGAAGGTGCGTTCACAGTAGACGCAGGCGAACGGCTTCTCGTTGGCGTGTATGCGCAGGTGCTGCGTGAGGTGCGACTGTTGGCGGAAGCGTTTGCCGCACTCGGCGCACGGATAGGGCCGCGAGTCCGTGTGAATGCGCTCGTGCTGCAGCAGCGTCGACTTCTGTTTGAAGTCCTTGCCGCACGTCACACACTTGAACAGGCGCAGGTCGGTGTGTTGGTTGCCCTGTCAACCAAACCAAATACATTATTTTCATCGAATCGTTGAGGAAACACATAATCACAACATACAGGCAATCAATTACAAAATCCCAGCATCTATAGTCTGTGCAAACCTTAGATTGCAGTGTTACGTTTATGGGGCGCAGTGTTGCCGGATTGCACAGTAGCCAGCAAAGCCAATTTGGAGGAGTAAGTTTAGTATTCAAAAATTGACATTCTATGCAGTCGGCTCCAATTTCTGCTCGAGTTTATCAAACCACGAAACTAAAAGAACTGAATGTTGAAAAATGCTTTCTCAATTAATTCTGTCTCTGGGTGTGCTAATGTTTTCTCATTTATACAGTTTTGATAGAATAAGAAATGTAAACAAAACAAGAGAAAGAGCGGAAAACAGAGCGAACAGCTGTGAGTGAGGAGTTATAAACAAATAAGCAAAACATGGCAACAGCGCTTCCATATACCCATAACAAATAGCATTGCCATTTAAACGCTTACTGCATTCTAAGGTTTGCACAGACTATAGAAGAAAATCAGGTTCAAAATCAAACTGAGAGATTGGCTACAGACAAGACCAGTAAACTACAAAGAGTGTAGGCCTATAGTAACAGTGTGGCCATTTGTGTGAAGCACTCCATAACAGTATGTGGAAATCATATTTTTTTCCCGTCGCCGCCATACTTTTGCCAAATTTTTAAATTTTAATATGGGATTACAGGCAAACACGAACCCATTCGCTCAGCAGGAATAGGGGTTCCTATTATATGTCATTACTTCATGTATTATTTTTGTTAACAAGGCCTAAAATGCACTTCAAATGTATTTATTGGTCAATAAAAATATTTCTATTCTAAAAAAAAGCAATGGACCAAGGAGTGATCACGGGAGGGATCCTCAGGTTACTGAGAGCTCCTCGTCTTTATCCATTTTGAACTAGTCTTGGTCCCCATACCTTGATTCAATTCAATTCATATTATTGCCTTAAACAAAATAATAGTATTTCAACTTTGTGCTGACCTTAGAATTGATCTTGGCAACCTGTTGAGCAGCCAACAGATCAGGCATACTGGCGACAAACTCAGGTCCAGGATCAGCCGCCTGCAACTGTGTCAGCATCACAACCCCCTGCTGCTGATTATGCTGACTGTGCTGATTCTGATTGTGTTGCTGCTGACTATGCTGCTGCTGCTGCTGCTGTTGAGTCTGCTGCTGATGTTGATGCTGCTGCTTGAGATAGGTCATGAACGAGTTGGTGGTGAGCATGTGTGGCGGGGGCGGGGGTGGAGGCGGGGGGGCTGTTGCCGCCCCCCTGTAGTAGGGTGTGTCGAAGGCTGTGGGCGGACGGTCGGACTGGTCCGGCTCGGCGGACTGCGTCAAAGCGGGACTGTGCGGTGTCGACGTCTGTTGTGGGTGTTGCTGTCCCACTGTGTCGTCATCCGCAGCGCCGTTGCCGTTAACTGCAACAAATAACCACTGGAGATTAACAAAAAAGATCAAAAATTACAGATGGAAGAAATTATTGTATGTTGCAGTTAATCGGAGGATTTTGGATTTTTGTTTCTCTAATTATTAACAAAAAGTAATCATTTAAGGGCCAATTTCTCCAACAAAATCAAACCAAGTTTTATTTTTTTCATATGTTTTAAGAACATATGAAAAGAATAAAACTTGGTTTAATTTCGTTGGAGAAACCAGCCCTTAGTAATATAGTTCATAAGGAATAGTTATTTGCAAGCATAGTTCAATGAAAAAATAAATAAATTCAAGGATGACAGTTTATCAGGAATAACTTGCTTGACCCGTGTCCGGTGAGTGACTACTCGGTTTGCCGCCGAGTCCATTAGTGGCCTAATGAACATAAAATGTAGAGTATATTTTATATTAGAAACCTGTGAATTTTATAAAGCCAATCATAAAAATATACAGGTCAATAGCAATTCCTTATCTTATGTTACAGGTCTACTAGTAATTGAGATAAAATTATATATATATATATATATATATATATATATATATATATATATATATCAGGTGTCCACGAAGAGGTTTAAATGTTTGATTTTATATTACGTGCCCATTCATGCACTCTTTTAAACTTCACACAGTTTACAAAGTAGGTTCTAAAAATATTCTGGAAAAATTTCCATTTGTAGAAACAAAATGGCGGCTTATTGAAAAACGATACTTCGAAAACATTAAAGAAGGTTTCTGGTTTTATAAAATATGTTTATTGTTACATTCTTGGGCAATATGACTTAAATGAAGAAAAACTAGAACATAGCCTAATAAAAAAACCTTGAAGTCCAAAATTGGTCAAACTGTAACCCATCCACAGCAACACACTGATAACAGCGCTTAACAAATGATTCGTAAGCTCTTACAAAGAAACTCCGCGGTATCCGGAGAAGTTCCTCTTCTATTGATCGTTTTAGTTCCTCATCATTATTGAAGATATAGATATAAACTTGTTTTTTCAAGTAACCCCATAAAAAAAAGTTACAAACAGTTGAATCATGTGATCAGGGTGGCCAATCTAAAAAATAACTTCCACGACCAATCCAACAGCCATGAAGGTTGTCATTTAGTACTTGTTTGACATCAGTGTGTTGCTGTGGATGGGTTACAGTTTGAATTATTTCGGACTTTAATGTTTTTCATTAGGCTATGTCCTAGTTTTTTCTTATTTTAAAATCATTTTGCCCTAGGATGTAACAATAAAAATATTTCATAAAACCAAAACCACATTTTTTAATGTTTTCAAAGTATCTTCTTTCAATATGCCGCCATTTTGATTCTATAAAGGTTAGGAAGCTGAAATTTTCCCAAAATATTTTTAGAACCTACTTTGTAAACTGTGTGAAGTTTGAAAAAGTTCGGTGCATGAATGGGCACGTAATATAAAATCAAACATTTAAACCTCTTCGTGGGACATATATATATATATATATATATATATATATATATATATATATATATATATATATATATATTTTTTTTTTTTTTTTTTTTTTTTTTTTGAGGGTGATGCCCACATGAGCTCTGGGCTTGTGCGTGGGTAATGAGAGGGGTAATGATGAGAGATGACGACTGTTTTTAGGCAGTCGGGACCGACGGCTTTTCGTCTCCTCCGAAAGACGGAAGTGCCCGTTTCTGCCAAAATCCGTTCCGGCAACACTGTATTCGAACTTGGAACCTTTAGATTATCAGACAGGCGCTTATGGCCCTCGGCTACGGACCACTCCAGTTAGTACCTAGTAAAGTTCATTATTATCCTCTTAAAAATATATAGGTCAATGGTAATTCATATGATCGTCATATTGAAGAAGTGTTCGAGCTAAGAAGCCAAACCAATTTTCACAAATCGAAGATTAAACTTGGTTTAAACTGTGTATTATCAGTTTAAACCACCGTGTATTTGAATTTTAAACCAAGTTAATACTATGTTTTGTTTGACACGGGCCAGATTCTGTTTATAAAGAGAAATAAATAAAAGTCACCTTGCTGTGTGGCGACATTGATAGTCTGCTGTTCGGTGGCCTGCGTCTGATAGGCGGTGGCGGCGACAGGCGACTGCAAGGAGGCGGCAGGAGGCGACAGACTGTGCGACTGCTGATCCTGCTGCTGCTGCTGCTGCTGATTGGTTTGGACGGTGACAGTGACTGACGCCGACTGCGGCGACGCCCCCCCTCCGCCCCCCTGAATCAGCGTCGGACTGCCCGGCTGATAGCCGCCTCCGTCCGAGGGGGGCGCCCCGCCCCCCCAAGGGACACCGCCGCCCCCATTAGTGAGGCCCATCGGCGGCATGCCGCCCCCCACTGCCCCTCCACGGTCCATGTTGTCCTTGTACAGCATGTAAGGGGCGCCGGCATCTAAGAGAAAACATTTCATAGAAATTCAGATTTGAATAGAATTTAAAATAATATTGTTTTTCATGACGAAATACTTGTAGAAAATTCAGTTGAAACATTTCACAGGTAAATTTAAAGTTAATTATAGCATTAAGTTTATTAGTGAAATACAAGTCGTTACTTTAACTGAATTTAAAATAATAGTTATTATGCTAATGGGGTTTTTGGCAGAGAAACCAGTTAATAGAAATTTGGATTTTTAAAGGATTTCTTTTTTTTTCATTTTATTTATTCATATATAAACAATTTACAATATAGAAGTGTTACAATATTTATTGAATATACTCCCTGCATGGATGATTTGTCCGTGTGCAGGGAGGAGTCATCATTAAACAAGCAGAGAAAAAACACAAGTAGAATAAATAAAATGATACAATAGTTCAGAATAATAGTAATAAATAAAACATAAAGAAAATTAAAAAATAAAAGAAAATTATTAAAACAGTTTATTTAGAATAATTATTATTTTGCTTATGGCTTATTTGGCAGTTAATAGAAATTCGGATTTTTAAAGAATTTAAGATAATCATTATTTTGCTTATGGCGTTTTTGGTGGAGAAACCCTCTCGGGTGTTCCGCCTCGCCGAATTATCCAATGTTCCCCAATGGTTTGTGAAATTATAGGTCAGGTTGCGCATTGAATACTTACTCATTAAAAGTGAATTTGAAATATCAAATTTAACAGTCAAAAATGTAATTTTTTAAGCCGCGCAAAAAAGTGTAAAAATACTAGAAAAATGTTGAATAAATCTGGCGAGGATGTTTGATTGAGAATATTAAAAAAAAGGAGGGTCTGTTAGTTCAAAATGGATTGGAATTATTGGATAAATTGAATGAAGCAATCAGAAAATGAAAATTATCCAGAGAAAAGGTGAATAAATTTGGAAGAATCAAGGGCTTAGCCAATTTTTCTCTCTATGATAATTCTGTAACAATGAATCAATGGATGAATAAATAAATAAATGGGAAGATTAAAAGTTTAAATATTCTGGTGGAAATATCAGATGAACAAGGAGAGCCAAATGAGTCTATTTGATTCAGATGGATTGGAGTTAAATATTTTATAAGAAATTTAAAAAATCATAATGAAAAAATGTGAATCAATTTTGGAAAAACACTAGAAAGTTGTATAAATCTAGAGAAAGTATTCACTATCCAAATGAGTATGATTTCAATGATTTTAAGTCTCCCCAAAAGATCAGGCATATAATATTGTTCCAATTTAAATAGACAATTCAATTTGTCTGTTGGAGCGCTTCAAATTATGTTACCAACTTTTTACTTTTAGACCGGTGAAGGTGTTGGAGAACAGGCAGCAATAATTCAAAGGGAGTTTCAGAGTTCTATTTTCATAGATTTTTCCAAATCTATTGAATGAGAATTTGAAAACAAATCTTATAAATTTTTACTTTGAGAACAATTTCACTTACTTTGAGAACTTACTAATCTGTGTATGTTTTGTTAAAAAGAGATTTTGTCTATGCACTTTTCCATAATAAAACAGATTTGTAACACAATTTCATGAGCTTAAACTGACGTTTTTCCAGAATAAATATAGCTTCGTTGCTATCTGAGAATGGTGCTGACACAGCAGCCATTTTCTCTGAAAAATCGTGTGTTTAGGTTAATTAAATGTTCAAATATAGGCTAGACAAAAGTATACATTAAGTTTGAACGTAGGTAAAAACCAAATATATCACGTTCTAATTCAATAAAGTTTATTTATCATGTTTCAAAGTTGAAAGTACTATTCGACCTCCTCCAAAGAGGTCGAATACGATTTAAATTGTAACGTAAATCTATCAGTGCATAGTATCTAATAAATATATCTTTTAAATCTATCTATTTGTCATAGTAGAGTAGGTCTATTTCCATATTAATCACATAATATAGCCAACAGAGTGTCCTCTTTCACACCAGTACGGGCCGGGCTCGGATCGGACGGCATCACTGATGTATCTTAATGGCAATCTAAAAGAGTTTGGTGCCGTATAGAGTAGATTTTGGAAAGTTCGTGGAGAAGTTTGAGTGGACCGATTTTGAAGCAGTTGTGCCAAAAGAAAGATGAAAAATTGAATTTCTGTAGGCTCTAATTGTTTTTCAAAAATAATCAATTTAAATTGGAGGAAAATGCTGAAAACCAAAAACCATCTGTTGGCATTAAAATGTAATAAATTATTATGATAATGACTTGAGTTGCACAATTAATTATTTAATTATTATGGATAATAATAATAATTATTAAATCTACTGAGTTAGTTTGTTAGATGACACATAGATAGAGCTTAGAAAAGTTTTACTAAAAGTAGTACAATGAGTAGTAGACACTTTACAAGGTAGGATTTCATTGATATGACTTATTGGAAATTATGATCACACCAAGCCAATAACAAGAGGAGGGAGTAGTTTGCGCCTAGGGGTGCGGGCCTACCTTGTGCGATGCAGTACATGGCCAGCTGGCGGGGCACCTTGAAGCCTTGGGCGGCGGCCAGACAGGCGGCCACCGACGCCGGAAAGTTGAACGCCATCGCAGCACCAGCCGTCACCTCTCCACTCCAACATCGGTCACAACCTAACAAACAGAAAAATGGATCCAGATTACCAAATAAATATTTAATTGGATTCATCACCAGTCACAGCCCAGGTAACAGGTCACTTGAAAACAACAATAAAAATATAATTTAGAATTCAATTCATAGTCACACCCCCAGAATACAGAGACTGATAATCACAGTGTGGACATTGAATGTCACACTTTTGATTGGTTAGCTCGTACAAATCCACCATACTGTTGCCAATTCCCATAAGATTCTTGTATTATATGTCCCGGTCGTACACCAGAGCAATTTACCCTAGCATTTTACTAGCAACATAGGGACTATTTTTTATTATACAAAGCGATGTAGTTCAATGCAAACCGAAACAGCTGCTTTAGGTGTGCATTGGACTATTTCTGTAGAGTAGACGATCATATGATCCAAATATTTATTTATTTACTTTTGACAATTCCCATAACATTTGCATTGAAATGATACACAAACCATATGTGAAGTGATTCATTTCTCACCTTCAATTTGCCAGTGTTAAATTTTCATCATTTCATACAGAGGATTAGTCATACAAGTTATATACATGAAGTGCGTTTATACGTGCAATGACCGCTTACGACAGTCAGCGCAGTCGCCAATGAGCTTAGTGGATTCGCACTGTACTAAACTCATTGGCGACAACTGATACAGTTGCAGTTATAAACGCTCCTTAAAGTCATACATCATAATTCTTGCAAGAATCCATCAATAAAATAATATGCCCCATCAAACCTTATAGGCAAGTAGCCTTTTCAACAGCCCTCCTAAACTTTTTTTACATTCATTTATCATTTAACTAATTTTAAATCAACAGGGTTTCTCAAATTATGTGGATCTTTGGACCCATATACTGTGCAGATTTAATAAAACAAGGATGTCCTATCAGGTCAGCAGCAACTGATAAAGATGTTGAATGTCTTGTATCATAACTTCACTTATATCACTTACAGTAACAGTATACAGTAACAATTTCACTTCAACAGTTTCAATTTCCATTGGAATTTGTAAGAAGATGGAACTAAAAAATTCTAGAAAGATTTTTTTGTTTTTTAACAAGCAGCATATTGGTGACTTGGGCGCTACACTTTTGAAACACTCTGTAGATGAAGTATAATATTAATGAATGATAATATGAGTAATGAATGTAATCTCTTTTGAATGTACAGTGTTGTAAAAAGTTTTTATAATGAATTCAGAATAATGTCACTGTAAAATGTACAAGCATAATATGGAATTTCATTAGCTTGGTATTTGAACTTGAATAAAAGCTCACAATATTCTGGTTTTGGCTATCGTTCACTTGGCACCTGGTCAAAACCGTTTATTATAAAATGCAGCAGGGACCTCTGAAGATTAATTTCTTAGTTGAAGAACGACCTTCTATCCAATTTGAATTCCTTATCACAAAATTAATATGAAAATTATAAACTCTTCTATTTATGCTAGGCTATTATAGAGCAATGCCACGCTAAGCTGGGATCCTGAGTACAAAATATCTCTTCTATTTCACATTGACATCTTTTCTAATACAATACATTTCCAAATATTGTTAATTCACATTTCTAATGTGGAATGTATAGGCTAGATGAGAAGATTAAGTATGGTGGAATAATTCCTTGGTTAACACTGTTTGCAAACTCTATGAGTGGGATAGATAAGCACAAAATGTGCTATTCTACTATAGTATTTCAAAACATCTCACAAAAAATCAGGAACTAGTTTTAAAATTACCAAATTATTAGTCTATTCAAATATTTTTTAGAAAATTTCAAATTAATATCAATAGGCAAAACGAATTTTGTGTATCAGACGCCATTTTTCAATCAGAGATGAAAATGATAACAAACTTTTCAAAAAAATCTGTGCGTCAAACCTCTAAAATTCTGATTTGAACTTGATAAATGAAGAATAATTCGATAGAATTAAAATTAAAAAGAGGAATTAAGAGTTCAAATATCAAGATTTGGTTGTACGATAACCAGATTTTTCCAAACTGGTTAATAGTATTTTCATGTTAGGTGTTGAAAAACAGTGTACAACAACTATTCTTCAAATAAATTTGGTACTATTTTCATGGTATGAAGGTTTGTGACTTTTATGGTTTAAAAATATTGTACGTCGAGACAGCGAACTGTATTTACACCCACACCACATCATTTGTGTTTGTGAGGCTTCCCCATATTAATTAATTTATTATATCAGCTTGTTTTATTGTTCTTTTATTTTAATTATTTGAAGATTATGATATTCTATACAAATTGAATATAATTATTGATTTTCTAGACTCATGTAAATTGAGACTTGTTTTGCATTGAAAGTTTATTTGGCATTGATAAATTCCTTCCTGTAAATTGATTCTAAATAGAATTCTATTATTATAAATAAGATTCTAAATAGAAATCTAAAACTACATTTTTGTATTCTTTGGAATTATTATTTGATTAAATAAAATATTTGCTAAGTATTTAATTCAAAGTTCTTTGATATTATTATTATTACTGTGAATAAACTCATAGTTAATTTGTCCCTAGTCTTTCACTTGATAGCTTAATGAGTCAATTTATTGTTCAGGAGCTTCAGCAATGTGAACGCACTTTACATTATACAGGGTAATCTTAGAGTCTCTCCACACAGTAGCTGCAAGTCGGTATATTGTGTTCTGGTTGGAAACCGTTTACTGGTAAGAATTGTGGAGTACTCAACAACAAAGAAGTACTTTCAACATTAATTTACTGTGATGGATTTTCAGGCAAGTTTTAATCAAAGAAATTTAAATCTTGAACAAAGATTTCAATTTCAACATTTACTATGTTATTTTACTAAGTGTACATTTATTATGTTATGACTAAGTTATACATGTTTTATGACTACAGCTAAGCTGATTTGACGTTGTCTATATCTGTTACAATCAGATTCATTTAATTTGACGCTTGGCATTAGATAGATCAGTAGATGAGCAGTAATATTATTTACTTGCCATGCTTGGCATTAGATAGATAGGTGAGAAGTATTATCTCTACGGTCATCTGAATAATATCTCTATCTCTGTATCTATCTATCTAATGCCAAGCGTCAAATTTAATGAATCTGATTAGACCTATGTTGAATGACAATAAAATTCTATTTATTTATTATGAATCTTCAGGTAATTAATAACTTAGTCAATTTTCTAGTGACGGAGTGTTTCATTGCATATTTCAATGCGGATAGACTTTTTAATCAACCGGTATAATGATAACGATGGCCGGTTTCACTGTGTAATGATAATGTTTTATTGAACTCTTGTGTATTGATCAATTCTTGCGAATAGTTGTGAAGATTCAGTGTCAATGTTGCACACAGAGTCAATTCAATTTTGTCAAGCAGTAGATAAACGATGAAGAACGCCTTCACTGAGTCCAAGTGCAAGAACGCAAAACGTTCATGAACTTGGTATTTGAGAGTTTGGAGTGAGAGAGATGGAAATGAGAGTTTGTTGTGTGAGAGAGTGAGTGAGTGAGAGAGGAAGCCGTGCGGCCAGGTTCAAATTCAAGGTTAGAGGAGAGACCGCTGCTGCAAGGCTCTCAAGGTTTTTAGCGCCAAAGCTTGCTGTAGCCGCACTGAGTTGTGTTTGAATAAGGCGTGACAAATTCAAAACGCTGATCAACACTCACAACACAAAAGAACGTGGAGAAGTTTGAATTTAAACCGAACAAGTCGGGATTGAAAGTGAAGTGAGGAGCGATTTCGGTTTCGGAACGGCCGAAAATTTCTGCTGAGAGGGGAGAGACAAGACGTGGTTAAAAATAGATTTGCAAACCATCTTGCAGGCTCTCTTAGTGGAGAGAGCACATTGTTTCTGTCTAAGAACTCTATGAAAACATGTATGCTCGTATTCATTCAAATTATAACTGTGTAATTATTATAATTTGGGGTGGAGGAGTAATATTCATGTATAGTTAAATACTTTGACGCCAAGAATTAAGTTATCTCAGCACAAAATTATTAAATTTCGTTCACAATAGATTGAATGATTAAATTGAGGGTAGATTGTAATTGGGAGACAGATGGATGATTAGATGGTTGAGTCCTTTTCTTTGATATTAATGATAGAACGTACAAGCACTTGTCCTGCCAGAAGGGGCTTCCGGAAGTACTTTTTGTACACGGGTTCGTCCTGCTGGAAGGACAGGAGCTCTCTTACGGAAAAACAAAATTGTCCTTCCAGCAGGACGAGTCACTCCGGCAGTACGCAAGCATTAGTATGGTGATCTGTCCTTTTCAAAGGCACCCGACCACTTTGTTTTGGCCAGAAGCATTGACTCTTCTATTATTTACTTTTAAAAAATCATTTCCTTTTTGATTTTGAACCCACCAAAAAAAAGTGTGGGTCCTCATCATCACGTAAATAATATGATCCAACTTGAACGTTGAAGAAAATACCCTCATTGATTAATTAGAAAGCAAAACAAAAAAAATTTAAAATACAAAGTAAAACAAATTTAGCAAAATTCAAAATTAAAAATTTCAAATTGATGTTGCAAAAGCAAAACTCACTAAAACTCTTCTAAAACAGCAAACAAAGAAACAAGTAAAACATATTTATCAAAAGTAAAAAAGTTTTGAAAAGTCTGGTTGAGTTGGCAAAATTAAAATCAGCAAAACAAAAATTAAATCAGCAATACACCTTTTTCAAATTTTTACTTTAAAACTCATGTAATGCTGCAGAACATTCAAACTTCTCAAATTAGAGCATATTAATAAAAATTTAAAATTTTGTGAGGGTTCAACCTCCTCCTCCTTCTAGTTTGGTTTGCAGGAATTATTATCAAATGAAATATTAGTAGATAAAATATTTTTTAAAATTTTTGTGAGGGGTCAACCTCCTCCTTTATCAGCCCTACCCCTCCCCCTCCAAATAGGAAAAAACTCAATATGCACTTCATCATTGAAATAAATTGGTGGAATATGAATATCACAGTAATAATACAAGATATTACACCTGGTACAAATGCAGTAACAGCAGTAACGGGAAGCGTGCTGGCGTCAGGTTGTCGGTTGCATGCATTCAAATCCTCCAACTTGCATATTGTGGTCGTTTTATCAATATCCCAGATGACTGTCGAACAAGATTTTTTGATAATAATTCCGTAGCACTTTGTTACCTCGTAATCACTGCCGAAAATGCTCCTACTCCAACTATTTCCACTGTTTATTGGATCAAAATAGGAGCAGGAACAAACACGCGGTCGCCTTTTGCTAAAGCGTCAGCCATGACTGACTGGACAGAGCTACCAACTTGATTTTTTCTGCGCTGGTAGATAAAAATCCACTCTATCTAATGGTGCAAAGAACAGTCCTGCCAGCAGTACACAAGATTTATTATGAATTTGTGGAGAACGTCCTCATTTGAGGACTTTTTGGCCTGCCGGTAGGCCCGTGTACGTTCTATCATTAAAAGTTTATTATGATATTTTTTAACTGTGAATGTTCCACCTACTATTTCATTTGATCAAATTTCAGGTACTCTAGATAACTTTAAAAAGTGAAACATCTCTGCATTTTGTGTTGGTGGCCATTTCTTGAGGATGAAACATGACAAAAATGTGAAATTGTGATTTTTAAATTTCATTTGAATTTTAATGCTATCTGCTTCTATAACTTTAGTTTAACATGCATTGTTATGTTGATTTTTTAGCAATAGAAATGATGTGATTTGAAAAGTATCGGAGTTACTGTTAAGAGCATACTGTGAATAATATTCATTATTATTATTATATTATGACATGCCAATAGATTACACTTGAAACAATATTGGAATATAATGATTATTAAATTAAGTTCATTCAGAATTTAAAATATTCTTGTTTTAATTTTTATTGAAGATCATCATCATCATAATAATTAACTAGTGACTAAGTCAGTGATAAAGAAAGTAACTAGTGACAAAATAAGTAACAAAGTAAGTAACTAGTGACAAGAGACTAGTACAAAGTAATCTAATAGGGTTGAAGAGACTCGTGAGAGAACATTGTTTCGGTGACATTTCCAAGCTATAAACAGTAGATAAAAAGATAGATTCCAATTCAGTATAAATCACCTATCTACTCTTATCATCTTTCACCTGGAGGTGGATCGGAACCCACCTAAATCAATAGGAACACCATGTCTCCTATAGCGTGGTGAGAGAAGAGAGGTGGTATTACCCGTGAGAGTCTCTCCACCACTAGAAGCCATACAAATATTTAATTATTGGTAATATTTAGTTTTATTGGTATAAAAAGATTGCAATTCATGGTAATTTTATGAAACTCCTTTTACAATAAGAACTCAATTTAAAAAAAAATTGGGATTGATTTGTCTTGTCATTTTTATAAGTTTTGAAATGTGTATTGGGACAACAACACTATATCTCAATATGATAATAATAGTTATGTACTGATTAAATTACTGTAATTCAATAAAATATTCATTGAAAGTTTGAAAATTTGAATATAAATTCCTAATCCAGGAAGAACTGACTCATAATAAATGAATCTTAGGATGTACACATCGATGATGTGTTGGTAATAACATGAAACCATGGTCCTGTATTTCAAATTTAAACTAATAAAGTGAAATTGAAAAAATCGTTTCTTTATTCTAATTATGGAGGGGCTTCATAATATAAACATATATAAACTCTACAAATTTTATAATTATTAGTAATTTTTGTAGATTATATTCAGTGTTCAAAAGTAGCCTATTGTTCTGTTATTAAAGCTTTGCTAGTTGTTGTATTGAATTGGTCCATAATCAAGTCAAGCTTAATTGATTACTTGTAGATGGTTTACTGTTAATAAAATCAATTCTTCATTCGCTTCAAAACAACAGTTTTTTCTTAATCTACCCTATTTTAATTGTTCCTTTCACCATAGGAAAGGAAAAATTACAAAAAATCAATTCAGTTCCTTATTAGCCTTGAAAACAATGGAATGGATGGCATTTTGCTTGTTTAGTTAATACTAAGAACCACCAAG
This sequence comes from Laodelphax striatellus, assembly GCA_017141395.1. Taxonomy (NCBI): domain Eukaryota; kingdom Metazoa; phylum Arthropoda; class Insecta; order Hemiptera; family Delphacidae; genus Laodelphax; species Laodelphax striatellus. Next base: position 40,464,293 of record CM029533.1, on the reverse strand, counting down.
TAAGAGAAATACCTCATTGATAACCAAATAGAACTAATGCTTGTCTGTTGTAGTTGGTTATAGGATCTAACACTTGACAGAAATAAAATTGATCAAATATTGTTGAAGAGAGCAAAATTAATTATTTTCCAGGGTACAATTTAAGGGTGGGAGGAGCAGGTGGAAAGTTTCCCGGTTTTCTCTGGAAATGATTCTTCACCCTTCTATTTACTAACATGACTATGATTTCTTATTTTATATTCTCCACCTTATTGCTTCATTTTTTCAAATTGTGATTTTTACAATCTACGGTCATTCTTCCAGTTTAAAAAAACATGCTATTCAATGTTTTCTACATTATTCAAGGAATTCATTCTCAATTTTCTTATTTTCATCTTGGCTCATCCTCAATCTCATTTCAATATAATCAATTCTAGGCATATTTTAATCATCCATCAGAATAGAGGATCTACAATAACTGTTTCAGAGTTTCGGGTTGTATCAGAGGACAAAGACTCTCACATTCATCTCTCATCATCATGAACATCCCCATTATCCACGCACAAGTCTAGGGTTCATATGAGCATCACCCTTGGGGGTAAAATGATGTCATCACTCCCAGTATCCTTCTACTTTTGGTTTTCTCAATTATTTTTTTTCTATAGACATCGATTCCTATTAATAGAATGTATTCGAGTTGATTATAACATGAGCTCTCTTCTTGTAAACAATGTATTTTATATATAGAAATTTGAAAAACCGCTTATCTTCATTTTAGTGAATACCAACTGTCCATAAAATATCTGTGAAAGCAAGATATGCATAGACAGTTCACTATATCAACTTTTATGAATAAACGTATATTATTTTGAATTTTCTTATTATTAGAAATTATTTCTCCCAAGTTCAAACAAATATTTATATAATCATATCTGGAAATGACTTACACACTCACTTCATTCGCCAACCGTCTATATGTTAAATGAATAATAGAATAATACAGTAGTATTTAATTGTACATACATAATAAATACTATATTAGTTCCTCAAATATTAGAAAAATATGGATATTACAATTTTTCCTCTTTCCACAGTCTCATCACATTCAATCTATTATGTGTTTTGTTCTTTTATTTATTAATTATTGTGTAATAATAAATGTAATATTGTGGTAGTTATCGAATGAAGTTATTGAATGAAGAGAAGGTAGAATATTGAAGGTAGTTATTGAATGGAGAGACTCAAACTTGTCAAAATCACAAATTTATCAAAATACCGTATCAAGATATCGGTTTCGGTTGTTACACCGTTATCAATCTCTATATTTTACTTGTGAATTTTTATTCAGAATGATCAGTTATAGAATTTACTGTCCATATCATATCAAAGACTATTTTTTGTTATTAAATAGGCCTATTAGCACATAATATCTGAATCACCAATTAAATATTATTACAGTGGAAATTAACCACGGCGTGTCAAGTTCTTCCAATTTTTTCAATTTAATATTTTCAAACAAAATCTTCTCTACATTTATATTGAAGTTTTGTTTAAATTATTCAAGTGCAGTATGTACAAAACAAAAATCTCTATCAAAACTTTATTAACAACTTGGGAAGTGTTCAGCTCCTTTGACGCCCTGGTATCTGATGAGATAAGATAAGAAACGTGTGCCTGCTACTCCCGATGGATGGGTAACCACTTGAGCCGGCTTCGTAAAATATTATCATTTACCTTCTAAGTCGCTTCCTGGCGGTTCGGAACCCGCCTCAAGCATTTCTCCATTTATCTCTCCATCAGTATCCTTTCCATCACACACGCATAAGCCTTGAAATTATGTGGGCATCAACTTCAGGAAATTTCCTGTTTTTCTTTATACTATTTTCTTTCAAGGGAAATTTTCATTTTTCTTTATACTTTAATTCAACCAGTGTTCCTATCCCAACAATATCTTGTATCATAGAAAAAAAGGTTGACTTTGAAGGGTATCTGCTCTCTGAATGATCTCTGCTCATACTCATTAGGAATTTCTACAGCATTCTCTTAGTACATATTAGATTAGTAATTTCTCTACAAATTACATCAGTATTCATTCGAAAAATGAAACTTTCCCAAATAACCACATTCTTTTTCAAATAGTTACTCACCAAAAAGTGATCCAAATCACCGCTCAATATCAATTGCTAACACAAAACAGTCACAACGTCTTATCTTATTTCTGCAACAAATGATCGCACCACAACACAACAAAGATCACAACAAAAATTATTTTCGTTAATAATAATTGGTTGTCTGAACATTGTGCCGAAAACACTGCTGCTGTGACTAAACAGAGTATCCACTCGCGCTACAAACAGTACACCATGCAATCGCGAGCGCACTCACGGCAGGACCGCAACAGACAAAACCCGGTCGGAGACTAGACTATCGTCTGGCGGCTGAGTCCACACACAATTCACAAGAACCACAGAGTGATGAGAAGATGGAGGTAGCTTTGTTGGGCGCGCCTGAATCGGTAGTTTTGCCGGTAGGTGACGCTAATGTTCTCGGTGACGGCTGCTTATGCAAAAGTTGCAATTGCTGCATTGTTACCATAGAGAAGCGATATTGATACTCTACATAGTTCTTATAGTAGATAGTATACTAAATAGTTATTATCTGTTCTCTTAGATTGTTACGCAGAGCAGTGCGTTCAGATTGTGACCCAGAGTGTGTCATGAACAAATGCTTGGATAATGCATAATTTCCATGTAGAATTTGTTTCAATTATTGTATTGAGTGATTATTTGTTGGTGTATATATGTTTGTGAAGAATTAATTTTGAATTGAATTGAATTGAAAAGAAGAGCTTTGATTTTGTTGCATTGATTCCGCCAAAAAACGTTTATTGAGTTCACAGCTGAGACATCATAAGGTCTTTAAGACTTTCAAACGATGACATTGTGTCGAAATCACTGTTTAATTATTACTAGATCAGCTGATTTATGACAAGTTAATTGGCTCCTGCTATAGTATACTAAATAGTTCTTATCTGTTCTCAGATTGTTACGCAGAGCAGTGCGTTGCGATTGTGACCCATAGTGTCGCGTTCCAATGCATCGATGGTTTCATGAACAAATGCTTGGATAATGCATAATTTCCATGTAGGAGAGCTTTGATTTTGTTGCATTGATTCGAAACGAAAAAACGTTTATTGAGTTCATAGCTAAGACATCATTATGAGAAACATTCTAAAAAAATTAAACACAAAGTATAAATTATTGTAAGGATGGCATATAAACTTGGTGATGCCAAGAGGTCTGGTCTCATCTATCGAAATGTGTCACAATGTTATGTTTGTGAATTATTTCTAGTGTTTAATTGAATTTTTGTTTATTGTTTTCTGTTGGACGATAAAAATTTTGTTGCATGAGCTTCTGTAATCCAAATCTTCCAAGTTTCTTAGCTACTGGCTCAGGATATTCTCTGAAGAGATTAGTTATCTCATTATTTGAAACAAATCAACTCGAACTCTGAATCCTTCTCATGATCGCTAGAATTGGTGCTTGCTTGAAGGGTATCCTCTTCCAAAAACCACCCCCTTAGTGCAAAGTTCTTTTCATGTTGATCTTTTCTTTAGATAATTTAAAAAATCATTGATTATTGAAATCACTCTCTCCACAGCTATTTTATTATAGTAATTTTTCTCATGATTGCTTGAATTGGTGCTTGAAGGGTATTTTCTCCCAAAAATCACGTCTTTTAGAGTAAAGATCCATTATTCATTTATTTATTCATTTATTGTCCAAAACTGCTTCTTTCCCAAATTATTGTGAATTTTGTTGATGAAATAATGTATGAATAATTTTGATGAAAAATCACGATCATTGGAATTGTTCTCTTCACATGTATTGTAGAAATTTTAAAAATATTTCTCTAAAAATGTTTACAAAACATATTTGTCTTTTAAGAACCTTCTCGGCACACTAACTCTATCTGTTTCTACTCTGTGGGAATGCACACAGCATGCCGTGCGATGTGCATGTGTGTGCTTGTGTGGCCACTCCACCCGTCTACTCAACGTTGCTTGTCTCCCGCCGCCGTCTGCGACGTTGCCGCTTCGTTCCGTCGCGGAGCAGACACTACTAGCAGCTAGCTGCCAGCCCTAGCTCCAACTCCAACTCTGCTCTGCTCTGGAAAAAAACCCAATCAATATCATCACCATCGCATCAGCAGCAGCAGCAGTGGTAGAGACGAAATCGCTTGAAAGAATGCTACCGAAAACACATTTGGAACAATTCGCTCTCCGCTTTCCTAGTAGAATGTCTCGTTCTTATCACTGAGATCTTCTATTTTCTTTACCATTATCACCAACAATATCTACTTCTTCTTCAACTTTTTATACTTTTTCTGCTTCTCCTTCTCCTTTTTTTCCTCCTTCTCCTCCCCTTCCCTCCTTTTCATCCTTCTTCTTCTTCATCTTGTTCTCCTCCTCCTTCTTCTTATCTTTTTTCTTCTTCTCCTCCTTTTTCTTCCTCACTTCTTCTTTTTCCTCCACTTCTGTGCTTCTTCTTCTTTTCTTCTTCCCCTTCTTCTTCTCTACTTGTTTCTCCTTCTTCATCCTCTTCTCCTCCTTCTTCTTCATCGCCTTCTATTATTCCTCCTCCTCCTCTTTCTCCTCATCCTCCTTCTTCACCACCTTCTTCTCTTGTTCCTCCTTCCCCTTTTCTCCTCCTCCTTCTTCTCCTCCTCCTCCACCTCTTTCTCCTCATCCTCCTTCTTTACCACCTCCTTCTCTTCCTCCTCCTTTTTCTCCTCCTTCTCCATCTTCTTATCCTTCTCCTTCTTCTTGGCCTTGTTTTTTTACTCTTTGGTAATGGCTCTTCTCTCTTTACCTCTATCATCTCATCTTAGGAGAAACAACTTAGAAGGAGAAACATCTTGGAAGGAAAAAAAGAGAAGGATGAGGAAGAGAAGGACTGAAGGAGGTGGCAAAGAAGGAGGATGAGGAGAAAGAGGAGGAGGAGGAGCTCAGAAAGAATTCAATTCAATTGAAATTACATGTCCAGAAATGTTTCCTCAGAAGGAACCAAGAACGTACTCCTACCACAAAGCAACACAGTGATTACATTGTTTTGGTAATAATTTTAACATTGATCTCCAAGTTCAAGTTCGATAGTTAATAGTTCAAGTTTAAGGTGAAGGTAGTAGCCACTCCAAGTGCGCTCATTCTACCAAGATGCTGGTTATCGAAGTGTTATAGAGAACAGCATAGCAAACTACACTACAAATAGTACATAATAAAGAAGATAGATATAGTTAGACGCACAACTACAACTCAGAAACACAGTAACCAAGTGAACCAGACACGGCAGGGCAGAGGTAGGGCCCACAATCGTTTGTTGGCTGGATAGTTATGCTCTACTGCTTGAGAGAACGAAGAGACTGAATAGAAGAAGAAGAGAGAGAAAGAGAGTGAAGAAGGAGAATACGTAATAGCAGAGGAAGAAGAAGAAGAGCTCCAGTCTATCTTTATCTAATCGACTCATGCATTGAACGTGAGTGTTTAGACCAAGACAGATTATGAGAGAGTGTATGTGGAAAAGGATAGGTGCAGAGAGGAAGGGTTGATGAATTGGGGTAGAGAGAGATAGAGAAAAGGAGTGTGGAAAGGTAAAGGAGAAATGTGAGAGGAGTAATGATTCGGCTGCTGAAACAAAGCAAAAGAATTGTTTCTCTACCTTTTCTCTCCCTCTTTTTTCTCTCTCACTATTTCTCTCTCATACTATTTTCCTCTTCATTCTGCATCGATTCCATCTCTTTCTCAAGCCTCAAGCATCACCATTCTCTCAGCTTCTTTTATCAGGATGGTGTGGTCTCAAGTATTCTTCCGACTTTAGAAAAGTTTGTTGAAGGTAGTTTATTATAAAAAAAATTTTCGCCTATTGACTTGGTTGTTATGACCAAGTGAGTTTTCAGTGTGCGCGGATGAAAGGGGGGTCAAAATTTGAAGTCAAATTCGTGGTATTTGTGAACCCATAACATGAAAATTGTATCAAAATTACTTCTTCTCTTCCTTCTCTTATTTTCCTTTTCCTGGGCTTCTTCTTTCTCTTACCAAACAATTTCTCCTATTTCCACCTTTTTCCCTAATGATTCTCCCTCCTTCGTATTGCTTTTCCTCTTTATCTTCTTCCTTTTCCCATTTTTCGCTTTCTCAATTGAATCTAATTCTTCTCCTTCCATTCTTCTCTTTTCCATAACCTTTTCCTCTTCTTTTTTATGTTCTCACCTCCTTGTTATTCTTCCATCACCATTACCTTTTCTCCTATTCTATACATCAATGTTTTTCCTGCTCGTCCTCCTCCTACTCCATCTCCTCCTCCACCTCCTCCAACTCCTTCTACTCCTCCATCAACTCCTTATCCTTCCACCCATCCTTCTCCTCCTCCTCCATTACTACCTCTTTCAGCCTTCTTCTTTTCTTGCTTAATTTTCTCTTATCATCTCCTCTATACTTCTATCATCCTTCCTCTTGTTCCTTACCAAAGTTTTTCCTCCAACTCCTTGTTCTGCTCTCCTCTTCTTTTCACTTTCCTCCTGCTTCTCTTCGAACTCAACCCTATCCTTTTCCTCCCTTTCTTCTCTTCTTTTTTCTCTCCATATTCTTTCATTCTCTCTCTCTCCACTCCATCCAACATGTCCAGCCTCTTCGCAGTAGACAAAATGAGAGACTTGGCAACACTGTGCTCACACCGAGAGAGAAAAGTGCGCTTTGTTTACGTTTGTCTCTCCCATCCTCTTCTCATTCTTCATCATCTCTTTCTCTTCCTCCTCCTTGAGAGGTGCCTCCACTGTTGCTCCAAAGTCCGAAACGCGCTTTGCAAGTTCTCGTCAAGTAATACATTTTCAAGTCCAGTTCTGTACTTCAAGCTCAAATAATAACTCCTATTGGACGGTTACATAACCATTGATCACAGTTTGACCGTCGATCACAATAAGGAAATGATGAATATTTTAAAAATAGAACCGAATAAAAATAAGTATTCAATTTCTATTTACTTCCACATAAGAACAACATTACAAAATTATAAATCTAAAGCCAAGTACAAAAACAATAAATACAAATAGAATCGCTACTGCAGGTAAAAGTAAGACTTGACGCCAGTGAGCTCTAATCAGTTCTGGAGAGTTCTCTTGATATTTATTGAAAGGAAATTAAAGTTATAAATAATCGAACTCAGATAATAGCTAAAGTAAACAAACTCAAAATGACTCGATATTATCTATGATATTCATCTTATTTCTCCTATTTATTCAGTTATATTACTTCTAACTCTATGTTTCTCTTTTAACTCTATTTAGTTCATGATTGAGTGTGACTATTCATAGAAACTTTTCATCTAAAGTCATCGAGTCACTTGTTTATGATTCGAATCTTCAATTCAATTGAATAAAACAGAAGAACTTGGAAATGCCACAAATTGCTTGAAAGTCCATCAAATTGCCTATAACTTGCTTCAACGAGCAAGATATAATGCAGTTTTATGAGGCTTTTTAACAAAGTGGATATGTTCTCAGGTAATCCCAAATTCCTAGTGGAAATGAATAATAATCCTAGATTATTTTCCATTGTCTAGTACACCAGTTTATGTCTAATATTATGAGTCAAAGAAACGTTTTCCAATGCATAATACTTGCAAACATAGATTGAAACATTGAAAAATATGAAAATCAAAATAATAACATAATTACAAAATACCTCTATCAGAACTTAGTTTCAATGTGCATCTTGCATTTTGTGTCAATGAAAAAGTTTTTCATTAATTTGTGGGCATCAATATGTTTGAATACATACAATCATGTAAAATTGAAATCCGGTATGGAAGTAGGTCAGATATGAAATCATGGAATTAAAAGTAGGTACAGTATTCAAAAATAGTACTATATTTCTGAAATGTTGTACTATATTTAGAATACACAAAATCAAAATTAGGTATTCAATAATAGAACTATATTTTTGAAATGTTATACTGCATTCAGAATGGACTCAATAAAAAGAAGGTTCAGTATTCAGAAATAGTACTATATTTTTAATGTTGTACTGTATTCAGAATGCACACAATCACGAAGGGTTGAAATCAAAATAGGGAATTCAAAAATAGTATTAAATACCGGTTTCGATGAGAAATTACAATTTGAATAGAGTTTTCTAGTTCAGTAAGCTACCATTAACAGACTATTATATCATTGAATTAAGAGAGAAAGAGTGGTAGAGAGTGAGAGAGAGGACCGACCTCAGCTGATGTCGGTGGTTGCCTGGGACAGACAGGAACTTACCCCCCCTAGCCGCCCCCCCTGAGGGGTACTTGCAAGTTGATCGATTTTTAAGTTGCTAGTCGTGGGTGGGGGTGGGGTGGTTTGGGGGTGAAGTGCAAAGTGCATGCAGTCCCCGGGAAACTTATACTACCTCATCCCTACTGCACAGACTAGAAAAACGCCAGCAGACATTACTTCTAGGACGAGCTGCTAGTGGGCGCTTTTCCAACTCCAACAACCCCCCCCCCCTCACCACCTAAATCAGCTGTTCAGGAGATGGAACTATGTTCATCATTGTGAAGGGAAATAGCTCAGTTTGGATGAATTAGTATTGTTATGAATCTACAGTTAGTAATATTGAATGTTGATGTGAGTATCTGGGAGAAGAATTGATAAAATCAGATTAACTTAATTTGACGCTTGGCATTAGATAGATAGATCTATACAGAGAGATATCATTTCTTGACGTTACTGATGACCGTAGAGTACGATGGCAGAGAAATAATATCTCTCTATCTATCTATCTATCTAATGCCAAGCGTCAAATTAAATTAATCTGATTATATCCCTAATATTGTTACTTTTATTGACAATCTATAAATTGCTGAAATAGATGAAGATACAGTACTAAAATGGGAATGAGTTTTATCCTGGTTTTACACAATTGAAAAAAATATATATAATTCACTATTTTTCGTTTCACAATTTATAGGTACAAGCAGCAATTTTCTGAAGACGCTTCCAATATCATAGGTATCATTCTTGAGCCTCATTTTAGCTTCTAAACTGGGGTGGCAAGGTCTGCCAGGGATGTGGGGGACTTGGGAGGTATCACCAAGGCTACACTAGATGAACAGGCCTTGCTCCTCCACCACCACTTTAGGTGACACGCAATTGCAATTGGGAGTAGCTTATGTTGAACCTCCATTACTCGCTTGTGATTGGTCCAAGTTATCATCTTGAAATTCAGTTGTCATCTAGGCTAGCAGAGTATCTCTGTACTCTCTTATTTTAAATTACTCTATTATAGATGGGAGGAAATGAGATATTGTAACTATTCAATTGCTTTCAAATCAGAATAATTAATTAAACGAAATTCTTAATTAATAATGCTACAGAATATTCTGAAGACTTCTGCTACTGCGAATATTGACAACAGAATAATAGCGAGGAAATTCGATGAATGTTATGTAATTAGGAATTTTGTCAATTACAGTATTATACTTTATTATAATAATTATTACTGTTCAGTAATTGACTATTTGATTCTATTTAAAAATAGAAAGATGCTTATGTTATACTTTTGCATTCATCGATCAAATGAGAAATATTTACTTCAAAGGCCTCAGTCTCCTGGTGATTATGATACTTATTCATGATACTTAGTTATGATACTTTATACTTTAATTATGATACTTAGTTTATGAGGTTACCTCACCATTGTCCTCAACTCTTAGTTTATGAGGTTACCTCACCATTGTTCTCAACTCTATTGAATCTATTATGTTTTATTACAGTATTTGTATTTTTTGGAAATTATGTTCCAATGATTGAAATTGTATGGCCCATTCTCCATCACATACAAGAAGTATTTTAAGCTGGGGCCTGTTTCACAAGATAATATGTCGTCACCGTTATAAATACTAGGCCTGTACAGTTCGCCGTGCAACTCATGTACAGTATGTGTCCACCTCTCTCCTGTATTACAGGACTGCTAAACAGGCTACTAGTCCAAAAATCAAAGTGGCCAGTGCTTTTTAACGCATGATGATCTGTTGAGACTGGACTGGACTGGAGAACTTGAAACAGCGCTGCTTGTTATGTCTTATGAGTGCTTTCGGTTTCATGTCTCAAGGTCTAGGCTGGCTGGCTGCTCGGAGACAAAGAGAGACAGAACAAGTGTGTGTGTGAGAGAGAGAGAGTAAGAGAGAGATAGAAAGAGTCCTCGCTCGTGTTAGCGCGTACGCCTGTTACAGGGGGGGGGGGAGATTGCCCCGATTGGATAAGGGGGGAGGTACTGGACCACAGAATCTCTCTCACAAGTGCGCCTACTCTACTCTTTTATTTTCTGCGCCTCAACCTGTGTGGAGAGTTGCTATGCTACTGAAGATTAGGCTAGCATTTTAGTGTAGAGGGCAACTTCTGAAAATATGAAGAAAACAAATGAGAAAACCACTTTTGATTTCGTTTTAGGAAGCAGACTCCCGGGGAGATCTATAAGTAAAGCTGGTTCATTTTGCTAACGTACACGGACTAATCTTGTCTTGTCTTGACTAACCGGTGTACGCCCTAAATTCTAAGTTAAACTTTCCTTTTTCAATGTTCAATGTGTATATTATTTGAAGATGAAGCACATTGCTTCATGCCATACTCAAAATCATTTGCTACTGTTTTTTCTTTAATCTGTTTTTAATAAATTAAGTTTTGGGGGATAAGTAGAGGTAATAATAAAGTAATGATGAAAAATAATTCAAGAAATTGTAAGTAAATAAGAGAAGAAAAATGTAGAGGTATAATGACGAAGAAGAAAAGGAATAGAAGCTGGAAGAAAAAGATGAAGGGGAAAAATAAGGGATGATGAAGAAAAACAATATTGAAGCTGAAACAGCAACAGGAGGATAGGAAGAAGGAGGAAGAAGGCAGGCATACTCAAAAGTTGACAAGAAGACTTAGAAGAAAAGGAGGAGGAGGAGGAAGGAGGATGAAGGAAGTAACAATAAAATAATGTAGGAAGGAGGAGATGGAGATGGAGAAGAAGAAGAAGAAGAAGAAGAAGAAGAAGAAGAAGAAGAAGAAGAAGAAGAAGAAGAAGAAAGATGAATATAACGAAAAAGGAGATGAAAATATTGAAAAGAAGAAGTAGACAATGAAGAAGAACAAAGTAGAAGAATGAAGAAGGAAAAGAAGAAGAAGAAGAAGAAGAAGAAGAAGGAGGAAGGAAGAGGAGGAAGAGGAGGATAGGAAGAAGCAGGAGAAGGAGGAGAAGCAGAATGGGAAGGAGTCGAAGAAGAAGTAGATTTAGAAGAAGGAGGAGAAGGAGGATAGGAAGAAGTCTACGAATAAGAAGATGAAGCAAAGAAGAAGAAGAAGAAGAAGAAGAAGAAGAAGAAGAAGAAGAAGAAGAAGAAGAAGAAGAAGAAGAAGAAGAAGAGAAGAAGAAGAAGAAGAAAGAAGAAGAAGAAGAAGAAGAAGAAGAAGAAGAAGAAAGAAGAAGAGAGAAGAAGAGAGCGAAGAAGACAGAGAGACAGAGAGTGAGAGTGAGCGTAGTTTAGGATGGTTGGCGTTTCAAGGTCTGTGGGTTGCTGCTGCTGCTGCTGCTGCTGCTTTGGACTCCGCGCGGCGCGGCGCGCTTGAATAGTTGCCCAAGGTGAGAGACTACAGCCTCCTCAATCCTCCTCCTCCTCAGCCTCCTCCAAGAGCAGCTTAGAAGGTCACTCTTCAACAGGTCAACGATCCTCCCCCTCCCTCCTCTCGTGCCTCTTTGTGATCCCCCCCCTCCGCCTTAAAAAGTTGAGAAAAAAGAACTTTGAAAAGGTCTATACTCTGTGTTGCTTGTCTGTGTTGTAGCCTACCTCAGATACTATATGTGTGTACATACAACAAATATATATATATTATATGCCTTGGAACAGCCTCTTGGCTGCAGATGGAATGGGGCCCTACAAAGGGTGGTGCATGATCAAGCCCCTATCACATTAGCAAACACAGGATTTTAGTAAGGAAGGATTGACCAAAGACAATAGAATCTGAAGATACCGATCTTGTCTGATAATAATATTATTGTCTAAATAGCATCATTTACAATTCTGCATTTCAAAATACAACCAGTAAGTTGACCAATCAGGAGAAAGGAGAAGTGTCAATGGGCATTTGCCTTTTTGGACGAGAATAAGCAAATCTTTGTGGCTTAATGTTCAAGTACTGATATTTTCTTATTCTTATGTCCATTTATTCATACAAATCGTTGAATATTTTATATTTTATATTACTCAACTGCAATGTTATTTATATACAGTATTTCGCCATTGTATCCCTTTCATTTAGCAGCATTAATTATTAAATTTTCAATATGCACATTTCGTTGATAAGATTATTAATTCTAATATCTATGATGCTTTTCAGGTTTTTAAATTCATGAAATACACACTGGTGTAATAGGTGTGCAAATTAAAATTTGGAGATAGAACAACCATTCTTCAGATTTTTCTGAACAGTTATGTTACATTTTCTTGCTTATTGGTTCCAGAAATGTAGCGTCCGAATAAAAAATAAAAAACCATTTCAACAGTCTTAGCAAAAATCACCTCTTTTTTTATTGCTAGTAGGGACTCTTACCTAATTGAAAAATATGAAAATTAATGAAATATGAGAAAATCAGAACACTTCCGTTGCACAAGTAAAAACCATACAGTATTCTATTGATTTTAAACAATAATTCCACTGCAGACTTTGACAGACAAGTGTTGTTTGTATGAATGAAATGGAAACTGTTGTTATATGCAGTGGGAAAAAATGAAGATTCAAAAAACAACAGCATACACTTTTGTAACGGCTTATTTAGCGGACCACGAAATAAGAAGTGGAAGAATGTAGAGAAAAAGAAGAACTTTGAAAGTAGGTATTTTATGAATCGAGGAAGCAGACGCCGCAATAGGAAAAAAGATGAGGCGATCTTCTTCTTTACTTGACTTTTTTCTATTTCCACTTTTACTTTTTCACTTGTCGTCTTCCTTCTTTTTCCATGAACTCGTCCAAAGCATAATATTGTTTTGTTCATATTCTTTATGCTCTACTCAAATCTTTCTATTTATTTTCAACCTTTCCTTTCTTTTATTTTGTTCGTAAATCATGTTACTTCTACTTTTCATCTTCATCCTCTTCCTGTTTTCTCTCTTACGCGCCTTCACAGATTGATTATTGAACAAATAAGAAGAAAAATAGCTGAATAATAGGATAATATAAACTGATAAAAGATGAATAAGAGAGAAAAAAAGAGATTGAGACTGAGAAGGTAAACAATAGAGTAGAATGAATAGGAAATGATTAGGCTACTCTAATCAGTTATTCAATTACTTTATTCTTTAATTATATTGAATACTTTTGAATCTTCGATAGCTTTATATTGTAGCGCATTCGACACAGTATAACTTCAAACTTCTTACTAAACTGAACCTTTAATAAACATCAAGCTTCCCAGACATCAAAAGGCCTTTACTTGTCATCTTTACAATTATTATGAAGTTGGAACTATGTAGGAACTTGTAATAAAAATAGGGGAATAATTATTTGTGATTTATGTAAATAAAGTACTGTAGTGTATCACCAAAGCCATTAAATGATTGTCGAACGAGTCCTAGATTTCAAAGATATTGACCGTACTGTTTCTAGTAATAACTAACTGCGGAATACCTTTCTTTATACGGATGAAAGGGTGAAGGGGAAATGTATGCAACCACCCGAGCTCATTTCGATAAATCCTCTGCATAATTAATGAGAAATTTAAGGCCTATTTGATAGAATGCAGGGGCAGTGAACTTTAAGAAGTATCTTGACAATTTCTTAATATTTCTATTTTGTTATTCCACAAAGATTTTTTTTGTGGTGATGCCTTGAAGTTCTGACAAGTTTATCATTTTATGAATAATAGACATTTTAATACATTACCTTTATCAACAAGGTTTTAGATTACAATAATCCTAAATTGTAGAATATTATTATTAAATATATAAGGTTAGTAAATTTTGTTCAACTAAATGTTATTAGAGATAGTCAAAAGCTTTATTTATATCAATTATTATTATTTTGACATTACCCTTTACAATAAATTTTTATTTTTTTAATCAAATTTAAAAGTTTTGCTTCCTCTTTTACTGTTATTTTTATGTATGATTGTGTGTATATACACAGAATATATACAAAGAATTCAAACCCACCCAGCTTACCATAGCACTCTAGCATGGATTGAGGAAGGAGGCACACCCAGAAATATTCCTCTCTTATGTTTTCTTAATGTTTTTTTTTTTTGTAATTAGTTTGTTTTCTGTCAGTGTTAATATTCAAATAATGACTCTAGTGATGTGATATTGATATATGAATTTATACATAAATATCTACATGCTAATATTTTGTTCTCAGCAATAAATACATTTGAATTTAAGTTTAAATTTATATTTTCAACAGTACTTACAAAGTCCACATGATTGATAGCTTGAATTGAGTAATCACTTATGAATAAAGATTTACTTTATTCGATTTGACATTAGTCTGTAAGTATTTTATGGATAAAAGTAATACAATTTACTTCAACATTATAATTACAGTGAATTCTATTATTATTATGAATTTTATAATGATAATAATGACTATTGAAACTCAATTTTCTCATGAATTAAAATATATATTATCAAACACTGTGCATTGTTGATCAATCACAGTTTTGTTGAGGATTCAGTTGATCGTACCTTAAAAATTTAGTGAATAAAAATAAAGTTAAACGCTTTACCCTCAAATAATAAGTGATATGGAATTATATGTATAGAAGCAACATATTATGTATTATAAAAGTTTCTGAAAAAAAAATTAATGAATGGGCTACCAATCTTGAAATTATAAGACCTAATACAGGTCAAAAAGTATTTGATTCACCCAATAGCCATGATTCAAAATATACCTTACAAATTATGTACAAATAAATAAAAGAAATTCATCTCTCATAATCAAAATTCACATTGCTTAAACCTAGAGCTCAAGTCGTTATCACCCTCAAAACAAAAAATTATATGAAATACTGTAGTTTAAGTTTTTGTGTAGCTGTGAAGGTGATATTGTGGTAGTTATCCATAATAAATAAAATTACTAGAAATTGTTGAAACTAGAAATTTATGGTTTTAGAATTTGTGGTTTTCACAACTTCCAGTCTTTTATTCATAATACATGTATTTTGATATAAATTAGCAATATATTATTAAAAGTTCTCAGAAAATAAAAATTGAATGACGGGCCTATGATTATCTTGGAATTATAAGAAAAGGAAAGTTAGTAAGTAATTTATTAGTATTGTTTTAAAGTGGATTGCAAATATACAAGGCGATGAATAATTAGATGAATAGGAGAGTGCTTAATGGAGTAAAAAAGTAATAAAAATGGATCAAAACAAATATGATTACAACAAGGAGTATTTGTGGGCGAAGGTGGATGAGGACTTGGCACAAAAAGATAAAAATAAACAGAGAAAAAAGTAGGTAAATAATGATGAAGATGAACATAATGTAGGCTAGTAGTATGGATAGCGGAATTATTGTGGAAGGTGGTAAAAGAACGGACACACCACAATAAACAACAAACCAAAAAAGTGAAATGCCCCACTTCTTATTCATTTTCTTCCTTTTTCTCACTCTTTTTCTGTTCTTCATACGGAATCAAGCAAACGCAAGATATATAGGCAAGAAGTAAGAGATTATAGTAGGAAAATAGAATAAAAATTACAGCGTAGTAGAGAAAAAAGCTTGAAAAAGCACGCAGCATAGTAACAAAGAGAAAAATAGAGGAATTGAGGGAAGAAGAAGAAGTAGAAGGAGGAGGAGAAGGAGGAGGGAGAGCAGAAGAAGGGGAAGGAATTAAAAGAATAAAAAGAAGACGGCAGCCGGTTCAAGTTTTGTTTTTGGGAAAAAAGAAGGAAATAAGTAGAAAATAAGACAACGAAGAAGCAGAGAGTGGTGCGCTGAGCAATTTGGCGTAGGTTAGGTTATGTTTTATAGGCGCAGTAGTAGAGAGGGCCTACCAACTCTCGATATCTTCTATTTTGGGCCGACTGGATTGCGAAGCTAGGAGAAAAAAGGCCAAAGAAAAAACGGAAAGAATAAGGAAAGGCGAGAAAGGAGAGAAATTGGAGACGGACGAGGCAATGTGGAAATGAACAAATAATTTTCTTGGAAACATTATAAGGAAGAGATAAAGAAGAAGAATGAGAAGAAGAAGAAAGAAGAAGAAGAAGAAGAAGAAGAAGAAGAAGAAGAAGAAGAAGAAGAAGAAGAAGAAGAAGAAGAAGAAGAAGAAGAAGAAGAAGAAGAAGAAGAAGGAGAAGAAGAAGAAGAAGAAGAAGAAGAAGAAGAAGAAGAAGAAGAAGAAGAAGAAGAAGAAGAAGAAGAAGAAGAAGAAGAAGAAGAAGAAGGAAAAGAGGAGAAAAGAAGAAGAAGAAGAAGAAGAAAGAAGGAAGAAGAGAAGAAGAAGAAGAAGAAGAAGAGAGAAAAGAAGAAGAAGAAGAAGAAGAAGAAGAAGAAGAAGAAGAAGAAGAAGAAGAAGAAGAAGAGAAGAAGAAGAGAAGAAAGAGAAGAGAAAGTAAGAGAGAGATGGAAAAGGGGTGGTGAAGAGAAAAAGACAGAAGGAGAAGTAAAGAAAAGGACGAAGAAGAAGACGAAAAAGACGAAAAAGTGAGAGAAAAAGAAGAAAAAATAAGAATTGGTCGACCATCTTACTGGAACCATGCTTTTGTTTTTGAGGTGGATAAATTTGGAAACGATCACGTCTGGCCAGGATTGGTTAGGTAGGAATGGTGGGAAGGGGAAAGCATTGTGATGGTGATTTTGGAATAAGGGAGAGGTCTGCTGTCTGGACAGAGTGAGACAGAGATAGAAACGTGTAAGAGGTAATAAGAGAGAAAGAAAATGAGTGAGGTAAGCCGATGAAGCAAGAAAGGATAAGATGTGTGTGATTATTAGTGATGGAGATTGAAAGGATCCCAGGATAAAACATTTTTTTCGGGGGGGAATCCATTGAAACTACAGAATAAAGAAGAGGAAAGAGAAATAGGGGTGAGGTTAATATTCTCATTGCATTACAAAAACAATAAACTATAAAAAAAAACACTGCAAAAATTAATCAATCATAATATTATACAAAATAGAAAATAAGGAAATACTTCTCCAAAACAGCAAAAAATTTGAAGGAAAGTGAAGAAATAATACTGGGGAAGAAGAATAACAGAAGCATATAAGAAGAGGAAAACGAAATAAGAAGCAAGAGATGAGAAGAAAACATCTAGCAGATAATTGAAACAAAAGCATCATAAAAAGACACAAAATACAGAACAGATTCAAAGACAAATATTTAGATTCCAATACGATTGAAAGATAAACAAGAAGAAGAAGATGAGAAGAAGAAGAAGAAGAAGAAGAAGAAGAAGAAGAAGAAGAAGAAGAAGAAGAAGAAGAAGAAGAAGAAGAAGAAGAAGAAGAAGAAAGAAGAAGAAGAAGAAGAAGAAGAAGAAGAAGAAGAAGAAGAAGAAGAAGAAGAAGAAGAAGAAGAAGAAGAAGAAGGAGAAGAAGGAGAAGAAGAAGAAGAAGAAAAAAGAAGAAGAAAAGAAGAAGAAGGAGAAGAAGAAGAAGAAGAGAAGAAGATGAAGAGGAGGAGGAAGAAGGAGGAGGAAGAGGAGGAGGAGGAATAACAGGAGGAGAAGAAGAAACGAAAACGTAGGAGAAGAGTAGCAACTTTCTGTAACCTGCTGTCGCAGTACACTCCTTTATCCTTCTCCTAATACTGTATTATCTATTTATATATACTATATATATGTATGTTTTATATAATCTGTATATAGTGTATATAAATAGTTATAATCAGCGTTGCTTTCAATATCACGCACACGGCTCAGCTTGGCTTGGCTTGGACAGCCACTGTCAAGGTCAAAGCACACAGCACTGCTGGAATGTCTCCACTTCTTCTCCTTCTTCCTTTTCTTCTTCGTCTTCTTCTTCTTCTTCTTCTTCTTCTTCTTCTTCTTCTTCTTCTTCTTCTTCTTCATCATCAAGTCTTCGGAGTTGAGAGTCTGGCTGGAGCTCCTTGGTTGTTGTACCAAGCTTGCTCTGAAGATTTTCAAGGTTACTTTACACACACACACACACACACACACACACACACACACACACACACACACACACACACATCATCATCATCATCGTAGCAATCATCATCAGCGCTTAGATAATCTTCCAAACTCTTTCTACAAGTCGTTACAGTGGAGACTTGCTCATACAAATCTTTAGGCACTACTCTACACTTGGTTGCTAGCATAACACTTAAAAAAGTAAAGCCAACACATAAACACCAATACTTTTGTCATATACGGGTACAGAAGCTGAAGAATCAATGAATGATTTCCTCTTTCTGTATACAAGTGTTATGAAAGATATTGGGAATCATTTTATGCTTGCATAAAATTTTAAGATTGCTATATGTCCAGAAGTCCAGTATATTTGTAGATTGTGAAGTCTGTGTAAGTTTCCTTTGATACCATATTGTTTATTTATTTATTATATATTACATTATTGAGAAAATATGTTCAACAATTTAGGCTAAACTATTAATTTATCAACCGGTCGACATCAGTGATGGAAAAAATTGGTATTAAAACATTGATACATCAATTTTTTTTCTTTTTGCTGGGGATGATGCCCACATAAGCTCTAGGCTTGTGCGTGGGTAATGGGAAGAAGGATGATGATGAGAGATGAAATTAAATTAGAATTAAAAGTGAAATCCCAAACTCGTTGATATCCAAGAAAATGATCGATTATTTTTTATTAAACATCTATGGTTGAAAAACATGCCTCTTATAAAGTGAAACATCTATGTTTTTCATTTTTGGGATAGAAAATTAGAAAAATATCTTGGAGAAATTAGATAGAGATTGATAGAAATTTTAGGGACCAATCCCATTATCTAACTCGTTGCAAGCGCAGAAATCAGCTTATGATTTGTTCATCGATTTGATTCAATAGTTATGCCATAAAGTACTGGGTTGGACTTGGAAACACAAGTTCCAGCGTGATTGAACCTATAATAGTGATTGTCACATGTTAATTGCAGTTATTGTAAATTTTATGAGCTTGCAGTTTTATGAAAAACGTATACATCTTTATTAGTGAATATTTATGTTATTTATTAGCTAATGATCAATAGATTGATTAGGAATTAATTGAAAATAATTTATAGTCGTGAGAGAATATTTATAGCTATCAAATAAAAAACACATAATTTAATTTTCCCATTTTCTTCTTCCTCCTCCTCTTTTCCTTCTTTCTCTTTATTCCTCCAACTTCTTTTCACCTTCCTAATCTTTGCCAGTTTCTTCGTGTTTCTAAAACAGTGACTGGTTTATCTACAGCCCAGCTTCAGACTCAGCTTCTGCTGGCTTCTGGACAATCAGCTACCACAATCCTTTCTCTCAAGCTTCCCCTCTAATCTCTGTCTCTCTCCCCCCTCTCTCTCTTCCCCAAACACAATTTCAGAATCATCATCATCATCAGCATCACTATGCTGGTCAACCTTGAGGACTCCTATTCAGATGCTGCTGCTTCGAGATCATAAATACAAGACGAGGAGGTATATACAAGGTATATAAATATATATAAGACGAGGTATTATATATGTACAAGTGCGCGCCCAGGCTGGTCCATTGTTGGGGGGGAGGGGGGTTGGTGCCCAGCCAGCGTATTCAAGGTCATCGCGCGACCAAACCAACATTATGAGACGACTTATGATCATAATCATCAAGTGAGTCTGGTTATATAATCATGCGGTGTTCACACCATTACAATCTCCCAAAAATAAAATAATGTGGTGGACCAAATGCTTGTGTTTTTTCCAGTGGAAAACTGTGTCATTCTCTGCAAAAACTATGCTTTAAATGCTAGTACTAAAGAATTTATATGACTCAGCATTATGAGACATATAAGTATATAATACTGAATACTAAATACACTTTTTAGTGGTTTTTGGAGTGTTTCTAATGAGAAAATGTGAGACGTTTATTAAGAATAACGCTTATAATTACAAGCGCTAATAATTGTTAACAAGCGCTTGAAATGCTATCAGCTTTCTTTATGAATCCTCTCCAATAATAATAATATAGTATCTATATACATTAAACTTCGCAGAATGTATTTATCTTCATTAAATTCAAATCAATTCAAATCATTCTAATGTCCAAACAATATAAACATCACAATAATG
Source organism: Laodelphax striatellus (assembly GCA_017141395.1). NCBI lineage: Eukaryota > Metazoa > Arthropoda > Insecta > Hemiptera > Delphacidae > Laodelphax > Laodelphax striatellus. The sequence goes on along the minus strand of CM029533.1, from coordinate 40,444,010 downwards.
TATAAAATCAATTTAAGTAATAAAAATAGGAGGATGGAAATTAAATGAGAATCAAAAAAGAAATTAAAAGAATTGAAAAGAAATAATCTTTAAAGGTGACTACCCAAATTGTTTAATAAGCGATCTGATATCCCTCATTTTTTATTTATTTTATTCTTTTAGTTCTAGTCTCAATTATTTCATTGACTAGAATATTATTGAAACTATGTAGCAAAAAAAGGATTTTAGTAACACTATTTCATTGACTAGCAGTAATTTCTTTGAAGCTGGATTATAGGTTACCACTGAATAATCATGCACTTGCAAGTTGATTGTTGCAATTTCAACAATTTTATAAAGTGTCGAATGAACTTTAAACGCTGGCTGATTGCAATAATAATTATTGCAGCTGTTTTTTGTGCTTAGTTTTTTTGGTTTAATAGAGAAGCGTTGATGGTATTCAACGATCATTGCTTGCTGGAGGAGGAGAAGGAGATCGCGGCTATTTTTAGGTTATTGTGTTCTCAGCTTCTTTGATCTGACAATGAACTTGGCTTGGCTCAAGGTCAGGGACAAATAGACACGCCGATAAATCGTGCAGAAAGACGCAAGACAGAGAGGGGAATAAATTCAGAGAGAGAGATATTGAGAGAGAGTGATGGAGTATAGAGAAAGACAATCAAACATAATTTGTGAAATTACAAGTCGAAAAAAAGATGAAGATCAACGATCTATGAATAATCGTGAGAAAAATTGTAAAATTATAAATTTACAATATTATAATCACTTTATACAGGAAGGGTATTAGTAAGAAAACTGATACTGTGTAATAGCTAAACTCGTAGTTTTTAGTTGTAAATAGAAGTGGGCTATATAAGTGATAAAAGTATAAAATTGTAATAAAAGTATAAAAGTGACTGAGAAATTTTCCTAGTCTTTGTATTCATGTTGGATACCTACCACATTATCACATTTGCCAGTTATAAATGTTAACAAATACATTTATGAATACATCATCTACACAAGTTAACAGTAAGTTACATAATAAAAATAAAAATTAATTAAAATTCGTTCAATGGAATATTTCTATATTTGGATCATGCAGACTAACACTGTACCACCACGGTATTCTATTTGTCAATTATAAAGGTTAACAAATACATTATGCCTACAACAAATTAGTTAACAGTAAGTCACACAATTGTAATTAAAATTCATTCAATTTAATATTTCTATATTTGAGTCATGCAGACTAACGGTATCATTCAGCTAAAAAACCTGAAATCACGATAAGAAGGAGGTGGACAAAAGACAGACAATTTGAATAAACTAGTGATTTTTGATTTTTTGAAGATCAGATTCATGTGACTTGTGTGAATTTTGGACTGCTGGGTGACTGACCATTTTATCTTTAGAATTGAATTAGTTCACTATCTACAAGTTAATCAGTCAATAATACCGGTTCAACAATCGAAGTAAACCCTCTCAAATTCACATTTTTCTGTATATTGTCCCCATCATCTATGAAAAACATTGTTTTATTGTTCATATTTTATTATTGTTTCTTATTGTTCCAAGCGTTTTACTGGTTTATTGACAAATTTCACATAAGGTCCAATCATTATTTCATACCCGAATAAGCCACCAAAGAGTATTGAAATATTGAAATCAAAATAGGCTACTTGTGAAAAACAAAGCATGTATTAAGGGAAACAAAGGATTTTTTGTATTTTTTAAATACAGTAGGAAATAATAAGGACACGATTTGTTTGGTCCAGCTTGTAGAATACCGTGGTTATACTGAGATCACTCTTTTTGGGAATCATATTATTTTGTGTTATAAATGAATATTCAACTAACAGTAATATTATTTTATTATTCGTCTACCATTCATTACCATATCTTGTGTCTTATTTTTATTCCACAAAGAATCAGGTTCCTTACAGCAGCCTGCAATGCCGTGGCAGCTAAATCTTTTGAATTAGGATATTTTTCACGTATGATGCTTTTAAAGACGCGGAAGCAAGACGGTCACCTTGACATTTGAAATTTATTGCATTAGGCCGTTTCCAACTATAAACATATTGGCAGCCAAATTCGAACATGAGTCGCGTCAACAGACTCAACATAAATTATTATTGATGGAACAACATCATCCTTGATTTATCAAAAACCCAGTATAATAAAGATTATCAAAAATATATTTATCACAAAGAAAATAAGAAAAATTATCAGTTACTCTGTTATTCAATCAACTGTCCAGTATTTGAAGCTCTTTGTTTTTTGAAGAAGTATCCTAATAAAGAACTAGAAAGAATCCGCTTTCGTTTCAGGTAGCTTATAACTTCATTTTTGTTTCAATAGCTACGGTACATCTCCATATTCCTTTATTTTCTTGGTGGTTGGGAGTCCACTCAATCATCCATGAAGAAAGCTACAACATGTATTACATGCTTTTAATATTACATAATATATTAAGATTTTCATATTAGAAGTTTCATATGATGAAGTAATAAGTATGATTGTAATATATGCAGAAATTTGGGTAAAAAAGTAAAGATACAGAGAAATTTGCAATTATTCGTTAAAACAAAAGTAGAAAGTATGCGTCCCACTTTGAAAAGCGGGAAGCTATTGGATGTAATGGTTATTTTGTTATAATCAGTAGGGCTATTATTTGATGAGTTTGTTTAAAATTAAAATAATTATTTTTAAACAGTAGTTACCTACTGTGTTGTGGAGACATTATTATTACAACATTTTAACATTTTTACTACGAGATTTTCATATTACATAAAATAATTATTAGATTTTGACATTATAATGTTGAAGTCGAGTACCGTATTGTTTACTATGCTTGTTCTCTATCAACAACAAAAAATAGATGTTAGATATAAAATTCATATTTAAAATAACAGTGTTTAGTGTTTTGCAATGTCGGACCAATGAACTGAGACTAACTAATATTGTTTGGGATTATCCTTAGAATTACTAAAGTTTGGATTTCATTCTTACTGTACCTATTCATCAATATTTTTAGCTACACAAAACGGATAATATCCGTACCTCAAAAATTAACTGTGGAACAAGTAATGGGATATAATTATAAAACTGTTGGAAAATTTTCCTCTATGAAAATTAGATTGCCTTACAATTTGTCAAAACTCAAATTTTAAAAGTTAGACCAAGAAACTAGAATTTAAAAAAGACTACCTTTTTGTAAAGCTTGATCTAAGTTTTCAATTTTATAATACCTCCAAAATAACATTTAATAAAGATATTTTGACAATAAATTGAAGACGAAATCGTCATCAACAAAAATTAATACCACCTAGAAATTCTCCAAAACGTAACGTTAAGATTTCATAAACAACAACAAAAAAAAACAACCAATTTGTAACGCTGGAACGCTGGAAGCTCCAAGCTCAACAGCAGAGAGCCTGTGAAGAAGCAAGCTCGATTTCAGAAGAGATAACCCGTGCTATCTAGCGTCAGAAATTTCAACCTACAGTACTAGTTACTTTTCCTGTCGCTAGGTGTCAAGAGCGCAGCCTTTCTAGCGATTCCAAAAGACGTCTTTTCGGCTTGAGTTTCACAAACCGTGAAAAGTGGTCGTTTTCCCGGTTTTTCAGGTACAGTATAACAGTATAATACTATTGAACGCTGCGTTGGATAGAATTTATAATCATAATCTTATAGAAGATTAAATTTTCTACAATTTGACGTTCCAATATTACTTTTAGAACAAATTTTAGAGGCCTTGTAGAGTTAAAACTGATCATTTTCGTCATTTTGAAGTGAAAAAGTCACAGTATCTCTGATTTTTTCAACTATATTCTAGGCCTATTATTCCATAGTATTAATGTTATATCAATCGGTATATTAATGTGCGTCCACCTTTTCCAATTTTGAATTGAATCTTTGTAGGCCTACAATTTTACACACGGCCTACTATGGAATAAACTTTAATGTTTCAAGTATGTGTTAGCCTTTTTCCTATATTACAAGACTTTTATATCATGAAACCAGTCCCTGGGGCCTGTTCCATAATATATTGAGTCCTTCCTTTTTATGGAGCATGCAATTTGAGTTAATTTTATTCTTGTTTCCCTTTATTTAAGGTTTATTGAAGTGAAATAGAACTTCAACCTAATGGAATTAGGTTATAAATGGCGAGGTGGAACTACCTTCGGGTCTCCCCACCAACCAAAGCCATACGCTAGATAGATAGATTGAAGGTTTCATGTTACACATGATAGTAAACATTCAAGTTATCTCAAAAACAGAACCTTGGGATGCATCGCTCATTGAGCTAAATTGTATTGATTAGGCCACACAATAGCCTAGATAAAGGGATGCTGTACCATACGCCACACTTCAAATGTTTGCTTTGCCTCTTAATGAAAAACAGGGCAGAATACACAAGATTGGAACTTTTCTACTCCGTACTCTCGTGGTCCAATTATTGTGGCTTCAAACATCAACAACATATAACTCCCCTCAATATGTTGACCTAGTTGAAGCATCTATTCTTCTATTCATATAAATTATTTTACTAATAAAAAATCAATAGCTTTATGCGTTGTTTGATTCTCTCAACTGTTGGTAGCCTATAATATATCGGTGAAATTGAGGAATATTCATCGCAGGACAAATTGACAAGATTGAAAAACATGAGATTAATTGTATTGATTTTCCCTGTAAATTTCTCCTTTCAAAACATGTACCTTCATTCCTATTTAACTGAATCTCTTCAACTATATAGATTTTTTTTAATTATCTCAGTTTTGTTGGCAAAATATAACAAAACAATACAGAAAAATCATATAACTCGCTTGGCCTTAATACAATGAAAGCTTTAGAAATATCATTGCAAATGCATCTGTCTCCAATACAGACAAAAATACAATATATACATCAATATTGAAATCCAAAGGCCAGTCGCACTAAAATCCAATTCAATTTAACTGCTGTGAAATACTACGGAGGTAAAATTCACTTGTAGAGCCCGGATGTTAGGCAAAATGCCTCAATTTTGCCTATTCTGCCTTTTTTGGTTGTTAGTGCCTATTTCAATATCAATAGTTTATTTCATCCTATTTTATAAAAATTACCATTTTTTTTAATTTTAAATATCTAAAAAAGTATTAGATTACTGGAAAAAGAAAATCCAGCGCGCATATAAGAATGTGAACATGAGAATAAGTCTATGATCTCTAGAGAAGATAATATAATATTGCGAATTCCCTAATGCAGGCTACAAATATCCTTGATATAAAATGAAGCTTTTTGTAGTCAGTAGTCGTCTATTCATAAAACAGAGAAAGGTATGCATGAGTGTGCTATTGGCAACGAGAACCTTAAAAATTAATAAATAATGTTTATTTCAATCCATGAATTAACATAATTAATTTTGTCTAATGGAGGTTTTACAAGAATAAAGCTAATATTCAATATTTTATCATTTTAAGGTAACCCTTTTATTGAATCTAGCTTCAGTTCAAATACAACAATAGTGTGCTTCAGATATATGCAACAGTAACAACAGTTGATGTAGAAAGGTCTTTCTTCATACTGGAAAATATTTTTTCAGAAAGAAAACCAAATTTAGAGTCAAAAAAACTTTAAGGAAAACGTATTAATCAATAGAATATACGTTTTTCAATTTTCTTATATTATTTTTTCACATAAATATATAGAATACACTATGCCTTTTTTCGATTTTAAAGTGCCTATTTTTGTGTTTTTTAGTGCCTTTTTGCCTGCCTATTTCAAGTAACAAGTATTATAAATGCCTGAACATCCGGGCTCTATTCACTTGGATTTGAGTGCAACTGACTGCATGTCTTATGTATTTAAATATATCTCAGAAGTAGTGTAATATTTGTTTCCATCAACAAATCTTATTAAAGAATTCTTTTCTATAGAGTTATTTAAAGTTTTACTCATAATTTTAAATGTTAACTTTTTTCTCTTCTTATTCTAGTCTAATAATAGAGATTAGAAAAGATACTAACACAGAACTAATAAGTTCATTATAATGTACTGGAGAATCGCAAATAAAATAGACTCTTAATACATGCTACATGCAGTCAAATCAATGGTACGGTAGCCTATTTATTTTATAAGTATTTGTAGGTTTCATAGTAGGCCTATAGAACAGTCCCTAGGAAAAGGCTTAGGTTCTACTCACACTTGCGATACTCAAATCGCGAAGCGACTGGAGTCTCGGCGACTGGAATAACAAACATGTGTTTTCAAATGATGACGCTCAGACGATCCTGCAACCGTATTGTCTGAACGTCATCATTTAAAAACACATGTTTGTTATTCCAGTCGCTTCACGAATTGAGTATCGCAAATGTGAGTAGAACCAAGGCTACACTAGATGAACTAGTTCATCTAGTGTAGCCTTGGTAGAGCCGAAAACTTCATTTACGAAATAAATAGTCTAATACTTCGAGTATATTCATTTAGCGTATATTTAGAGAGTATGTTTATTTAGTGTATTCATTTCGAATTCATTTAGCATAAGAACAATTTTATATACAAAGACATGGTTAAAATTGAAACTTGCAAAACAATAACTTGTTTACAGCTCCAAAAATAACAATGTAAAAATAAAATAAAGAACATGAAGTACTTTTTAATGAAGTAGGCTACAGTCAGTAATAAGTTAGATAATAAGTTAGGTGTTGAGCAGGCATACAATAACCGACTCAGCTTTCATGCTGATAAAGCATGATCGAATTGAAAAAAAAAGAATAAAAACACCGCAAAATTCGCAGAAATCAACATTATCAATTGGAGATAGTTCATTGTTTACAAAATGCCAGACAAGTCAATCACGTTTTCAGCAATAACAACATTGCTGATAGTTCAATAAACGATAGGTCTACTGCTATTGAATAACAGTATCTACGAATAGTTCATCAAAACAAAGAAAAAACAGAAGGATATAGGCCTACCTACTCAATATAATTTTGAATCATCTCACGAAAAGTTGTTTGAAAATATCTAATTTTTGAAGTGCAGGACAATACTCTTATCGAACAGGTAAAATGATTGGGATATTTAAAAATAATTATTAGACTAGTTAGAATATGAAATAGATGATACTTCTTGAAATAATTATCAATTATCCTAATTGAAATTGTATCAGCTTCGCTTTGTAAAGAAGATCATTTAATATCTGTATCTTCGTTTTTTTATTTATTGATTTTGTTGATTGTTTATTGATATATAACTTACTCTCTAAAACGTAAATTGGAAAAAGGTTTAAGCATAATTTTATGATAATGTTAGTCTCAGGCACAAGTACAGAAACTACAGTGTATAACCAGTACGATTATTATAGAGTCTTTGTAGGCGATGATAATAGCTTTTATTGCATAATAAAGATTTTATTGATACTACAAAAATAAGCATTTCCAAGTGTACAAATTAGCTACAAGACCTACAAATTGTAAGCATTTTCTCCTTTTTGTGGGGCTATGTTTTTGAAAATATGAATATTTTAAAATATAAAATACTGTAGTAAAATTACTATAAATGAGATGGACTTTATTCAAGTGCCTAAAATACTAATAAATAATATTGTGTGGAATATGTCTTATAATTTTATACAAATGTCATGTTAGAATGTTGAAAATATAACATAAATATCAATTAACATTTATTTATTCAGAACTCTCACAATAAATCATCAAGTTCTCTTGTTCTGAGTACATTAATCAAGTGATTAATTTGCAATCAAGTGATTGTTTTCATTGCAAAAAGTGTTCTGTAATTTATTATTCATTCTATAATTTATTTTATAATTTATTATTTATTTTATAATTTATTTATCTATCGTGACTTAGGCCTACATCATAGAAAGCATTTGGAAAGCAAAATAAATTGATTACCATATTAATAGTGTTTGGTCTTCTCAAAAGCAAACATTATAACAAAAGACAATCCTGCAAGGTAGGTACTTAAATAGTTAAATATTGTTTATGATTATACCCAACCATACCAAGTACTGTACACTGATTTACAGAAAATTGAACTATATTCACTGTCAACATTATTATTTCGATATTTCTCAGAACTTCAACAGTATTGAAAGTTAGCTCTCAGCTCTTACTTTAAAAATTATTTAAATAATTCAACCCCACTGTCAACCTTGATCTTATTACTTATACATGTAATTAAGCTGTTAAGGAACATTTGTCCATTATACAGAACTGTTTAAGATACTTTGAACATGCTCTCACGTCAGTGTAATTGATTGGAAAGTTAAGTCTGAAACCTGTTTCAGAACCTGTAACAATGTAAAGTTGCAGTCTGTTCTCAATTCCAAACTTGATAGACTAACCCAAAGCCATTGAGTACTTTTTATCATGTCTGTTCAAAGACCTAGAAATGGTTTCGGTGGACTACATTTAGTCAAAGATACTCAGAGAGTAAGGAGTAATGTAGGGGAGAAAACAGAAAATTACTTTGAATCATAATCAGATTCATTTAATTTGGCGATTGGCATTAGATTGACGATGATGACCTGTAGAGTACCATACGATGGCAAAGAAATAATATCTCTCTATCTATCTATAGTGACATTCATTTAATTTGACGCTTGGCATTAGATAGATAGATAGATAGATAGACAAATAGATAGATTAATAGATAGATAGAGAGAGAGATATCATTTCTTGACGTTGCTATGATGACCGTTGAGTACGATGGCAAAGAAATAATATCTGTCTATCTATCTATCTTATGTCAAGCGTCAAATTAAATGAATATCACTGCACCTATCTAATGTCAAGCGCCAATTTAAATAAATCTGATTGCAAATGTTTTGTGGATGATATACATGATGTGTAAGACTGGGTACTCTATTATACTATTGGAAAAGGCATTAAATTTTGATGGATCCCATCCCATGAACATTTTAGACCTCAAAGAAGTTATTGGAGCACAATTTTTAATAACATGCATTTTTCTCAGATACAAACTGTATTTTATATTGTGGTAGTTGCTATTTCTAATGTGGGTTTCAATACGATGATGTAAAGTAAAAATGAATTTGTTTATTTTTGTTACCGTACTTGTTATATTATTTTATTTAGCGTATGGCTTTTCTCGGTGGGGAGACCCGAAGGTTGTTCCACCTCGCCGTGATAACCTAATTCCACTTAGGTTGTAGTTTTATCCACTTTTCAGAATTATTTCGAATTTTGAAAGCATTTCTTTTTGATACATAAAAGTCCAAAAGTTCATAAACCACAAGCACAACACAAGAACACGAAAGATACATGAAAATATTGAAATTTTGTACTTGTTATATCAAGTACTTTTAATGCTGTTTATTGGAAACAGGGTCAAACTTAGAAAATGTTTATTGGATAAAGTTAAAAGTCTTGTAATAGTGGAAGAAAGGCAGAACTGAGCTAGATTTATGAGGTTTTAGTGCGCATGCTATTAATGTCTAGTGTTTATTGTAAGTCCGTCTACTTCCTGTTTAACAGAACTCTTCATGAAAACAGGCCCCAAAAGTTTAATAAACTAATCAATTCTGAAAAGTGGTTATCTCAAAAAAATTTAAAATAGTAAAATAATTAATTGATTGAAATCAGCATCTACATATTGACAGTTAAAACTTGATATAAGATTTAATTTTTATTAAAAAATGTGACATATATTTTCTATTCAAATGCAAGATTTATTACTGAAAAATTGATTTTTGGTGGCATGAGTGAGTCAAATAATTGATAAAATCAAAGAAAACAAAAATTAGCGGCTTCAGAACTTCTCAGTATAAGATTATAAGTACAGTATCGAGATTATCCTTTGACATGTCATTAATTTAAAAATTTTATTGACCCTTGATGCTCTTCTGTATTTCCCCATTAAAAAAGTAAGACATTATAATTTTTCCAACATTTTTCAATTCCAATACTACAAACTTTTTCTGCTTCCAGGAGCGCAATTTCAAATTTGAAATTTTTTCTATGGTTTTCTAAAGATTAAGCCCAACTGTGCTCCAAAGTATAGAATAAAATATATATGTAGAGTCCATAAAATTTTGAAGTATAAATTTAATCAATAATTAGAGAGTATGTTGTTATAAATATTAATAATAATTAAGAAAATAATGTTTTTGAAAGTCTGCTTTTTAGCGAGTGACGTAAAACATGGTCCTATGGTGCAATCTTTTGATACTGCGCGTAAAAAAGTAGTTCTCAAAAACTTCATGATTAAGTTTTTCTATATTAAATATATGTGATAATTAAGAGAATATTGTATTTTGAAACAATTTTTAAAGTGATTTTTTGCTTTTGAGATTAATTGTAATGTGAAATGTGAAATAGGATAAATTAGTCGCGGCGCATGAATACTTTGTGTACCATCGTTCGATTTTCAGGCGCATTCCTTCTCCATGTACGAACTAAAGCAGACGTTTCTCTATTCTACTGTGCTGAATAATCGGTGAAATGGGGAACTAGTTGCATTTTTTTGCATCAGCGCACCTGCAGTGTGCATCAGAAAACGATAATCATGGCGTAAGTACAATTACTTTTATTATTCAACATTAATTTCAATAGAAATAACGTTTTAGGTCATGCGTGGGGTCTACGATCTGTGACACTTTCCTTGCTTCTTTAGGCCAGGTTAATCCATTTACCGCCAATTTATGTTCCATTTCTCATTTTTGTTTTCAATCCAATCTATATTTGATTTATCCTAAACAATAAGCTTTAAATGTTAACATAATATTAAATAACACTAATGTCAAACTGTGTTGATGGCTAGCTCTATTCACCTAGGTAGTTATTGATTTCTTGTTCACTTGTACTCTTGACTGCTAGATATTGGGGAGAATAATTGCCCCCATAATTTTCTTTACCAGAAATAGCATCCTGACGATTGACTGTTAGCTTGAGCTTGGTTCAAACAAGACGTCTTGCTCATTTTTTTCAAAGCACGCTGCTTTCCGTATTGTAGGTTAGTTTGTGCCGTCATGGTCTGCTCAACATAAACATTAGTTTTTAATCATGATTGTCTTGAAGTAATGTAGAATTTCGATGTTGAAGTACTTAATTCTTGACAAATAGTTCTCATTTTAAACTAATAAGTTACAACTTGTGATTCTGTTATAATACCTCGAGGTAAGTGGTTAGTGAATCGGACATAACCTCTACATAGGTACTCTAAGTTATTGAGTGTTGACTTGGAGATGGAATGCTTGTTAACAATTATTTGTGTAATAAAAATAAATTCTTGCCCTTTCATTCCCCATGTTTCTTTCAATTTTGTTTTATTCAGAATTTCAATTCTTAGTTTTCAAGTAATGCCAATGCGCTCAAACTTAGTGCTTTTGGCCGTTGATACGAATGTGGTACATTTCTAGGATATAATTTTAATGGTAATTAATTAAAGGCTAAATTTGATTTAATATAAAATGTATTTATTCACTCTTTATGGAGCAGACTTGCCTCAAGTGTGAGGGCACCGGTCTAGTAAATATGGTATATTATTAAGAATTTGGTACTTTCCTGTTATAGGACACGTCTACTCATCTAGAAATATCGATAGTCGTTAACGCTAACCTATAATAACCAATAAGGTTATGTTAAGTTAGTCTTTATTTTTATTCTCAGTTGGAAAGGTACCAGTATCAGTTATTAATATTGCTCATAAAATTCATTGCTTTTGCCCTGAGACAGTCAGACAGATTATGATTTTATTATTGAAACTAGCATCACTCATAAAAATTTGTTTAACAAAAAATTGTTTACGTTGTTTTGCTATCTGTTATCAGCATTGTATTTTTATTTTATTAGTAGATACAGAAAATAAGCATGTGTAATGTGGGTGATAAATTTAACCAACACGTGAAAAATAAAGCACTAAAATTGAAGAATACTCGACAGAAGTTCAATAATCCTTACCATGAATAGTGTGGGATTATGTTGATAACGAGATAGCTTTCTTATTGAACCTAGACTATCAGTAGATGGAAATGTTATCTAATCATTTTTTACAGCCAGAGATTATCAGAGCTGTAAGCTATATTTTCTACCATGCTGTAGAATATCTTGAATAAGTCTATCTTTCTATCTCAAAATGTCACATTTCATTATCATGTCAGTTAATAATCATTGCCTTGAATATTGTAGCTATCTCTTCGTTGTGTCCCGTTAATTACACCATATTTGGTGATGTGGTTTCAAATTCAAAATTTTAATAAGTTATACACGTTTTTTAAACGTCACACCCTTTTCATCAGTTGATTTGAATTTATCAATCTATTCTACCCAACTGTTAAATACAATAATATTGTTTCCTGATTAAAAAAAAACATAGAACCTGAATATACAGATTTAATCCCATTTCAAGCTTATTTAATTACTTTTCAAGTACGGTAATATGTTAGAAAAAGTAAACCTGACTTTATTTTCAAGTAAATTCATTCTTTTACCCCCCTTGAACTAATAAAGGAATGTATTTGACATAAATATATAATATACAATTAGAAATAAACAGTTATCATAGCAGAGAGAAAATTTTTGCTATGTCTAAAAATAACATTAATTTCTCAGAATCATTGAATTCACTTGAAGCATTTATTCAAAGTCAATTATTGCTCTGTTCTCATGAGAGTGGATTACTATTTTCAAGTGAAAACAGAAAATATGTCTTTAAAAAAGCAATATAATTGGCTTTTTATCACATTAATGAGTATTTCTGTGTCTATTTAGAGTCTTAGGCCTAATAACTCAAATTTCACCTTAGCTTGCTATCTATAATCTTACTGAGATTGGAATTTGAAACAATGAATTAATGGGTTTTTACATTGTCTCATGTGGTCTTATTGGCTAGGTCTGTTATCATACAAAGCTAGCTAATCGATTTTTATCAAGGTTTTTTGGTTTCTAGTTACATAACTGACCTTATTATCATGCTGAATTTAGATCAATCTTGTCTATTTCTCACAAAATGAAAGCATCCTGTTCTTTTTGACAATGACAATGTGGCATGAATTTTTTAATTATTATCACAGATATTAGAGAATTAGAAACAATGTATTTTTAATCAATGTACTACCTATTCTATAACAGTGATCAATTAGTTTTTTGATTAAATCATTCTCTCAACTAAGTAATTCATTACTACAAGTTTATACGTGCCCAGTTCTATTATAAGAATGATAATTTGCTTACATTTGGTAATCCTTGTTATAATTTTCGTATAGTAACTTTTTTAACTAAACTTTTTACAACTTTCTCCCATTACTTTCTGTTTTGTCTGTAGGGTGAATCATTTTATTTTATTGCTGCTTGAACCTGAATTGTAATACTGTATAATATATTGTATCAAGTTAACATACCATGGCGTGTTAATTATCAATTTCTTCGTCTTTGAAGAATGGCTTCTCTCTTATTATTTGATTAGGCCTTTAAATCGAACACAAGGTAAATAGAATACAAGATAGTGTTCACGAGTATGATGCGCAGTAGCAAGCTTCATTCAGCTGATCGTCGTGACGTCACTGGAAATCAAGAGTTCGATTCTGCCTAGCTTTTACATGTTAAATTCTACAATATTTTAAATGCATTTTTCTCGAAAACTGATTGCTTTTACAATCACTCCAACCTCTCCGGGGCTTCATTGTATATTACTAATCTCCAATTATTTTTAGTTCCAATACTAGGCTAAACAGCTAATTATTTCCGATCATTTGATTTTTCAAAGACATGCATATCAAATTGGAAGTAGGATACTGTCTATCGTGATGTGATTTTCAAATCCGGTATGCATGGCATTGAATAATTGAGTGTTCTGAACTAATTAGCGGTCTGATGGTTTCGAAGCTATAAAGAATTGAAGATGTAAGGATAAACAATGAAGCCCAGGAGATGTTGCAGTTGCTTGAAAATCATGCAGTTTTAGAGAAAAGTGGGTATGAAATTGCTGAATTCAACATGTAAAAGATAGGGAAATCGAACTCTGGTTCTTCAGTACTGTTACACGATCAGGTGGCTCAGAGCTTTGAGATGCGCGTGAACACTACCTTGCATTCTAATTACCTTGGTGTGAACCTTACCTAAGGTCATTTTATCGGATGGAATTTGGTGGACAATTTTTATCATTCACAACATACGAATTTAAAGCTATAATCCGACCACTGACAAAAGAACCTTCAGATTTTTTTTTGAGGGTAACGAATTAGAAGTCTACTGCGCAGAGAGAGCGCACGTTATGCAGTTTATAGGTTTATCTCACTCGCTCACTAGAGCTATATGATACTTGTGAAAATTTGTAATACTGTATCACTGCAGTGATACAATGCGCGAAGGCTCTTTTGTCTGGTGTCTGTTATTAGTACCCTTATTTTGCCCACTATTCAATCTGCAGCAGCAAATACTCAATTTATATGCCGTTTCTATGTGTTTCCACAATATTTTTTATTGAGGACGTTCTATATTGTTCAAAGTTGTACATTGTATAGCAGGATTCAATTAACTTGTCATAAGTCAGCTGATCCAGTAATAATTAAACAGTGATTTCGACACAATAATCAAAAGGCTTGAAAGTCTTAAAGACCTTTAAAGTCTTTAAAAGACCTTTTAAAGAATACCTTTCAAAGAATAAATTTTTAAAAGACCTTTTAATAATCTGCGAGATTCAGCATTTGTAGGTTTTGTATTGTGATATACTGTCGATCAGCTGACTTAATTGAGGACGTTCTATATTGTTCAAAGTTGTACATTGTACTTGTGGTATATTGTCTATGGTCTGTATAATTATTTATTGAGAAATGAAAATTTACTTATTTATTTTGTGTGCATTTGTTTTTGCAGTGCCAAGATGGCGTTTGCACCCGGAACAGTGTTCGTCGCACGGCCGACAGAAAAAGAAAAAGAAGAGGACGACTACAACTACAACAGCTTTGGCATCTACTCCGCCCTACAACAGCTGATTACAGCCGAGAAGGAAGCTGACTTTTCATCCATCGAAAATGATGTACGACGATGCGAGAATGTCTGGCTACTACCAGCCAACCGTTTCACTATGGCCGGAGAGCGGCCATTGGAAAATGGAGCCCACCTCTCCCCCGTCCCCGCCGCCGCCTGTACCCAGCAGTCCGTTTGTCGACCTAGACACGGATAGTTGGTTCGCGCAAGATGGCGGCGGTCTGGCAGCAACAAATAATGTGCACAATCAGCAAAACAGCAGCAATCTACTAGAACAACAGCAGCACCATCACTACTATGCGGCCGCTTGCGAGTCGCCCGATCTCATTGTGCCCGACACCAGTGCTGCCAACTACGGCGGCGGCGGTGACGTCACGCAGAAGTTTCATTTGGATGACGTCATCGCCAAGCCAGCCACACGTGGCGAGGCCGCGCAGAAATTGTTGAACGATCTGGACGAGTGGATCAAGGAAGGTGAGTTGCACTACTTAGTACTGTTATACCGGGTTATCATAAAAGAATGGTGCGATTTTCTGACAAACATTTGACGCGAATCAGTTCATGATTCCCGTCTAATTTAGGTTGTTTGGCTTGAACACTGGTTTCTATAAAAATTCAATCTTCGCACCATTCTTTCATGATAACCCTAATACTGTACTGTATTTTGTGGAAGTATTGAGTTTTTGATGAGAGTTGTGCCTGTGCCCACTGAAGGGCGGCGAGTTGCCAATGCTACAGAGACTGCATAAACACAGTGTGATGACACACTTTTGATTGGTCAAATCCACCATACTTTTGCCAATTCCCATAAGATTTGAGAAGATTCTTGTATCATTATGTTACGTTTGGTGATACACTTGTAACCTACAATTTGCCCTAGTGTTATTTTGTATCATTTTAAGCTTTCAAAGCAATACTAAGAGTGGAGGGTCTATTTTTAATTTTATAAAAGTGATGTTTGTTGTTCCTTTTAAAGAAAGCTTGACAAATGAGTGAATGGGTTCAAATTTTGTCCGCATCAGAATTTAAATCATTGGCAAACTTATGGTGGTGAGAAAAAATATGTTCCAACACACTGTTATGGACCCTTTCACACCAATGTCCACACTGTGATTGTACTGTCTCTGTAACAGTGCAAGAGGTAAAAGTGTCAAAATAATTATTGGTCTAGGTAGTATTCATGTCTATGGTAAGGGTGAAAGTTAGAGATGAATCTATCGACACTATTTTTACGACCAACAGCTTTATGTGTCCTCCAAAACACAGGAATTTAACATGCTTGCAGGATTCTCTTATAATAATTGTCATAACAATGATGGTCGTATTCTTTGTTTATTCATACAGTCCCAAATTATAACAATATGATGATCATATATTATATTATCATGACAATGTGACAATTACAGGGTGGCGCAAAAAGAACGCATGGATTTGAGTAGGATAGTATCAGTGGAGTGGAGCTGTCTGTGACCGCCGAGCGACACCATTTTGTAGGTTAAAGTATCCAGTTTTAGTAACAATGGCGCAATTGACCTTGCAACATCGCGTATTTGCTGTTGAACAATATTTCAAATAGAATAAATCTGCCATCGTCGTTCAACGGAGCTTTAGTAGAGAGTTTTAAGTCGAGCGTATTGGCATGTGATTCTTCTTCACTTGAAATTCAAAGTTTACTGTCGTAAATATCGTTCAATTGAAGATTTGAATACTGCAATACATGAAGAAATTGCTGCTGTATCAAAAGTTATGGACCAATTTGAGACTTGTAACGCATTAAGGGCGCCATATTTCCTATGTAATTTTAAAAAAATACTCAAGTGTTTTGGAGTTTTAATACAAATTCTCAAAATGGGTTATTTGCCTAGTGTTTTGGTGTAAGTAAGATAAATTTATGGCTAAAATAAACTTTCTTTTGATTCTTTGAAAAACATGCGTTCCTTATGTGCCACCCTGTACTGTTGTATTACTTTCATGACAATAATATCTCAAAATAGGTTATTTGCCTAGTGTTCTGGTGTAAGTAAGATAAATTTATGGCTTTCTTTTGACACTTTGAAAAACATGCGTTCTTTATGCGTCACCCTGTGCTGTTACATTACGTTGTTACATTACGTTCATGACAATAATATCTCAATCATGGTTTGCCATTTACCTCAACCATAATTTTATTGCAAAACATTAGAGAAGTCCCATAAAATATAACCGAATATGATTCTATTGAATGCATCAGTGGTCGGTTAGTTTAGGCATAGACTAACTATACAGGTAATTTAGGTAATTTATTACAGGTAGTTTAGGTAATCATGAAGAATGAATTGTATCAGAGCGTCGTATGCTCACATTATCCGTTCTTACCGGTGTGCCGTTTTACTGTTGTTAGAGAAACCCTTATGTTATCTCTCGGGATGCAGTGGGGTCCCTCAGTCTTCATTCTATTTAGAGCTACACAGTTAATTGTATTTGATAGTCGATCATGAATATGGTTGAATTGCTTGGCTTGAAGGATTGCTTGGCTGTATATTACAGCACTTTGATATTTTGAAAGAGTCAATTTCGGGTGTTCACTATGTTGTGTAGGCCTACTCTAATCCAGAAAGTCATATCTTCCTAATTTTTATTGTAATGCCTAGTTGTAGGAAAACGTTTCAGTCCTAAATTTTGCATGTTTGTCGGAATTCTATTGAAAAAGTAAATCTACTTTCAAATTGTCCTTTAAAAGGAGTACCCAATCACTGTTGATTATAAACAAACACCTTTTTCGACAATTCATCAAATAATGAATGTGATTTTAGCCCTGCTTGTTGAGATTAGTGCTATTTTTATTTTCTCAATTCTACGGATATTTATTGGTCTATTCTAGGTTTAATATTCTCGCAGTTATAATAATTATGTGTTTCCCCACCTCATGTTTGCTATCGATTAAGGAGCATGGTTCAGATTTAGTCTCTACAGCCTGGTGATGCATATAGGTAGAAGCTTGAATGCATATTTAGTTGGCTCTTGAAATATCGATTAAGCTGAATGAATTGGCAAGCAAGAGGAAGCATGAAGTAGTAGAAATGCATGTTTTCTTGAGTATTGTAAAAATATTGAAAGAGAAAATTGGCAGGATGAAAGCAAAATATAGCTGGTTCAGTTAGCTTTGGCTCCTGGATTGAAAATGAATCATTGTCAGTATAACTGTCATTAGGACAATGAAATATTGTCTTGACAGTGTTCAAAAATTTATGAGAACTCATCCATTATACAATATTAAAATAATTAGAGTAGATCACAGTGGATGAAGTCCTCATATACTTTGAACATTGTAAAAAACTATAGGTAACCCAATGAGGGAAATTTTAAAAAATGAGCAAAATTAATTGGCTCTAAAAATCAAAGAGAAAGATTCGTGGATCAGAGGGATTGAATAAACTTGAAGGAATCAATCAAATTAAGTAACCTCAAGACTATACCGTTCATAGAATTTAATAAATAGAATAAACATTGATAGAATAAATAATCTATTTACCAAAAATGATTACTACAATTTATTGTAGCAATACATTGATATGTTATTAAACAATACATTAAAGCAAATTCAGTTCATTACCATACAGATATTATAGGACAAATGGGTGAAACTTGTTTTATTTATAATTCCATCGGTTTCTACTAATTTCCTATTGTCTTAACATTTCTAATGTAGATGTTAGTGACTTAACTTCATTCTTCTTGTAGATAGATTTTATGAATACATTGTTGATAGTTGAAATTTGAATTAATTTTCTAATACTTGATTCTGTATTTCAGCACAGAGTCACGCTAATCATAGACAATCTTTGAAGTCTCATGCATGCCTAAAATTGAGTATGTTGACACTTTTTACTACTTTCAAAAACATTGTTTTGTTCGCATAACATTTTATTTGTGTGCTCCTGTTAGCTTTTTAGAGCTTTTGTCTGTTTTTGTGTGACACCAGTAGAATTTTGTTGTTCAAGCTTTTTATCATACTTAATAATCTTCAATATATCATCTTGAAATATTCTAATATCTCTGTCGGGGATATTAAAAGCATTATTCTAGCTGCACAATAATTCATTGTGGAGTATGATTTGTATTTATGTTCATTGTCATTTAGTTATTGAATTAATACTAGTTTTGGCTTGCAACTCTCGGTTTTTTGTCTGTTATTCACCTGAGAGTTGACTTGTGATTGTGAATAACCAACGTATTCTAGATTCTATGATCTAGGATCATTGCTTGATAAATTTGAATATTTTCTGACATATTGCAGTATAATATCAAGTCTTCTTCTTCTTCTTTTTCTAACCCTTCTGCCTCTCAGCGTCGGGTGTAATATCAAGTCAATTAGAAATATTTCGATAAAAAGTAAATCATTGTTGTTGTAATCCTTCCAAATGCAACATTGTTTATAAATTAAGTTTTTAATTACTGGAAGCTGATATTCTATTTGAATGGTCTGTTACTATTGAAAATTCAGATTTGAAACTCGGGAGATTCCAAAAAGTTTTCAATATTAGAAATGCAGATATCCATTTGAAACATAAATACGTATTAATGTTTGAGATCCAGATGTCCATGTGGTCAGTTCAGTCATTCTATTTGATTTGTGTTGTATTTTTAATAATCTTTTGTTGAGTTTTCTTCTGCTGTTGTTATTTTTAAAAGGATGTCAGGCTGGCGCCTTTTTTTATTGTTATATGATGAGTCTTGTCACCTGTTGAAAGAGTGAGAGAGAGAGAGTTGGAGAGCCGTATTGATGTGGCGAAATCCTTTTTTTATATTGGGCCGAGAACAAGAAAAAAATATTTTCAAAGGACCGGTTAATGACCGATGATTTTTTGTAAGGGGCTCTATTTTTATTTCCCCTGCATTTATTATTTCGTTTGTGGTCTAGCGTATCGATTGGTGCTGATGAAGTTTCATTTCAAGTTTGTTTCATTTTGTGAACTTTCAAGGAAGAAACTTTTCAATTTTGTAGGAGCTTTATGGTGTATTTTGTTCTAAATCTTATCTGTATTGATATTGAAGTATAGTAGTTTCTTTTAGTAACTTGGCTGCACTTAGGTACTAGGTTTTTAGTACGGGATGTGTAGAACAAAATTTTTCTGGTTCGATTGTAGTTTTGACTTCTGTATGTGATTTTTTTTAAGAATTCGTGAATCTCCTTCTCTAAAATTTACCAAATTTCATCAATAATCTTGAATAGTATTCGAAATAGTAGGGAAATATTAAAGAAAACAAAATGAATATAAAAATAGATCAAAATCACGAATTCCAACTTTATTGTATCTTTTATTTCTACAAAGTGTTTCATTTGTTTTTGTAGAGTATTTGTGTCAAGTCCTATTGAAATAATTATTTCTGCATCTCTTTATTATTCACTGTTAGTTTTCTTGATGATTTTTGTTTATGTAATGTATTTCTACCAAAATCAATACATAATGAATAGATGAATGTTCATAATAAAATACCATGTTGGAGAATTTCCCCGGTTTAGTAATATTTTTGATCAATACTTTTATACTTCATTATAGCTTTGCAGTTTAATATTGAAGTTGTAACTTGATTAAAGTTACTGTTGGCAGGATTATGATTTAGAATAATGTATGTTTTACTTGAGTAGGTGCTGAAAAGAGGTTCTCATAATTAAGTTTCTAAAATTTACAACAAGCTTCATTTACTAATTGTTTCAGTGATCAGTTTTTTTTCAATACCTACCTCTATGCATGTCTGGGCATTTTTTTACATTGAAGCATTGATTTTGTTTCATTTACTTATTGTTTCAGTGATCAGTTCCTTTTTTCAATACCTCCCTTTATGCATATCTGGGCATTTTTTTTGCATTGAAGCTTTGTTTGTGCATTTCTTGACCTCTTGGATTTGAAAGGAAATGAATTCGATAGAAAGTAATTCTCACATTATCACTGTTTAATGCCTCACTTGATGTTTTGTTACGGCCTTATTCGAGGTTATACTATTCTGTTCATAAAATAATCTGTAACCCAGTTTTTGGATCAATAATTTCTTTGTACAAAACAAGTTGATGGTTCTGTACCCGGCTAGATATAATTATTGATTGGATAGCAAAAGTGGCAGACTGATGAAATAATGTGTTTACAAAATCTGCATTAGTAAAAAACACTTATATCTGGATATTGTTACTTGGAATATCAACTGTAAACAATTTTTTATCAGTAGATAAAAGACGTTCCTTGACTGCTTTCATCAATAGAAACACGTGTTTAAGGGTAGATTATGGTTTAATTTTCTATTAAATTCTGAACGAAATCATTGTTATATTAAATTGAGATAAATCAATCTAATCGGGCAGTGTCAAGTATAAATTGCAACAAAACAAAGCTTTGATTCAAAATGCTGTATTTGAAAAACGATTTCCTTTTTTTTGTAACTACATTGAAACATTGTTGCTCAAAATGCCTCTCAGTATTGAAAAGCTGTTTAAAACCATAGATTGAGCATCAGATACCAAACTGAGCTTTTCTAATTCTGGAGAAACTAGGAAAATCAAGTTCTCTGAGGTTAAATTTTGAGTGATGCAGTAGTTAGGTTAGCAAAACAATTTTATAAATAATATGAACGAATTAATATTTCAAACTTTTTGGAAGTCGTCATAGTTTCCTGGGAGTACATTTTTTTTTGTTGGGGAAAGCAACAATTCTGAATCTACTGTACCACTAAATGCAGTCCATGAACTAGGAGAAGAAAGAAAAGTAATTTTTGGTAAGGTTTGGCAATTTTTTCCTGTGCAATGATTGTTATTTTTGTTTTGTGGCAGTTTAGACGAATCGTTGATGATAATTGATGTTGTTGATGAATTTTTTGCGTAGTCAAAAAGAGTTGCTAGGCCGAGTTAGCCAGCGTTCGAGAATTGTCCATTTTGAATTATTTATTGGGGTTTTTCTAAAAGTAGTCTTTTCGCCACCACTTTGCTACTATTGATTTTCTGTCTTTGTGGTCATCGTGCCTTTTCCATCCACTCTCTTCTATTTTGTCTTTTTCTCTCTTTTCTTCCATCTCTCTCTCACTCACTCACTTTTCTTGGCTTAATGTGATTGTATTGGCTCAACTGTACTTAACTTTGGAAAACCCTGTAAGATCGATTTCAATATTCAGGCCTTACTCTTGTCATAATGCTTTCTTCGATTCTTGGATTGGTCGTAACTTTGAAATGTAGCTGAAATTTCATTTGCTAAGGGACCTGGACTGACAATATAATTCCTTTATACAGTTGATTATAGTATTCAGATTTTATAAAAATTCATCCACTATGTTGCAGTCATATCAATGATAAAATAAAATACCTTAATACATTTGAAATCATCATCAACATTATGGAAGAAGACGTTTTGAACTTTGTGTCTGTGTTTTTACCATATGAGTTGATTTTGTACTTTCTTTTTAATTTATGTGATAAATTAAATTTTCTGTAATTTCTTTAAAAGTACTTTCTGTAATCTAATTTATGTGTAATGATTATATTCTACTTAATTTTTCTTCACGAAAAAGGTTCATCAAACCCTTTCTTGAATAAATAAATAAATACTGTTTCTTATAATAATTGAAATGTATAAAAATTTATCCACTATGATGAAGCCATGCTAATGTTGTTTCGAGGATGAATTCTTATACTCTTGGTATAAATTTTTAATTGGTTGTAATGACAGTAATTAATGTTGTCAACCCAGGTTCCTTAGCAAAATGAGCTTGTAGTACTACTCTCCATGGGAGCTGTTTTCACTATTGTAGCCAGTTTATTCCATTGATACTCCCTCTAACTATTAGGTACCTACTTACTTATTCAGGCATTTATTTCAAGACCTACAGTATTTGGTGCATGGGTTTTCTGTGAATGTTCCAAGTAGATGCTTGAAATTGTTTATATTGATTTATCCAGCTAGCTATTGCAATTCTAGAAATTGTTTTTCTGAGAACATTCTCTCAATACATTGACTTGTAAAAGAGACTTGTTTCAATTGTTTTATATCCTAGGGAAGCATCTAATTGAAGACCCATAAATGTGCCAAAATTTTATAATTCACTTATTAGAATGATTTAACCAGCGCTGTTCAAAAATCTCGGCTTTAAAAATTAGTTTGAAGAATATTGTTTTCAAATCAAATTCAATGAGGGTTTTTAACTACTCTTATTTTGTTGAATATTATTGATTTGAGCAATTCTTGAGTATTTTAGTATAGGCTATTTTTACATTGATCATTGTTAACATTACCTAAAATAATGAAATTGAATGTCCCTAGTAGGCTAACTGATTTTTTTCAAATGCATTTTTTTCTATCAAAATAAAGTTTAATAGTTGAGAGTAGCATGAAGACCTTGGAAGAAATTGAAAATAATAGTGTGTATTATTTCCATATCGTCTTAATAACTATAAAATATTAACATTATTCACAAGAGGGAATGTGAACTGAATTCTTTGCTTTTTGGGGTATATTTTCCTTCGGGTGATGACCTCATCAGCCCTACGCTTGTGCGAGGAAAATGGTTATTAGATCTATGATGAGGGACAGGAGTATGTAGTATTAGCTACGAATTCGAAGTAAAGAACTTTATTTCAACAAGGTTTTTGATTTTCTTATATGTCCTCCACTACAGTCCACCACAAAAATTAGGTAGAAACAATGTAATAACGATTTTGATCTAAACTGCTGCAGAATTAATAATACATGTAGGTTAGGTTGGCCATTTATTCAATCAAGGTCTTGGAGTACTGTGGTTAATGCTGTATTGGCGGTGATAGTAGTATAGAATCGGAATGTGACCCTGAGTCTGGCTGCAACTGGAGTTGAGTTTAAATGTTGTCTCAGAAGTACAGCTGGTTCATTTTGTTGAGGCACCTATATTGTATTTGAATTATTGTAATTAAAATGCTCAAAGTGTATAAGGTTTTATTCACTATACATTTAATTAACATTATATACATTATTATTGGCTGTCTCATAGTGGATGATCTCTTTTGAACATGGTAAAAAACTGTAATGACGTCAGCCTTAGAAAAATGAACCAGTTGCGAGAAAGGTTTATTACCGTATTCCTAGTATGAACGTTACTTGCGTGTTACTTAATATTTCAATAATAAAACTTTATTCACTTGAGAATCACTTGAATCTCTCAGTTTATGTTTATGGGCTCTCTAAAATCCTATAGCAATGTCCGTTTTACTATACAAAACAATAAGGTGACCATATTATGGTTTGTAAAACTTGGAATTTTAAACTAAATATTCCTGTGACTATTTTAACAACATTATAATAATCAACATCAAATGGATGGTAAATTATCCCGTATCTAATTAAACCAATTCATTATATTTGCATTATTTGAATTTTGCTAAATTGATTATTATTGTAGTGAATTCTATTAACAACGTTTCTCAATGACTAATTAAATAAAAATTGATAACTAAATTTTGGTGTTACTTTGGGCTAAATAACTAAATATGGGGTTACTTTGGGGCTAAAATAATAAATATTCAATTCAACAATATCAGCATAACTGGTAACCTATTGAACAATTGAAGCAACATCGTATATTTGCATTATTGTGGATTTGAAAGTATTATTGAACAAATTTATAATTTTGTTATCAGTTATCAAACAATATTACCAGATACAGTATATCAAATTAATATTATAATCATTCACAACCGGATTTTTCTAATAAAACGTTTTTGAACATAAATTACAGTAGTATTTTTAGAACTGTTTGTTGGAAAAGACTTCCTGAGCCGATGCCTGTTTTATTGTTTCTTCAAACCTAAATGTAACCGTTTATCAAATAACTCTTGGTTATTATCGTTGAAAGTCACCAATTTTCCAAATTTAGTAGTAGTTTGCATTAGATTGGAGGATGTACATTTTCCATTGTAGTATTTTATTCCAGTGTTTCATTTGTCTGCTTGATCTGACTGAATTGAGTGATTAATATCAGAGTGTGAAGAACAGTGAGGAGAGTGGTGAAAAAATTTAAGTGCAGTATTAGGCAAAGCGGCACGTGGTCTGTCTCTTGTTGGAGTGTGACATATTCTCTCCCTCTCTCTCACTCTCTCTCTCTTGTACACGCGATACACAGCAGACTGAACTAGACTTGTGGGAGAGGCTAGATGTAAACGAGGCTAGCCGAGATTAGGCGCAGCTTAGCCTAATCTGCTGTCTTTCTAGACTAGTCTAGTCTTTCTCTCTCTGCCAAATGTTTTCAGCGATTTTATTTCTCTCTCTTAAATTTGTTATTGACAAGATTCTGCTTTACGCATTGAGTGAGAAGAATGTATGGGAGATAACCGCTAGGCTTGAGTGAAATAGAAGATATCGAGTGGTATGATGAGGGAGTGAGTGTGAGTGAGATAGAGTTAGGCTGCAAAGTGAGATGGAAACTAATTTGTGTTATCTCCTTTTGGTGTGGTGGAGTGGGAAGGAGAATTGCTATTGATTTGAAGCGACGTTGTGTTGATCAACAATCACGGCCTGTCTTTTATTATTGCTTGGCTTGATTATGATATGAATCGGAACTGTTACTTGTGGGTAACGGTTGTTGTTACTCGAAAGTAGCAGTTAGTGGTTTTGTCGGCTAATCTATGGTTGTTACAACTGGAGAGTAGCAGTTGAAAATTTTTGATTCTTGTGATCGTCAAATTGTCTTTTGAACAGTTAATTTTGTAACGTTTGTTGTGGTTGTTGGTCCTTCAATTTGTTATTTTTCAATCAATTTATTGTTAATCCAACTATTATTTGTTGGTTATATACGGGTCAATCATAAATTCTCATTACAATATTAATTTCGTTTATTTTTGTTGAACTTTCCTCAATACAACTCAAAAATTAATATTATTCCTCAAAACAAACAATAAAAAACAGAAAGATTGTTTATTAATTGAGCATGGCTATCTCATAATGATACAAATACAATCGCCTAATAAATCTCAATTATAAACCTGAATCTTGAACAATTTTTCTCAAGCATTTCATGATTTAAATGATATTCATAAGTTGATAATAAATATTTTATTTAATATTTTTTCTGTATTGTTTATTTTATTTTCTTTGTCTAATTTATTGTATGTGAATATTTTTCACTCCTAGGCCCGATAGGAATGCACTTCTTTCATTAAGATAATAGACATAGGGCTAGTTGGCCTAAAATCCAATTAAATTTAACCTTGAAGTCATTGCATTGACGTCCGACTCATTCATTGATTCTAGTTGCATCGGTCCCGTTAGATGACGTCATTTTACGGCGGTTAAATTCAATTGGATTTTTGTGCAAATAGCCAATAGAGTTGTAGGACTGCCCCAAGGTTTGTAAATAGGAACATAATTATATCCCTTGGCGGTACCAAGGTTAGTAAAGGGTCCTATATACAAATATTATTTTGTGTTGCATTATTTGAAGATGAAGTATAAATTATTATTGTTTCTTATAGTGTTACATTTGTAATGAACTCTTTTCTATAAATTATTATGATTAGCGTCTCTAGAGACTAGAGACGGGGGAATTCAATCTCACTCTATTAAGATACCCAATCTGCAACTCAGTAGGAGGAGTGAAAAGTACTCTAGTATTGGTTACTCAATAACTGGAACCGGTTACCGAGTAACTGCTACAACTTAGCAGTTACCGTTATCAGTTACTGTGCCGCACATTGTCTCTAGGACGGCTGGACCTGTTCAGTTGATGCTGTAACTTGAACGCATTCGGACATCTCTGTCGCTTTGCCTTGCTCGCTCACGTTGTTTGCGCTCTAGCTGTTTGAAAACAAATTATTAGTTCAAAACTAAGTGATATTCAAAGTTTGCGTGTGCACATTGTCGTCGTACTGTTTTTAGTGCGCTGCTGTACTGTTTGCAGCCGGTGGTTGTACTGTTTTTAGCCGGTAGTTGTACTGTTTCTAGTCTTGGTGGTAGTACTGTTTCTAGCCGGCCAGCGTTGTTGTACTGGTTTTAGCCTGTCGCCAGCACGCTCTAGATGTGATTTGCAAATGTGCGTTGAAGTGCGTGTGATGAAGTGCGAATATCACTGCATGTGGAGTCGGCAGATTATTGTCAATTCGCAAAAGTTGGTGAAAAGAAGGTGAAAATTGCTCAACTAACGCACTCACACACACCCAATAGTCGCTCTTGATAATAAACGTTTTTAGAATTCGATTGTTGACACCAAAATATCAAAAATATTAACTTTTGTAATTGAAATTCGAAAGTTTTCCGCCAATCCCGAACGATTTGTTGTTGAAATTTTAATTTTTGACCCCATCAAAATTTCTAAAGTCCATCAAATCAAGATTTTGAATTGTTGACCCTTTTCAATAAAAAGAAATACATTTACGGATTTTTATATAGGCCTAGATTGGTTCCTTGACTAGATTTGATTGTTTTTCATTCCTAAACATTTTCTTGACAGTTTTCAATAAAAAAAAGAGATACAGTTGCAAATTTTTATATAGATTGGTTCCTTGACTAGATTTGAATTGTTTTTGATTGCTAAACATTTTCTGTTAAAATTTAAAATCTCCATACAATTTCCATACGTTTTTTGTTGAAATTGGAAAATTCAACAATTTAAATACTTCTTAAAATTTGCAAAATTCTACCTCATTTGCCAACATCATTTATAGCTGATTAAATTTTATATATAGGTTTCGGTTTTTATATATTTTTTCCATAATCGATCGTTTGTAATCTCAGTTTTATAATTATTTATTCAAAAATATTTTTTATCATAGGTTAGTGAGAATTTTAGTGAGGATTTTATAAATATATTTATTTCAACGTTTTTGTACCATCCTCGTTGTTTGTCATAGTAGATAAGTAGGCATAGAAATTTTACAAACGATCTTAAACTTTTTTCACTATTTTTAATAAATCAGTTGAAACTTAATTTTGTATAAAACTTGTACTTATTTTCTCGCGTTCTGTTTGTTTTCGTTGTTGTTGTTATTGTTTTGAGTCTAGTTAATTGTTGTGTGCGTTTTTGTATAAATAATAATTTTCTATTGAATTGCTTGCACCTAGTGTGGCAAATCGGCTATGTACAGTGTTGAAAGTCGTGCGATTCACGAGCGTAACTTCTATTTCGGCTGTTCGTTGGGCACGTCGCCTTCTTTTTATCCAACCAGCGCGAGTAACGGGGGTAGTTTCAACTATGATTATCACGAGTACCCGCTATCCCCTCCGCCCCTCGAACCTGTTCCCGTTCTGCCGACTCCACCCCTCCCCGCCGCTGTCCGGCCCAAAGTGGTTGACAGGAAATATGGTAGGAAATCTGAATAATATTGGTAGTATAGTTGGTAATAATATTGGTAGTATAGTATAGTAATATAGGTAGCTGGACTTAACCTATAATGTTTTCCATATTTCCCATTAGGGAAAACTGGATGATTCGGCAAGGTGGAACACCCGAAAGGGTCTCTTCGCCAAAAAAGCCATAAGCTTAATAATAATAATAGGTAGCTATTAATAGTTGGTAGTATAATTAAAATACAATAGTAAGCCCAGTCCAGACGCTCAAACCTTTGCTCGTAGAATTGTTTTGTTAGATTTTGTCGTCAGATTTTTCTAGTCAGACTTTGTCTACAAATTTTTGTAGTCAGACTAAGGGCCGGTTCATGAGCTCGGGATTTAGCCAAGTCCTAGACTAAAACGGGTGGCTATCGTAGCATCCACAAACGTTTGTCTCGACAGGTTATTGGGTTAGCAGCATAGAGAGCCCTTAGTATATAGTGTCGAGGCTAACGTTTGTTGATGCTACGGTGGCCACCCGATTTAGTCTAGGACTTGGCTGAATCCCGAGCTCATGAACCGGCCCTTAGTCTTCGTTATGCAAGTCGTAGAGTCGTAGAACGATTGTAGATTTGTCGATTACACAAACTCGATTCATCGTCCACACGAATTACCGCCTGCAACTTGCATGACGACAAAGTCTGACAACAACAATCTGAAGACATGAGTTTGACGATAAGTTTGGACCGGGCGACATAGAATGTTGCATGTTTTAGCGTCAAAGAAAATATTGCAGGACATATTTTATAGAAATAATCTGAATAAGACGGACTTTGTCTTGAAGTAATTAAGGAAAAATGTTGAACTTGGCTCAGATTGTCCAGATGAAAACGTATTTCCTTGAGATGCGAGGCCTTGATATCTCGTTCATGGAAACTCCTTTGAAACAGGAAAAAATATGCACATTGTTTATGAATTTATTACATATTACGCCGTGCTATTCACGTACACCGTGTGTCCGCCTTTTTCCTGAAATTACAGAAACAGCTGAGAGATGCCCACCCACTAGACATGCATTTTTTATCACATGCTATGCCTAGTGTGAGGACATCTTGAATTCAGCCGTTCCTGTAGTACACGACATATAATTTTGTTCTTATGATCCTCTTTTAATTGAGTTTCAAAGTCTGTTGAGCAAATTGTTTTTCAATCTGTGTTTCAGTTTCTCTTCATTTAATGAGTCAGTAGATTTCACTAACAGCCCATAAACAAACATTTTATAGCCGCTGTGATTAAATTAAGGTCATGTTTCTGCTTTTATATTGGTCTTTTATCAATGTATGACAATAGTAGAGGCTGCGATAACGAACGGGCATTGTGACACTTTGGTCAAGCCACAAGATAGTGGACGCTGAAGAATTTCGTTCGATTGTTGGAAAAAATTAATTATTGACTTTTTTTCGAAAATCAAATCTTTATTGCCAAACAATTAATACACAATTAGAAAACACGATTCTCCTCTTTTGTATCTCAGCTATTTGTATGCAAGTACTTCTCTTGATAATAATGTTATTTATTCTTTCAAAATTCACTGACCTAAAATTAAAATTCTTTTCGAATGATTACGTAATTCAATAATAATTAATTCAATTAAATAGGTTCGATTTTTAGTTCAGGCTAATGTCGATTTTCAAGTCAGTTTCTTTATATACTACTCCATAATTTGAACTAGTGAGAAAAGAAGAAGGTTCGTGCATCCACATCAAGTTATAAAATCAATTCCCCCTCCCCACCAATGATTGTAAAACTCCTTTCTGCTAAACTTGTAATAAATTTGTAATAAATCCAATGATTGTAAAACTCCTTTCTGCTAAAGTTGTAAAAACTTTGTAATTTTATTTATTTATTTGGCGTATGGCTTGTTAACTGTTCAATTAAAGTTGATACTATTGGTTGGAATTTGATTGAAAATTTGACCATTTACACAGGATTAGTCCAAGCTTTTTCTGATAAATTTCCTGAGTAACAATAAAAATATAAGAAATTGTTTTCTTTGTAGTGGCGAAAAGGATGTTATTGTGAAAGACACCCATAAAAAGACATAATGTATCCGTTATAGATCCATGCTAGTGATAACATTCAAGACGTGATAATGCATCATGAATTATGAATGAAATTCGGCCTATAAGAGATTCATGTTCTTTTTACTTGTACTGTATATTCCATGGAATATTATAGGATACTGTATTGCATTAGTATGTAAATTAATGTTGTAATGAAACTATTCTTCGTTTTCATTTTGAAGAAGCTCTGCCGAGGATGAAAGAGTGCATTGACTCTATTTCTCGTATCTGTTAGTCTAATATTAATGTTTTCAGTAGATAAAATTGTTTTCCATCGAATTTGCTGGACAGTCGCCTAGTTTGTTCTGTAATGTATTGAATTCGTTCCACACAAAGTAATTGAAAAATATTATGATTTTTGAAAAATTGGTCGCATTAGAAGTTAACCTTTTATGATTGTGTTTCCTAAGTGGCTCTAATTTTCTATAATTATTGCCTTGATTTGTATTGTTATAGTTTCCAAATTGATGTCTCATATGTAGGCTGTCTATTGAAAAGATTCTAAGCTCTAATACTCACTGTAATTTATAACGTTGTTTGAATATTTCTGGGTGATCCAAATCCGTTTATTTTGCTTCATTGTGTCAACAAACGACATTCAATGTTTACCATGTGGCTCATTTTTGTATATTTCTCTTCTGTTGTATATTTCTCTTAATTTTTATATTTTTCTTCAATATTTAGTGTGGTGTTCTAAATAATATATTATGGCTCTTGATTCATGAAAAGTAATGCTACTTATCCGGAGATTTAGAACCCATGTATGATTGGATATTGGATCCCAAGATGGATATTTAGAACCCATCGTGTTTCTACTTATTGAGGCTTAGTAAACCAGGCTGGAATCATCATTTGTCTTGTATTGTGGTTTGGAACTCATCCAAAATGGAGGTCCACTCATGCTCCCTGTAATATGGATCAAACAATTATAGTTTGTGATTTTGATAATTATTTTCCTTATTAGCAGCTGTTCTTTTAACAATGTGTGATATTCTTTAGAACATATTGTGTTGTTTCATATACAGTACAAAGAGGAGCTTACCCAATAGTAATGTAGTATAGAAAGGATTTTGTTCTTTAGCTTGAATAGCCTGCAGCATAGTCTGACCATGAACAATTGCTACTGAACTACTAAACAGAAGTACAGTTCGCTTCAATAAATACTAGGTACCAAAACAGTATTATAGAGCACTAAGTTCTTTGTTACAGGAAAGATTTGCTATTCATCTTGTTTTAAAAATGTATTAATTTGTTTAGCGGACACTATCCTCTCTTCAACGAGTGTTTGGAGTGAATTCAATCTTAGTAAAAAGGGTACAAAGAATTATAACGCCCAAAAGATTGAATTCACTGCAAACACTTATTGAACAGAGTATAGACCAATACATTTTTAGTGTGCGTCCGCTTTCTCCTTTATTACATAACTTCTAAATTTAATGAAATAGTTCCCTAATTGTGATGAGAAATTACTGTATCAAATATAGTTTTCTCATGAAAATTAAATTTATGTACACTAATATTCTAACTACGATCCTTCTAGACATTCAAGAAATATCTTTACATCTTTAGATATTCAATAGATATTTTTATTTCTGTTTTCTTGTTGAGTTATGACTGACTATTCGCTGGTTCCGTATGGTGTGGTGAGAATTGTTGACCGTTGTTTTTAAGTTTCTTCTAGTATTGATACGCGGGTGCTAAAGGTAGCAATAAGCCAAAGAGAAAGAGAGAGAGAGACCAGTTCTCCTTCACTAGGACCAGTCTACCAAAGCATAAATGACACTTTCCTTCCCTCCTCCTCCTCCTCTACTTTTTACTTTCAGTCGATTATTATTTTTATTGGCTAGCTGCCCTGTGATGTTGTTATAGTATAGACTGGCCAGCATTTTGTAGCATGAATACTGCGTGATTGCAATACAGTATGAAAAATAATAGAAATATATGGTATCCTGTGACTACCTGAGAACCCTTTCAGGTTTAAACTCATCAAAACAAAACACCCTAAAAACAGATCTGGATATGCTTTGTTACCAAGATAGAGTTGGCGGAAGATTGCAACTTTTTATTAAAACTGAATATTTTATCATTTTCCTTGGCTTGAATTTGATGTGAAAATGAGTGTAATCATTTAAAATGTGTTGAGAAATTCAATGAAATTCTAAGTACGAGTAATATGTGACTACATTAGTAGGTAGAGTGTAGAATGATTCACATTCGTTTTTCCATGCCCCATTTACTTTAAACTTACTATGTTCGTCTAGCTAGCAGACTAATCAGCGAATTTCTGAAGTGATTCAGCCAAATCTCCTCCGAATGTATTCAGATGGGTTATCAAAAATGTATTAACCTTTAGTCGGACATTCGTCATCACATACCGGGCTCGCACCTCTCTCTCTCTCTCACTTACTCTCTCTCCTTTATCTTTTTCCTTTTCTCTTTCTTCGTCTGTTTGTTTGTTTTGTGTTGTCATTTTGTTGCTCCTCGTGGACGGTTCTCTGACCTTAATGTTGTGAACTGAAGAGTAGTAAAATTATTATTATCTTATGTGATTAGTAAAATCAATAATAAACAATATTATGGCCTTGTTTTCCCCATACTGTACTAAGTTGATAGACTGCTGTTGTGTAGTTGCTAGCCTATAAAAGTATATTAGTGAATCCTCGAAATTTTTTTTAATAATTTTTTTTCTCAATCAATACTGATGATTCCCACTTAGACCTGACCTATTATTATCGATTAGTCATAACAGTGGCTTTGTTCTGTCTGTTATCGCCTATATCGAATTTTTGTTTTATTACTTTTTGGGTAAATGATGGCTAACCAAACATGAGCTGTTTACTTGTCTTGGTAGGTTTGTGTCACATGTATTATAATGTGACTTAACGTTTATGACTCATCTGTCTGCTTTGAATTATCGAGAATAGCGGTTTGGGAACCACCTAAAAAACTTTTATTTTTGTATATGGTGACAAACTGATCTTACTGAAAATTAACTGGTAGGCCTATTGTTGAGAATATTATCTTGATTGTCACATGTATAAAAATGTGACCATGTCTAAAGCTCGTGATTCATTTAAACTTTTATACTTATTAAGTGATATGGAACCCACCTAAATCCTTCATTTCCTGTGAATGATGTCATGCTGAATCGACTAAAAATTTGACTGTTATCTTTGACTGTTGTAGTAGGCACTCTGTCACATGTATTTGAATGTGACTAATCAAAATATGACGCATCTATTTGCTTTTTAAATTTTTGGTCGGTTTTTTGGAACCCCCACCTAAATACACTATGCTTTATAATAATGTCTTACTCAATAGCCTTGAAAATAACTGTTCTGGTTGACTATCGGGGTAGGCATGTGTCAAAATGAAATGTATTTCAATTTGACTAAAGCTTGTGACTACTCTGCTTTTGCGTTTTAAAATCTTGGGTGGTCGTTATGAACCCACATAAATCTAACATTATTCTTTATGGTGTGTTATTTTTAAATGACCTACCCGTGTTCGGTAAAACGAGTAAATTGTAAATGGAAGGCTTGTAGGTTGTAGAAATGATGTTTAGGATATTCAAAGATCTATTTGAATGAGTTGTATTTGAATAGAGATTAAATGATGATTATTTGAAAGTAATGGTTGATGAACTGGTATGTTTTGTGTCGCTAATGAGGGCAAGATGGCACATGAGTCACTTTTGTGACTCATGATCATTCATTTATTGTCATGATCGATCATTCAACTTGAGAAAAGTGCATCAGGATTGAGACTGTATCATTTACAATATAATATTTCATTGATCTCAATCTCTATGTCCACACTTGGTCGGTTTTATATTGCACAGCATGCGGCCAATGCAGCTTGCTTGAGTCGCTCACAAAATCGACCAAGTTTGAACATAGAGAATCATGTAAATTTAATGATAATAAGTTTCAATTGGAATAAAAAATGAAATTGCAATATGATAATGAATTATCAGGCTTCAAGTTCAAATTAAAATAATTCAGGAAAACTAGATATTTCAGAAAAATTTTCTATCCAATTTAGTATTGGATACTGAATAAATTAGAGAAGTAGTAAATTATATTTATTAAATTGTGTTTTGAACAAAATAGGTCAGAAGTCAAGTCAATAAATAATTAATTTTCTGTCCAAAAGTAATCACTATCAATAATAATATTGTTTGTTCACTAATTATTCTCTAATCCATCAATCAATAATTCTGGAATATTAATCTAATAGGTAATTAATAACAGAACATCATATTCACAATGTACGTTGTTATTTCCAATTTCACATTTGTCTTCTATTTATTCGTTTTCAAGTTTAGATTGGCATGTATTTTTTTAGTAGATATTTTGCTCAAATTAATTCTATTTTTTAGTTTACGGTATTTATTATTGTCTTTGCTTCCTTTCATCAACATTTTGAGTAGCATATACTTCCTTTAGATATTTTTTAAATTTCCACAACACATTTTATTCGTTGTTTTAAATTTAGTTCTTCGTTAGGGCTAACTCTTTGCTGTATTCGTTGTTTCATTCAATTTCGTTTTCCGTTTGAAGGATTTGAGGCATATATAACGAAACAATATTAAAGATGGCCAAGAAAGTATTCAAGTTTTCATAATTGATTCATGACTGGAAAGCCCAGCATTTGCATTGGAATCTGTTGAATTGCAGCCGTGGTTGATTCCTTTTATTCTTTAATCCTTCGAGTTTTTGTCTCGTAGACGTTATGTTTCAAGTATATAAATAAGCATTTGCAATGGAATGTGTTGAATTTCAGTTGTGATTAATTCCTTTAATTATTTTAAGTTGAATACTCCTGACTCTTTTAAGCGTTGCGCAGAACTTTGCATTTCAGTGATTTTATTCATGAGCAATTGGATAAAATGATTTTAAATTAGCTTTTCACACGTGTATGTAGGCTATTATTATATTGAAAATAAAATTTAATACATTTTTGGCCATCTTGAATAATTTAATTTTTTATATGACTAACTTAGATGAATTCTAACAATTGATTTTAACAAGATTTTTCAGCTGTTACGCTATCTTGAGGTTGAGTTTTGGTCAATTTGTCTATTGTTGATTCTTCCCACATTGTAATGTGTTATATTCAATAAATGGCTTTTATTATTTTCAATAACCTCTTTGTTTTTCAGAACCATTTTCCGACTGGTACGAGGAGAAGATCGACCTGCCTATCTTTGAAGAATTGGAAACAGTACAGCCTACCCCAGCAGTAGCGACCGCCCCCCTCATAACACGACGCAGCGATGTTCCCGCCCTGCTCTGCCACAACACCAAAATGGCGGCGGCTGGCGTCCAACAGCATTACGCCAAAATGGCGTCGCCAGGAGGCGTGCAGTACGCCAAAATGGCGGCGGCGGCCACGCCGATTCCGGTGGCGTTGATTGGCGGCGGCGCACCCCAGCCACCGCAGCCATCTCTGATGCAGGAGTTTGATTTTGTGCTGAGTCATCATCATCATCAGGAGCAGAACATGCTGACGCCGCCCGAGAGCCCGGAGAGAGTGGGCGCAGTGGAGGGGGGAGGAGGCATGACCATGCTGCAGAACATGCCCACCGAAGAACTGGATGAGTTGGTTCGCATTCGTGTCGAGAGTCTTGTTGAAGGTGAGCATTTGGATAGATCGGTAGATAGATATACGACTTCTCCATCTACTATCTAATGCTGGGTTCCACCAACCTTGGTCAAATACAATTTGACGATCTTCAAAAGAAGGCCATGACACACACGGTAAGAAATTTGTTGCAAAGGAACGGAAATTCCAGCTGATCTTTTATTAATGAATTTCAAGTGATTGGAATTCTCATACATAAACAGCCTGATGAAAGGCTAATAAAGCAATGCACACAGATAAATTTTCTGCGGTAACTGAAAAATTAACGGTCAAATTTTCGCATAGTGTGATAATAACCTTCTCAACTGTTTATGCGTTTGAACATCGTTAAATATTTGACCAATATTTGGAGTGGTCCGTAGCCGAGGGCGATAAGCGCCTGTCTGATAATCCAAATGTTCCAAGATCGAATACAGTTGCCGGAACAGATTTTGACAGAAACGGCCACTCCCGTCTTTCGGAGGAGACGAAAAGCCGTCGGTCCCGACTGCCTAAAAACAGTCGTCATCTCTCATCATCACCCTCTCATTACCCACGCACAAGCCTAGAGCTCATGTGGGCATCACCCTCGAAAAAAAATACTTTTAGTATAGCAGGATCATTTTAACCTGTCAGTAAACATATGTTTCGGCCACCAGTATCACAATACTTGACCTACAAATGCTGAATCTCGCAGATTATTGAAAAGGTCTTTTGAAAAGTTGTTCTTTGAAGGTCTTCTTTAAGCCGGTTCATAAGCTCGGTTATCCTGAACTAAGGTGGCCACAGTAGCATCGACAAACGTTAGCCTCGACACTTGTGCTAAGGGCTCTCTATGCTGTTAACCCACTAACCTTTCGAGACAAACGTTTGTCGATGCTACGCTAGCCACCCGTTTTAGTCTAGGACTTGGCTAAATCCCGAGCCATGAACCGGCCCTAAGACTTTTAAGCCTATTGATTATTGTGTCAAAATCACTGTTTACTTATTACCGAAACAGCTGTTTTCTGACAAGTTAAAATGATCCTGCTATACAGTGCGCGCAATTAGTCTGGGCACTTGGCCTTGGCAAGGCGCGGGATGGAGAGCGGTTTGTTCATCGAGCACTTCTAAATACATCGGCTTGCCCATCGCGGCGGCCGTAGTAGCGGTGGCTTGCCGACGGTTAGTAGCGTCAGTGAGCCAAGTGCCCAGACTAATTGCGCGCACTTTTCATAGGGAGTAAAAGTAAACCCATAAGTAATATCATGGGAAAGGTTGTACAACGCTGTGATTGGAGAGAACTGAATATGATATACCTGCGTCGTAGATATAGGAAAATGAAAATAGCTGTATTTCGATGTTAGCTCTAGGAAATGAGTAGCTGCATTTCGATTGTAAGTTCAATTGTGAGGTTATGTTGTATCTACTACTACCGAGAGCGTTCATAATTATATGATGCAAAGAAATTATACATTGTTATATTTATTGGTGTAGGTGGAGGAAAAATCCTATCAAATATGCTTGATTTGTATATTCTTATCAATTACAGCTGGTTCACACAATCGGTTTTTGGGCGTTTGGGGCTACCAGCGGTTTCATGTGTGGGAGAGAGACAAAAAACAGCTGGCATAATTTTGTCTCTCACTTGGAACCGCTGGTAGCCGCAACCGCACAAAAACCGTTCGTGTGAACCCGCTCTAAGACTTATGTTACTTACTACCCGCTCTTTATATCTTAGGTTGTAGAATGTAGATACAATGTAGATCCAGATGGTTAGACTACTTCATGTTTTTCTCATTTTTGGATTAATTAAAAAAAAAGAACAATTTTGTGAAATCTTTCGCTCAGACTAGAAGGTATTTGTGTAGTTCGATAACAAATAGAGTCCCTTCTCAAACTCAGCTCACATCTTTTTTCTCTCTGTCAATTCTCTTTTCTATACTTTATATCTCTGTACTTTATCCAATATATTCCTGTCTTGTTTATTTTGAACTCAGTATTACATTCATTGTAAGTGTGTACTTTTTTTTAGTAAAATAAGCGGTTCTTTACCTGAAGTTTCAGTAATTAGCCTACCATGAAAACTAGTCGACTAGCAATTTATGTTAGCTCATTCCATCTTTTTTCTCTTACTCAATTCTTTTTCTGTTCCATATCTCTGCTCAGTATTCAATATTTTCCCGCCTTGTTTATTTCGATCTCTGTATTACTTTCATTGTGTGTACTTCTTTGTAGTAGATTAAGCGGTTCTTTACCTGTAACTTCAGATATAACCCTGAAAACTAGTCGTGTTTACTTTGAGGACTTCTCTCTTCTCAAAATCTGTTAGCTCATTCTAACTTTTTTCTCTTTCTAAAATCTCTCTTCTGTCTTCCATGCCTCTGCTCTGAATATAATATTATTTACTCGCCTTTTTATCTCTGTATTACATTCATTGTACAGGGTGTTTCATTAAGAACGCAACCCAAAGTTAATGAAATAATTTATTGCACTATAGGTATACATGATTTTATTTTTTTGCTGTAGTTAATGACACTCCAGCTTGTGATGATAACCTTCTCAGCGAATTTTTAGGTGACTGCAACAAACGATTGTTCAGATCTTCGATAACTTTCGCGGTTAACTTTGTTGGCCGGCGAGTTAGCTTCTATTCATCTGGTACACTACCAGTAGTACAAAATTTATTGATCAACTGCATTATTGTCGACGTATTAGGAACTGCAGTATGGGGAAACTCCATTCGAAACATATCTTGCACAGATTTGTAAGATTTAGACACAATAAAAGACTCTAAAATAAACACGCGTTCATCCTTGGAAAAAACATTTCTGACACAACGTAATGAAACGACAGATAAAACAGAACCAATGAAAGACTTTTGGTTTTAGAGTAGGTCAATAAAATAACAAAGAGTTGTCATACTATTATAACACTACTTTTTTAGAGCCTCCTTAGTCATTCAGAGACTTGTTTGTCGATGCTACGGTAATTTTCTTTCTGTATTCTATAAGATAACACTTGCTTTTGGCCTTCAATATACTGTTGCCAGTACAAGTTTGGGGACCTAAAATTTACTTATACATTACTACTATCTTCCTAAACTTTGTCCTTAATGAAACACCAGTTATATGTGTAAGTTTTGCATTAATAAATAGCCCTTCCTGATCTCAGTTGGCTGATTTCGTTTTATTCTCTTTCGCAATTTTAAAAATTGAAATGTTTTAGGTGGCGAGGATTCGCAGTGCTCGTCGTATTCGCCGTCGGCTGGCGATGAGGAGTGTTTTTCGTCGTCCGGATCGGAGGGCGGCCGCAGTCCGTCGCCGTCACTTGAGGACAGCTCCTGTGGCTCTGATCCCGAATGGAGTCCGCACTCCTCGGCGACAAAGTCGGACGCCAAGCAAACAGCAGCAGGAGGACCCGCTGCCACTCAAAGGTAATAGTCTGCTTTTGTCGTCGGTCCGGTTTGGAGGGAAATGTATTTTGATGCCTTGTTGTCGGTCGTCCACTTTACAGTGTTATTTCTGCGACTAATTCAGACGCCAAGCAACCAGCTGGTGGACCCATTGCCACTCAAAGGGACCAGTATGGTTTGTCGGTCCGATTTGTATTTTAATCTATCATCTAGTATGGATTTGTATTTTTATCCTTTACGTATTATTGTACTATCTTGAATAAATGAATAATAACTTATTGCGGTATCTTGTTGTTAGTCCACTAGTTTACAGTGTTGGTTATAAAGTTTAAGGAATGGGGACGCTGGTTTATACTTATAAATCATATTAAAAGATGCATTAAAGTAAGCATTTATTCGCATGAATTATTCATAAATTCCTATAAAAAATATAGGGCTTGAATAAATAAGGCAATTGATTTTTTAGAGGAATCAATGAATTTATCAATGAAAAACAGTTGACATGTAAACAAGGCATTGGCAGTTGGTTAGGTATAGCTAAGAGGGTATGAACTACGAGGGTAGGCTGATAAGTAATGCACACATGCTTGTTGAAGACGAAAAAAAACAAATTAGGGGGAAACCAAATTGAAATATACCTTTAAAACCATGTATTTATCTTTCAACATAGTCAACGTTAAGCATTTCATATTTA
Organism: Laodelphax striatellus; assembly: GCA_017141395.1. Lineage (NCBI taxonomy): Eukaryota > Metazoa > Arthropoda > Insecta > Hemiptera > Delphacidae > Laodelphax > Laodelphax striatellus. The sequence goes on along the minus strand of CM029533.1, from coordinate 40,403,979 downwards.
TCCTAATGTTTTAGAAGTTTTTTCATTCCGTCATTTGAAAAATTCTTACGGGTTTTCTCGAACGCAATAGCTGCAATTGTCCAGATAAACGAAATGTAATTTGTAATTGTAAGATATGATTTGACTCGGATAATGTACTACTCTTTTTCTGTTACCACTAGCTGATTGATACTGTTTTATTTTGTAGAATCTATAATTGACTTCATTTGAGTAGTTGTTTTTTAACTCATTTGTTGTAGTTTTTTTTTTGCAAACGACGCCACCAAAGAGTTACCACCAATAAACCCTATTCACAGTGGCATCTCAAAAAATATAAAAACTTATTGGTTTGACTTGAACAATGCACTATATTACTGTTTCCACTGGCTGATTGAAACTGTTTTATTTTGTAGAATTGCCAATTTAATTGACTCAATTGGAGTAGTTGATTATCAACTGTTTAATTAATTTTTTTGGGTAGCAAACAACGACGCCAAAGTGGTGCCACCCACAAACCCTATCCATAGTATCTTGAAAAACTTATTGATTTTTGACTGGAATATTCTGTTACCACTAAATTTTTCACTGCTGATTAAACTGTCTATTTGTGAGAATTGACAAAGAATTGGTCATTGTATTTTTAGATTGAAAGCACATAAAATAAAGATATCCCACCAAGAAATATCTATTATTAACAATTATTTCTTGACTGGAATATTTTGTTACCACTACACGCCAGGTGTATAGAAAAGATGACATTTGGGAGATTCACGTCAGCTGCAGTGAGTCATATTTACATTAGTATTTTTAAAGGTTTAAAACATTCATAAAGGATCCAACTAAGATTTTTTAATTTAGAAAACTAATTATTCTCCAACTGGAATTGATTCTTATACAATTTGTCATAATTTACTTTGTACACTGTTTACCTTTTTTTGATTGATCATATTTAAAACCAATAGATTCTTGCACAAACCTTTTCAATTGTGCATATTTGTTTCTATTGACAATCATATATGTGGTTTTATTTGTTGATATTCTGCATCATATGGAAGTTTCCATGAGAATTGAGTGGATCAAGCTAGATACAGCTTTGCATATGTGTAATTCAATCAGAAATACAGGATATATTATTTTATTTTATTTTTATTTGTGCTTTTATATTTTATTTGAACATGTGTTATTATATTATTGCAAGATGTATGTATTTTATTTCTGATGAATAAATCATTATTTCATTACTAGGACCCACCTCTTTTATTCTATACACCTCGCTTATATATCACTATATTCTGTTACCACTGGCTGATTGAACCTGTTCTATTTTGTAGAATCCACAATTTAATTGACTTTCTTTGAGTAGTAGTTGATGAATAATTGATTTGTTTATTTATTTGTTGTAGCAAACGCCGCCGGCAAAGTGGTGCCGGCAAGCCGTACCAGCGTCCGCCGCCCGAGGAGAAGCGTCAACGCAAAAAGGAGCAGAACAAGAACGCGGCCACACGCTACCGGCTCAAGAAGAAGGCCGAAATCGAGGAGATCCTCGGCGAGGAGCGCGGTCTCATCGACAGAAACCAGCAGCTGAAGACCGACGTCGGCGAATTGCAGCGCGAAATCAAGTACCTGAAGTCGTTGATGCGCGAAATGCTGCGTCGTAAGAAGGTTATCAAGTAGGCGTTGCAAGTTGAGCTAAATATCCACCTGGAGATAGCAGTAGCACAGGCTCTTGAATGAATGGTGCGGTTTCAAAAGAATTGGTGCGATTTTCTGACAAACATTTGACGCGGATCAGTTCATGATTCCTGTCAAATCCGGGTTATCATAAAAGAATGGTGCGGTTTCAAAAGAATTGGTGCGATTTTCTGACAAACATTTGACGCGGATCAGTTCATGATTCCTGTCTAATTTAGGTTGTTTGGCTTGAACGCTGGTTTCTGTAAAAATTCAATCTTCGCACCATTCTTTTGTGATAGTACAGTATTTATTACAGTGTGGCAGTAGCTAGGGCTGCTATAGAAGACCAGTGTTCCAATTTATTCCGTTGACATTAAGATGAGGATGAAATACAGTATTAGCCAAAATAAACAGTACTGAAATTGAATCTAATTATTACCATTTCAGTACTGTTTATTTTGGCTAATACTGTATGTATTTCTAGAACAGTATGCGGTACCAAAAAAATTAGGTTGGCAATAGGATGAGAATTTAAATTTTTTTCAAGAGCAGGATGCTATTAAAAAAATATTAGGCGGAACCCAGCTTGTTTAATCAGTGGTGTCTCCAGTTAGATATTTAGCTCAATGGTATAGGTGGGTGCCTTGAAGGGGGGGGGGAGAGTGTGATGTGCTAGGAGGTTATCAAGTAGGAGTGGTACTTAAGTAGGTGGGTGTCTTAGAATGGTATCAATTAGGCCTTGTGTAGTACTTAAGTGGGAGAGTGTACCTTGAAGGTTTAGTATGCTAGAAGGTTATTATTTAGGCTTTGGGTGGTACTTAGATGGGAGGGTGTACCTTGAAAGTTTGGTATGCTTGGATGTTGCCAAATAGACTTTGAATAGTAGGTTTATTAAGGGGAGGAGAAAGGTTGTAGAATCATTCCCTACGTACACACTTAGTCGATTTTTGTGCTTAAGCATAAGAAACATGCTGTGCAGCACACAAAATCAATTAAGTTTGGACATAGGGATTGAGATGTAATGTCCTAAGCAGCATATTATGCTCTTAGTGTTGGCAAAAAAAAATTCTAATGCAGTTATTGTTGTGGGCCAGCGGTTTTAACTTAATTTCCTGCTAAGGAAAGCGTTTACGCACCACATCTGAAGTAGGAAGGCTTTGTTCCAGAATGTGAATTCTCTGTCTGGTGGTACAATCCACTTGAGAAATTTAGTTTTTCAAACTAATGCTAGGCTATAGTTTATCTAATCAATGTTTTCTTGTATTGATGAAGGCCTATTGTGTTTCATTTCATAGGCTGACTACTGTTTTATGAAAAAGGACACGAATTTGAATATTATTGAACCAGTTGGAAAATTGACGTTCATTTAATGTAACACTGACTTTTCCATTTTTGGAAATTATTAAATTTTCAAATTACAGTATATTTTTATAAAAATTGAAATTGAGGATTATGAATCTATTTTATCTTAGATATTATGTAGTTGTATCTTAGGTAACTTACTTCTGCGCTGGTTAGTAATGTTGTTATACATGGGCACTCACCTCAAGTTCTCCTTCAAGGCTCCCTTAGATCACCACTCTGAAAATTGTAACATTATTCTGCACTGGTTGAGAACAAAATAATCTGTTGAGCTGTAGTTGTTGGCAATTATTGAAAAATTTGTTTCAAATTTGGTAAAAAAAAATTGTTTCATCCCTAAAAAAATGTTCTCGCTGATCTCTTTTTCTCTATATTTATGTGCTATAGAACACTTTGATCTGCACTTTAATAATTTTTGGTAGAAAACATCTTGTTATTATAATATTTGATGAAAATGTGCTGTAAAATAATGATAATTTGTCGAATTTAGTCGCCAGTTGTTCACATTGTTTGTGTGTTCGGTTAGATTTAAATGTGCACTGTATTTAATGTATCACTGAAGAGAAGTTTCACAAAGAAAATTGCTGTTGTCGCCATTTGGAATTGCTGCCAGAAATTTCAACAAAAAATGTGCAAAATTTTAAAAATTGTTGATTCTGTTGACTGATAACTGTTGATGGTCTCTTGTGGTGATGACGTGTAGAAACGCTGATTTTACAAGAAACTTTCAGGGGTTACCAGTTGCAGAACTAACTAATAGTTTTATTGATATTAGATAATATGGCCTGTTCCCCTTCTTTGTAGTACTTTGTATAATTAATTGTATTTGTTATTAATATTGGTGGGGTTTATTTGTGTGATCGTGTGCGCAGGATTAAAATAATAATTCTCTTTTGGGAAAATGTTTCTATTCTGTTATGCGGTCAATTTTTTTCTGATTCTTGACAAAATTTATGTTTTAGATAAGAAAGTTGTATGGTTTTATGTAATAATGTTAGTTAAGGCAGGTATCTGCCGCGTAATGTGTACAAGATAATTTGTAATTTGCCAGTTTCATTGAGCTGTCTTATTCATTTTGACTCTTGTGTGAGAAGATTTCAAATAAATGTCGGGCAGACCAGACTTGTTTTGTTTTCAATTACCTGTTACCTCTGATTCTTAGATAATGCATTTTGAACATCCAGAACAAATACGTTTCATAGCTAATAAAATAAGTAACTTTAGAACGGAGGCGACAATCCAGTTGCATATTCTTGTTCCTCTCTTCATGGACTATCATCCACCAGATTATGAGCGATTTTTTACTTATCCCATAAAAACGCACGATGAGGATTTTCAAAAAATCCTCATACTTTGTCATATTCAATAGCCCTTGGATAAGAAGAATAAGAATATGAATTCAAGTTTTTGAAACCGCTTCAATTTCAGTTTCGCTTTGATTTGGGACATATGAGCAATTAAAGATTGCATTCTGCACCTCTAGATCAAGCATTTTTCATTGCTACTTGAAATTTGATTATCTCCTGAACGGGGGCGAATTTCGAGAATCTAATTGCATATTCTTGTTCCTCTCTTCAAGGACTATCATCCACCCGAGTTTGAGCGATTTTCATTTTTTTCACCAAAATGAAGCATGATGTATACATCATGGTTTTTAGAGAAATTTTTCTAAAAATAGAAATCACCCAAATATTGCAATCTTATATTACTTGAAGCGAGGAACACGAATATGTGCTCAGATTTTGAAAATTCGCTTCCATTCAGGAGATATGAGCAATTAAAGATTGCATTCTGCACCTCTAGATCAAGCATTTTTCATTGCTACTTGAAATTTGATTATCTCCTGAACGGGGGCGAATTTCGAGAATCTAATTGCATATTCTTGTTCCTCTCTTCAAGGACTATCATCCACCCGAGTTTGAGCGATTTTCATTTTTTCATAAATGAAGCATGATGTATACATCATGGTTTTTAGAGAAATTTTTCAAAAATAGATATTGTTAAAATTTGCAATCTTATAGTACTTGAAGCGAGAAACACGAATATGTGCTCAGATTTTGAAAATTCGCTTCCATTCAGGAGATATGAGCAATTAAAGATTGCATTCTGCACCTCTAGATCAAGCATTTTTCATTGCTACTTGAAATTTGATTATCTCCTGAACGGGGGCGAATTTCGAGAATCTAATTGCATATTCTTGTTCCTCTTTTCAAGGACTATCATCCACCCGAGTTTGAGCGATTTTCATTTTTTTCACCAAAATGAAGCATGATGTATACATCATGGTTTTTAGAGAAATTTTTCAAAAAATAGAAATTGTTAAAAATTTGCAATCTTATAGTACTTGAAGCGAGAAACACTAATATGTGCTCAGATTTAGAAAATTCGCTTCCATTCAGGAGATATGAGCAATTAAAGATTGCATTCTGCACCTCTAGATCAAGCATTTTTCATTGCTACTTGAAATTTGATCATCTCCTGAACGGGGGCGAATTTCGAGAATCTAATTGCATATTCTTGTTCCTCTCTTCAAGGACTATCATCCACCCGAGTTTGAGCGATTTTTATTTTTCCACCAGAATGAAGCATGATGTATACATCATGGTTTTTAGAGAAATTTTTCAAAAAATAGAAATTGTTGAAAATTTGCAATATTATAGTACTTGAAGCGAGAAACACGAATATGTGCTCAGATTTTGAAAATTCGCTCCCATTCAGGAGATATGAGCACTTGAAGATTGCATTCTGCAACTCTCGATCAAGCATTTTCATTGCTACTTGAAATTTGATTATCTCCTGAACGGGGCGAATTTCGAGAATCTAATTGCATATTCTTGTTCCTCTCTTCAAGGACTATCATCCACCCGAGTTTGAGCGATTTTCATTTTTTCACCAAAATGAAGCATGATGTATACATCATGGTTTTAGAGAAATTTTCAAAAATAGAAATTGTTGAAAATTTGCAATCTTATAGTACTTGAAGCGAGAAACACGAATATGTGCTCAGATTTTGAAAATTCGCTTCCATTCAGGAGATACGAGCAATTAAAGATTGCACTGTGCACCTCTAGATCAAGCATTTTTCATTGCTACTTGAAATTTGATTATCTCCTGAACGGGGCGAATTTCGAGAATCTAATTGCATATTCTTGTTCCTCTCTTCAAGGACTATCATCCACCTGAGTTTGAGCGATTTTCATTTTTCACCAAAATGAAGCATGATGTATACATCATGGTTTTAGAGAAATTTTTCAAAAAATAGAAATTGTTGAAAATTTGCAATCTTATAGTACTTGAAGCGAGAAACACGAATATGTGCTCAGATTTTGAAAATTCGCTTCCATTCAGGAGATATGAGCAATTAAAGATTGCATTCTGCACCTCTAGATCAAGCATTTTCATTGCTACTTGAAATTTGATTATCTCCTGAACGGGGGCGAATTTCGAGAATCTAATTGCATATTCTTGTTCCTCTCTTCAAGGACTATCATCCACCCGAGTTTGAGCGATTTTCATTTTTTTCACCAAAATGAAGCATGATGTATACACAATGGTTTTGAGGTACATTTTTCTAAAAATAGAAATTGTTGAAAATTTGCAATCTTATAGTACTTGAAGCGAGAAACACGAATATGTGCTCAGATTTTGAAAATTCGCTTCCATTCAGGAGATATGAGCAATTAAAGATTGCATTCTGCACCTCTAGATCAAGCATTTTCATTGCTACTTGAAATTTGATTATCTCCTGAACGGGGCGAATTTCGAGAATCTAATTGCATATTCTAGTTACTCTCTTCAAGGACTATCATTCAACCGAGTTTGAGCGATTTTTATTTTTTTCACCAAAATGAAGCATGATGTACATCATGGTTTTTAGAGATATTTTTCAAAAAATAGAAATTGTTTAAAAATTGCAATCTTATAGTACTTGAAGCGAGAAACACGAATATGTGCTCAGATTTTGAAAATTCGCTTCCGTTCAGGAGATATGAGCAATTAAAGATTGCATTCTGCACCTCTAGTTCAAGTTTTATTCATTGCTACTTGAAATTTGATTATCTCCTGAACGGGGGCGAATTTCGAGAATCTAATTGCATATTCTTGTTCCTCTCTTCAAGGACTATCATCCACCCGAGTTTGAGCGATTTTCATTTTTTTCACCAAAATGAAGCATGATGTATACATCATGGTTTTTAGAGAAATTTTTCAAAAAATAGAAATTGTTGAAAATTTGCAATCTTATAGTACTTGAAGCGAGAAACACGAATATGTGCTCAGATTTTGAAAATTCGCTTCCATTCAGGAGATATGAGCAATTAAAGATTGCATTCTGCACCTCTAGATCAAGCATTTTTCATTGCTACTTGAAATTTGATTATCTCCTGAACGGGGGCGAATTTCGAGAATCTAATTGCATATTCTTGTTCCTCTCTTCAAGGACTATCATCCACCCGAGTTTGAGCGATTTTCATTTTTTTCACCAAAATGAAGCATGATGTATACATCATGGTTTTTAGAGAAATTTTTTTAAAAATAGAAATTGTTGAAAATTTGCAATCTTATAGTACTTGAAGCGAGAAACACGAATATGTGCTCAGATTTTGAAAATTCGCTTCCATTCAGGAGATATGAGCAATTAATGATTGCATTCTGCACCTCTAGATCAAGCATTTTTCATTGCTACTTGAAATTTGATTATCTCCTGAACGGGGGCGAATTTCGAGAATCTAATTGCATATTCTTGTTCCTCTCTTCAAGGACTATCATCCACCCGAGTTTGAGCGATTTTCATTTTTTTCACCAAAATGAAGCATGATGTATACATCATGGTTTTTAGAGAAATTTTTCAAAAAATAGAAATTGTTGAAAATTTGCAATCTTATAGTACTTGAAGCGAGAAACACGAATATGTGCTCAGATTTTGAAAATTCGCTTCCATTCAGGAGATATGAGCAATTAAAGATTGCATTCTGCACCTCTAGATCAAGCATTTTTCATTGCTACTTGAAATTTGATTATCTCCTGAACGGGGCAATTTCGAGAATCTAATTGCATATTCTTGTTCCTCTCTTCAAGGACTATCATCCACCCGAGTTTGAGCGATTTTCATTTTCACCAAAATGAAGCATGATGTATACATCATGGTTTTAGAGAAATTTTTCAAAAATAGAAATTGTTAAAATTTGCTATCTTATAGTACTTTAAACGAGAAACAAGAATATGTGCTCAGATTTTGAAAATTCGCTTCCGTTTAGGAGATATAAGCTATTAAAGATTGCATTCTGCACCTCTAGTTCAAGTTTTATACATTGCTACTTGAAATTTGATTATCTCCTGAACGGGGCGAATTTCGAGAATCTAATTGCATATTCTTGTTCCTCTCTTCAAGGACTATCATCCACCTGAGTTTGAGCGATTTTCATTTTTTTCAATTAAATGAAGCATGATGTATACATCATGGTTTTAGAGAAATTTTTCAAAAATAGAAATTGTTAAAATTTGCAATCTTATAGTACTTGAAGCGAGAAACACGAATATGTGCTCAGATTTTGAAAATTCGCTTCCATTCAGGAGATATGAGCAATTAAAGATTGCATTCTGCACCTCTAGATCAAGCATTTTTCATTGCTACTTGAAATTTGATTATCTCCTGAACGGGGGCGAATTTCGAGAATCTAATTGCATATTCTTGTTCCTCTCTTCAAGGACTATCATCCACCCGAGTTTGAGCGATTTTCATTTTTTTCACCAAAATGAAGCATGATGTATACATCATGGTTTTTAGAGAAATTTTTCAAAAAATAGAAATTGTTGAAAATTTGCAATCTTATAGTACTTGAAGCGAGAAACACGAATATGTGCTCAGATTTTGAAAATTCGCTTCCATTCAGGAGATATGAGCAATTAAAGATTGCATTCTGCACCTCTAGATCAAGCATTTTCATTGCTACTTGAAATTTGTTTATCTCCTGAACGGGGGCGAATTTCGAGAATCTAATTGCATATTCTTGTTCCTCTCTTCAAGGACTATCATCCACCCGAGTTTGAGCGATTTTCATTTTTTTCACCAAAATGAAGCATGATGTATACATCATGGTTTTTAGAGAAATTTTTCAAAAAATAGAAATTGTTAAAAATTTGCAATCTTATAGTACTTGAAGCGAGAAACACGAATATGTGCTCAGATTTTGAAAATTCGCTTCCATTCAGGAGATATGAGCAATTAAAGATTGCATTCTGCACCTCTAGATCAAGCATTTTTCATTGCTACTTGAAATTTGATTATCTCCTGAACGGGGGCGAATTTCGAGAATCTAATTGCATATTCTTGTTCCTCTCTTCAAGGACTATCATCCACCCGAGTTTGAGCGATTTTCATTTTTTTCACCAAAATGAAGCATGATGTATACATCATGGTTTTTAGAGAAATTTTTCAAAAAATAGAAATTGTTGAAAATTTGCAATCTTATAGTACTTGAAGCGAGAAACACGAATATGTGCTCAGATTTTGAAAATTCGCTTCCATTCAGGAGATATGAGCAATTAATGATTGCATTCTGCACCTCTAGATCAAGCATTTTTCATTGCTACTTGAAATTTGATTATCTCCTGAACGGGGCGAATTTCGAGAATCTAATTGCATATTCTTGTTCCTCTCTTCAAGGACTATCATCCACCCGAGTTTGAGCGATTTTCATTTTTTCAAAAATGAAGCATGATGTATACATCATGGTTTTTAGAGAAATTTTTCAAAAATAGAAATTGTTGAAAATTTGCAATCTTATAGTACTTGACGAGAAACACGAATATGTGCTCAGATTTTGAAAATTCGCATCCATTCAAGAGATATGAGCAATTAAAGATTGCATTCTGCACCTCTATAACAAGCATTACTCATTGCGACTAGATATTTGATGATATCCTGAACGGGGAAGAATTTCGTGAAACTAATTGCATATTCTTGTTCCTCTCTTCAAGGACTATCATCCACCCGAGTTTGAGCGATTTTCATTTTTTCACCAAATGAAGCATGATGTATACATCATGGTTTTAGAGAAATTTTCAAAAATAGAAATTGTTGAAAATTTGCAATCTTATAGTACTTGAAGCGAGAAACACGAATATGTGCTCAGATTTTGAAAATTCGCTTCCATTCAGGAGATATGAGCATTTAAAGATTGCATTCTGTACCTCTAGATCAAGCATTTTTCATTGCTACTTGAAATTTGATTATCTCCTGAACGGGGCGAATTTCGAGAATCTAATTGCATATTCTTGTTCCTCTCTTCAAGGACTATCATCCACCCGAGTTTGAGCGATTTTCATTTTTCAATTAAAATGAAGCATGATGTATACATCATGGTTTTTAGAGAAATTTTTCAAAAATAGAAATTGTTAAAATTTGCAATCTTATAGTACTTGAAGCGAGAAACACGAATATGTGCTCAGATTTTGAAAATTCGCTTCCATTCAGGAGATATGAGCAATTAAAGATTGCATTCTGCACCTCTAGATCAAGCATTTTTCATTGCTACTTGAAATTTGATTATCTCCTGAACGGGGGCGAATTTCGAGAATCTAATTGCATATTCTTGTTCCTCTCTTCAAGGACTATCATCCACCCGAGTTTGAGCGATTTTCATTTTTTTCACCAAAATGAAGCATGATGTATACATCATGGTTTTTAGAGAAATTTTTCAAAAAATAGAAATTGTTAAAAATTTGCAATCTTATAGTACTTGAAGCGAGAAACACGAATATGTGCTCAGATTTTGAAAATTCGCTTCCATTCAGGAGATATGAGCAATTAAAGATTGCATTCTGCACCTCTAGATCAAGCATTTTTCATTGCTACTTGAAATTTGATTATCTCCTGAACGGGGGCGAATTTCGAGAATCTAATTGCATATTCTTGTTCCTCTCTTCAAGGACTATCATCCACCCGAGTTTGAGCGATTTTTTTATTTTTCACCAAAATGAAGCATGATGTATACATCATGGTTTTTAGAGAAATTTTTCAAAAAATAGAAATTGTTAAAATTTGCAATCTTATAGTACTTGAAGCGAGAAACACGAATATGTGCTCAGATTTTGAAAATTCCCATTCAGGAGATATGAGCAATTAAAGATTGCATTCTGCACCTCTAGATCAAGCACTTTTCATTGCTACTTGAAATTTGATTATCTCCTGAACGGGGCGAATTTCGAGAATCTAATTGCATATTCTTGTTCCTCTCTTCAAGGACTATCATCCACCGAGTTTGAGCGATTTATTTTTTTCAATTAAAATGAAGCATGATGTATACATCATGGTTTTAGAGAAATTTTTCAAAAATAGAAATTGTTAAGAATTTGGAAGCTGGTAGTACTTGGAGCGAGAAACACGAATATATGGTCAGATTTTGAGAATTCGCTTCCATTCAGGAGATATGAGCAATTAAAGATTGCATTCTGCACCTCTAGATCAAGCATTTTTCATTGCTACTTGAAATTTGATTATCTCCTGAACGGGGCGAATTTCGAGAATCTAATTGCATATTCTTGTTCCTCTCTTCAAGGACTATCATCCACCTGAGTTTGAGCGATTTTCATTTTTTTCACCAAAATGAAGCATGATGTATACATCATGGTTTTTAGAGAAATTTTTCAAAAAATAGAAATTGTTAAAAATTTGCAATCTTATAGTACTTGAAGCGAGAAACACGAATATGTGCTCAGATTTTGAAAATTCGCCCCATTCAGGAGATATGAGCAATTAAAGATTGCATTCTGCACCTCTAGATCAAGCATTTTTCATTGCTACTTGAAATTTGATTATCTCCTGAACGGGGGCGAATTTCGAGAATCTAATTGCATATTCTTGTTCCTCTCTTCAAGGACTATCATCCACCCGAGTTTGAGCGATTTTCATTATTTCAATAAATGAAGCATGATGTATACATCATGGTTTTTAGAGAAATTTTTCAAAAAATAGAAATTGTTAAAAATTTGCAATCTTATAGTACTTGAAGCGAGAAACACGAATATGTGCTCAGATTTTGAAAATTCGCTTCCATTCAGGAGATATGAGCAATTAAAGATTGCATTCTGCACCTCTAGATCAAGCATTTTTCATTGCTACTTGAAATTTGATTATCTCCTGAACGGGGGCGAATTTCGAGAATCTAATTGCATATTCTTGTTCCTCTCTTCAAGGACTATCATCCACCCGAGTTTGAGCGATTTTCATTTTTTTCACCAAAATGAAGCATGATGTATACATCATGGTTTTTAGAGAAATTTTTCAAAAAATAGAAATTGTTAAAAATTTGCAATCTTATAGTACTTGAAGCGAGTAACAAGAATATGTGCTCGGATTTTGAAAATTCGCTTCCATTCAGGAGATATGAGCAATTAAAGATTGCATTCTGCACCTCTAAATCAAGCATTTTCATTGCTACTTGAAATTTGATTATCTCCTGAACGGGGCGAATTTCGAGAATCTAATTGCATATTCTTGTTCCTCTTCAAGGACTATCATCCACCCGATTTTGAGCGATTTTTTTTTACCAGAATGAAGCATGATGTATACATCATGGTTTTTAGAGAAAGTTATCAAAAAATAGAAATTGGTAAAAATTTACAATCTTATAGTACTTGAAGCGAGAAACACGAATATGTGATCAGATTTTGAAAATTCGCTTCCATTCAGGAGATATGAGCAATTAAAGATTGCATTCTGCACCTCTAGATCAAGCATTTTTCATTGCTACTTGAAATTTGATTATCTCCTGAACGGGGGCGAATTTCGAGAATCTAATTGCATATTCTTGTTCCTCTCTTCAAGGACTATCATCCACCCGAGTTTGAGCGATTTTTATTTTTTTCACCAGAATGAAGCATGATGTATACATCATGGTTTTTAGAGAAATTTTTCAAAAATAGAAATTGAAAAATTTGCAATCTTATAGTACTTGGCGAGAAACACGAATATGTGCTCAGATTTTGAAAATTCGCTCCCATTCAGGAGATATGAGCAATTAAAGATTGCATTCTGCACCTCTAGATCAAGCATTTTTCATTGCTACTTGAAATTTGATTATCTCCTGAACGGGGGCGAATTTCGAGAATCTAATTGCATATTCTTGTTCCTCTCTTCAAGGACTATCATCCACCCGAGTTTGAGCGATTTTTATTTTTTTCACCAGAATGAAGCATGATGTATACATAATGGTTTTTAGAGAAATTTTTCAAAAAATAGAAATTGTTAAAAATTTGCAATCTTATAGTACTTGAAGCGAGAAACACGAATATGTGCTCAGATTTTGAAAATTCGCTCCCATTCAGGAGATATGAGCAATCAAAGATTGCATTCTGCACCTCTAGATCAAGCAGTTTTCATTGCTACTTGAAATTTGATTATCTCCTGAACGGGGGCGAATTTCGAGAATCTAATTGCATATTCTTGTTCCTCTCTTCAAGGACTATCATCCACCCGAGTTTGAGCGATTTTTATTTTTTTGAAGCATGATGTATACATCATGGTTTTTAGAGAAATTTTCAAAAATAGAAATTGTTAAAATTTGCAATCTTATAGTACTTGAAGGAGAAACACGAATATGTGCTCAGATTTTGAAAATTCCATTCAGGAGATATGAGCAATTAAAGCTTGCATTCTGCACCTCTAGATCAAGCATTTTTCATTGCTACTTGAAATTTGATTATCTCCTGTACGGGGGCGAATTTCGAGAATCTAATTGCATATTCTTGTTCCTCTCTTCAAGGACTATCATCCACCCGAGTTTGAGCGATTTCTATATTTTCAATTAAATGAAGCATGATGTATACATCATGGTTTTTAGAGAAATTTTTCAAAAATAGAAATTGTTAAAATTTGCAATCTTATAGTACTTGAAGCGAGAAACACGAATATGTGCTCAGATTTTGAAAATTCGCTTCCATTCAGGAGATATGAGCAATTAAAGATTGCATTCTGCACCTCTAGATCAAGCATTTTCATTGCTACTTGAAATTTGATTATCTCCTGAACGGGGCGAATTTCGAGAATCTAATTGCATATTCTTGTTCCTCTCTTCAAGGACTATCATCCACCCGAGTTTGAGCGATTTTCATTTTTTTTTCACAAAATGAAGCATGATGTAAGCATCATGGTTTTTAGAGAAATTTTTCAAAAATAGAAATTGTTAAAATTTGCAATATTATAGTACTTGAAGCGAGAAACACGAATATGTGCTCAGATTTTGAAAATTCGCTTCCATTCAGGAGATATGAGCAATTAAAGATTGCATTCTGCACCTCTAGATCAAGCATTTTTCATTGCTACTTGAAATTTGATTATCTCCTGAACGGGGGCGAATTTCGAGAATCTAATTGCATATTCTTGTTCCTCTCTTCAAGGACTATCATCCACCCGAGTTTGAGCGATTTTTATTTTTTTCACCAGAATGAAGCATGATGTATACATCATGGTTTTTAGAGAAATTTTTCAAAAAATAGAAATTGTTAAAAATTTGCAATCTTATAGTACTTGAAGCGAGAAACACGAATATGTGCTCAGATTTTGAAAATTCGCTCCCATTCAGGAGATATGAGCAATTAAAGATTGCATTCTGCACCTCTAGATCAAGCATTTTTCATTGCTACTTGAAATTTGATTATCTCCTGAACGGGGGCGAATTTCGAGAATCTAATTGCATATTCTTGTTCCTCTCTTCAAGGACTATCATCCACCCGAATTTGAGCGATTTTTTTTTTCACCAGAATGAAGCATGATGTATAGCCTACATCATGGTTTTTAGAGAAATTTTTCAAATAATAGAAATTGTTAAAAATTTGCAATCTTATAGTACTTGTAGCGAGAAACACGAATATGTGCTCAGATTTTAAAAATTCGCTCCCATTCAGGAGATATGAGCAATTAAAGATTGCATTCTGCACCTCTAGATCAAGCATTTTTCATTGCTACTTGAAATTTGATTATCTCCTGAACGGGGGCGAATTTCGAGAATCTAATTGCATATTCTTGTTCCTCTCTTCAAGGACTATCATCCACCCGAGTTTGAGCTGATTTTATTTTTTTCACTAAAATGAAGCATGATGTATACATCATGGTTTTTAGAGAAATTTTTCAAAAATAGAAATTGTTAAAAATTTGCAATCTTATAGTACTTGAAGCGAGAAACACGAATATGTGCTCAGATTTTGAAAATTCGCTCCCATTCAGGAGATATGAGCAATTAAAGATTGCATTCTGCACCTCTAGATCAAGCATTTTTCATTGCTACTTGAAATTTGATTATCTCCTGAACGGGGGCGAATTTCGAGAATCTAATTGCATATTCTTGTTCCTCTCTTCAAGGACTATCATCCACCCGAGTTTGAGCGATTTTTATTTTTTTCACCAGAATGAAGCATGATGTATACATCATGGTTTTTAGAGAAATTTTTCAAAAAATAGAAATTGTTAAAAATTTGCAATCTTATAGTACTTGAAGCGAGAAACACGAATATGTGCTCAGATTTTGAAAATTCGCTCCCATTCAGGAGATATGAGCAATTAAAGATTGCATTCTGCACCTCTAGATCAAGCATTTTTCATTGCTACTTGAAATTTGATTATCTCCTGAACGGGGGCGAATTTCGAGAATCTAATTGCATATTCTTGTTCCTCTTCAAGGATCATCCACCCGAGTTTGAGCTGATTTTATTTTTCCCCTAAATGAAGCATGATGTATACATCATCTACATCATGGTTTTAGAGAAATTTTTCAAAATAGAAATTGTTAAAATTTGCAATCTTATAGTTTTTGAAGCGAGAAACACGAATATGTGCTCAGATTTTGAAAATTCGCCCATTCAGGAGATATGAGTAATTAAAGATTGCATTCTGCACCTCTAGATCAAGCATTTTCATTGCTACTTGAAATTTGATTATCTCCTGAACGGGGCGAATTTCGAGAATCTAATTGCATATTCTTGTTCCTCTCTTCAAGGACTATCATCCACCCGAGTTTGATGATTTTATTTTTTCACCAAATGAAGCATGATGTATTCATGGTTTTTAGAGAAATTTTTCAAAAAATAGAAATTGTTAAAATTTGCAATCTTATAGTACTTGGAAGCGAGAAACACGAATATGTGCTCAGATTTTGAAAATTCGCTTCCATTCAGGAGATATGAGCAATTAAAGATTGCATTCTGCACCTCTAGATCAAGCATTTTCATTGCTACTTGAAATTTGATTATCTCCTGAACGGGGCGAATTTCGAGAATCTAATTGCATATTCTTGTTCCTCTCTTCAAGGACTATCATCCACCCGAGTTTGAGCGATTTTTATTTTTCAATTAAATGAAGCATGATGTATACATCATGGTTTTTAGAGAAATTTTTCAAAATAGAAATTGTTAAAAATTTGCAATCTTATAGTACTTGAAGGAGAAACACGAATATGTGCTCAGATTTTGAAAATTCGCTCCCATTCAGGAGATATGAGCAATTAAAGATTGCATTCTGCACCTCTAGATCAAGCATTTTCATTGCTACTTGAAATTTGATTATCTCCTGAACGGGGCGAATTTCGAGAATCTAATTGCATATTCTTGTTCCTCTTCAAGGACTATCATCCACCCGAGTTTGAGCGATTTTATTTTTTTTCAATTAAATGAAGCATGATGTATACATCATGGTTTTTAGAGAAATTTTTCAAAAATAGAAATTGAAAAATTTGTAATCTTATAGTATTTGAAGCGAGAAACACGAATATGTGCTCAGATTTTGAAAATTGCTCCCATTCAGGAGATATGAGCAATTAAAGATTGCATTCTGCACCTCTAGATCAAGCATTTTTAATGGCTACTTGAAATTTGATTATCTCCTGAACGGGATGCGAATTTCGAGAATCTAATTGCATATTCTTGTTCCTCTCTTCAAGGACTATCATCCACCCGAGTTTGAGCGATTTTATTTTTTTCAATTAAATGAAGCATGATGTATACATCATGGTTTTTAGAGAAATTTTTCAAATAATAGAAATTGTTAAAAATTTGCAATCTTATAGTACTTGAAGCGAGAAACACGAATATGTGCTCAGATTTAGAAAATTCGCTTCCATTCAGGAGATATGAGCAATTAAAGATTGCATTCTGCAACTCTCGATCAAGCATGTTTCATTGCTACTTGAAATTTGATTATCTCCTTAACGCGACCGCATTTCGAGAATCTAAGTGCCTATTCTTTTTCCTCTCTTCAAGGACTACCATCCACCCGAGTTTGAGCGATTTTATTTTTTCACCAAATGAAGCATGATGTATACATCATGGTTTTTAGAGAAATTTTTCAAAAATAGAAATTGTTAAAATTTGCAATCTTATAGTACTTGAAGCGAGAAACACGAATATGTGCTCAGATTTTGAAAATTCGCTTCCCATTCAGGAGATATGAGCAATTAAAGATTGCATTCTGCACCTCTAGATCAAGCATTTTCATTGCTACTTGAAATTTGATTATCTCCTGAACGGGGCGAATTTCGAGAATCTAATTGCATATTCTTGTTCCTCTCTTCAAGGACTATCATCCACCTGAGTTTGAGCGATTTTATTTTTTCAATTAAATGAAGCATGATGTATACATCATGGTTTTTAGAGAAATTTTTCAAAAATAGAAATTGTTAAAATTTGCAATCTTATAGTACTTGAAGCGAGAAACACGAATATATGCTCAGATTTTGAAAATTCGCTTCCATTCAGGAGATATGAGCAATTAAAGATTGCATTCTGCACCTCTAGATCAAGCATTTTCATTGCTACTTGAAATTTGATTATCTCCTGAACGGGGCGAATTTCGAGAATCTAATTGCATATTCTTGTTCCTCTCTTCAAGGACTATCATCCACTTGAGTTTGAGCGATTTTTATTTTTTCAAAATGAAGCATGATGTATACATCATGGTTTTTAGAGAAATTTTTCAAAAATAGAAATTGTTAAAATTTGCAATCTTATAGTACTTGAAGGAGAAACACGAATATGTGCTCAGATTTTGAAAATTCGCCCATTCAGGAGATATGAGCAATTAAAGATTGCATTCTGCACCTCTAGATCAAGCATTTTTCATTGCTACTTGAAATTTGATTATCTCCTGAACGGGGGCGAATTTCGAGAATCTAATTGCATATTCTTGTTCCTCTCTTCAAGGACTATCATCCACCCGAGTTTGAGCGATTTTTATTTTTCCACCAGAATGAAGCATGATGTATACATCATGGTTTTTAGAGGAATTTTTCAAAAAATAGAAATTGTTGAAAATTTGCAATCTTATAGTACTTGAAGCGAGAAACACGAATATGTGCTCAGATTTTGAAAATTCGCTCCCATTCAGGAGATATGAGCAATTAAAGATTGCATTCTGCACCTCTAGATCAAGCATTTTTCATTGCTACTTGAAATTTGATTATCTCCTGAACGGGGGCGAATTTCGAGAATCTAATTGCATATTCTTGTTCCTCTCTTCAAGGACTATCATCCACCCGAGTTTGAGCGATTTTATTTTTTCACCAAATGAAGCATGATGTATACATCATGGTTTTAGAGAAATTTTTCAAAAAATAGAAATTGTTAAAAATTTGCAATCTTATAGTACTTGAAGCGAGAAACACGAATATGTGCTCAGATTTTGAAAATTCGCTTCCATTCAGGAGATATGAGCAATTAAAGATTGCATTCTGCACCTCTAGATCAAGCATTTTTCATTGCTACTTGAAATTTGATTATCTCCTGAACGGGGGCGAATTTCGAGAATCTAATTGCATATTCTTGTTCCTCTCTTCAAGGACTATCATCCACCCGAGTTTGAGCGATTTTTTTATTTTTCACCAAAATGAAGCATGATGTATACATCATGGTTTTTAGAGAAATTTTTCAAAAAATAGAAATTGCTCAAAATTTGCAATCTTATAGTACTTGAAGCGAGGAACACGAATATGTGCTCAGATTTTTAAAATTCGCTTCCATTCAGGAGATATGAGCAATTAAAGATTGCATTCTACACCTCTAGATCAAGCATTTTTCATTGCTACTTGAAATTTGATTATCTCCTGAACGGGGGCGAATTTCGAGAATCTAATTGCATATTCTTGTTCCTCTTCAAGGACTATCATCCACCCGAGTTTGAGCGATTTTTATTTTTTTCACCAGAATGAAGCATGATGTATACATAATGGTTTTTAGAGAAATTTATCAAAAAATAGAAATTGTTAAAAATTTGCAATCTTGTAGTACTTGAAGCGAGAAACACGAATATGTGCTCAGATTTTGAAAATTCGCTCCCGTTCAGGAGATATGAGCAATTAAAGATTGCATTCTGCACCTCTAGATCAAGCATTTTCATTGCTACTTGAAATTTGATTATCTCCTGAACGGGGCGAATTTCGAGAATCTAATTGCATATTCTTGTTCCTCTCTTCAAGGACTATCATCCACCTGAGTTTGAGCGATTTTTATTTTTCAATTAAAATGAAGCATGATGTATACATCATGGTTTTTAGAGAAATTTTTCAAAAATAGAAATTGTTAAAATTTGCAATCTTATAGTACTTGAAGCGAGAAACACGAATATGTGCTCAGATTTTGAAAATTGCTCCCATTCAGGAGATATGAGCAATTAAAGATTGCATTCTGCACCTCTAGATCAAGCATTTTCATTGCTACTTGAAATTTGATTATCTCCTGAACGGGGGCGAATTTCGAGAATCTAATTGCATATTCTTGTTCCTCTCTTCAAGGACTATCATCCACCCGAGTTTGAGCGATTTCTATTTTTTTCACCAAAATGAAGCATGATGTATACATCATGGTTTTTAGAGAAATTTTTCAAAAAATAGAATTGGTTAAAAATTTGCAATCTTATAGTACTTGAAGCGAGAAACACGAATATGTGCTCAGATTTTGAAAATTCGCTCCCGTTCAGGAGATATGAGCAATTAAAGATTGCATTCTGCACCTCTAGATCAAGCATTTTTCATTGCTACTTGAAATTTGATTATCTCCTGAACGGGGCGAATTTCGAGAATCTAATTGCATATTCTTGTTCCTCTCTTCAAGGACTATCATCCACCCGAGTTTGAGCGATTTTCATTTTTTCAATTAAATGAAGCATGATGTATACATCATGGTTTTTAGAGAAATTTTTCAAAAATAGAAATTGTTAAAAATTTGCAATCTTATAGTACTTGAAGCGAGAAACACGAATATGTGCTCAGATTTTGAAAATTCGCCCGTTCAGGAGATATGAGCAATTAAAGATTGCATTCTGCACCTCTAGATCAAGCATTTTCATTGCTACTTGAAATTTGATTATCTCCTGAACGGGGCGAATTTCGAGAATCTAATTGCATATTCTTGTTCCTCTCTTCAAGGACTATCATCCACCTGAGTTTGAGCGATTTTATTTTTCACCAAAATGAAGCATGATGTATACATCATGGTTTTTAGAGAAATTTTTCAAAAAATAGAAATCGCTCAAAATTTGCAATCTTATAGTACTTGAAGCGAGAAACACGAATATGTGCTCAGATTTTGAAAATTCGCTCCCGTTCAGGAGATATGAGCAATTAAAGATTGCATTCTGCACCTCTAGATCAAGCATTTTTCATTGCTACTTGAAATTTGATTATCTCCTGAACGGGGGCGAATTTCGAGAATCTAATTGCATATTCTTGTTCCTCTCTTCAAGGACTATCATCCACCCGAGTTTGAGCGATTTCTATTTTTTTCACCAAAATGAAGCATGATGTATACATCATGGTTTTTAGAGAAATTTATCAAAAAATAGAAATTGTTAAAAATTTTCAATCTTGTAGTACTTGAAGCGAGAAACACGAATATGTGCTCAGATTTTGAAAATTCGCTCCCATTCAGGAGATATGAGCAATTAAAGATTGCATTCTGCACCTCTAGATCAAGCATTTTTCATTGCTACTTGAAATTTGATTATCTCCTGAACGGGGGCGAATTTCGAGAATCTAATTGCATATTCTTGTTCCTCTCTTCAAGGACTATCATCCACCCGAGTTTGAGCGATTTTTATTTTTTTTCACCAGAATGAAGCATGATGTATACATCATGGTTTTTAGAGAAATTTTTCAAAAAATAGAAATTGTTAAAAATTTGCAATCTTATAGTACTTGAAGCGAGAAACACGAATATGTGCTCAGATTTTGAAAATTCGCTCCCATTCAGGAGATATGAGCAATTAAAGATTGCATTCTGCACCTCTAGATCAAGCATTTTTCATTGCTACTTGAAATTTGATTATCTCCTGAACGGGGGCGAATTTCGAGAATCTAATTGCATATTCTTGTTCCTCTCTTCAAGGACTATCATCCACCCGAGTTTGAGCGATTTTTATTTTTCAATTAAAATGAAGCATGATGTATACCTCATAGTTTTTAGAGAAACATTTCAAAAAATAGAAATCGTTAAAAATATGCAATCTCATAGTCCTTGAAGCGAGGAACACGCATATGTGCTCAGATTTTGAAAATTCGCTTCCGTTCAGGAGCTATGAGCAATTAAAGATTGCATTCTGCACCTCTAGATCAAGCAATTTTCATTGCTACTTGAAATTTGATTATCTCCTGAACGGGGGCGAATTTCGAGAATCTAATTGCATATTCTTGTTCCTCTCTTCAAGGACTATCATCCACCCGAGTTTGAGCGATTTTTATTTTTTCAATTAAATGAAGCATGATGTATACATCATGGTTTTTAGAGAAATTTTTCAAAAATAGAAATTGTTAAAATTTGCAATCTTATAGTACTTGAAGGAGAAACACGAATATGTGCTCAGATTTTGAAAATTCGCTCCATTCAGGAGATATGAGCAATTAAAGATTGCATTCTGCACGTCTAGATAAAGCATTTTTCATTGCTACTTGAAATTTGATTATCTCCTGAACGGGGCGAATTTCGAGAATCTAATTGCATATTCTTGTTCCTCTTCAAGGACTATCATCCACCCGAGTTTGAGCGATTTTTATTTTTCAATTAAATGAAGCATGATGTATACATCATGGTTTTTAGAGAAATTTTTCAAAAATAGAAATTGTTAAAAATTTGCAATCTTATAGTACTTGAAGCGAGAAACACGAATATGTGCTCAGATTTTGAAAATTCGCCCATTCAGGAGATATGAGCAATTAAAGATTGCATTCTGCACCTCTAGATCAAGCATGTTTCATTGCTACTTAAAATAAGATTATGTCCTGACCGGGTGGGAATTTCGAGAATCTAAGTGAATATTCTTGTTCCTCTCTTCAAGGACTATCATCCACCCGAGTTTGAGCGATATTTATTTTTTCAATTAAAATGAAGCATGATGTATACATCATGGTTTTAGAGAAATTTTTCAAAAAATAGAAATCGCTCAAAATTTGCAATCTTATAGTACTTGAAGCGAGAAACACGAATATGTGCTCAGATTTTGAAAATTCGCTCCCGTTCAGGAGATATGAGCAATTAAAGATTGCATTCTGCACCTCTAGATCAAGCATTTTTCATTGCTACTTGAAATTTGATTATCTCCTGAACGGGGGGCGAATTTCGAGAATCTAATTGCATATTCTTGTTCCTCTTCAAGGACTATCATCCACCTGAGTTTGAGCGATTTTATTTTTTTCAATTAAATGAAGCATGATGTATACATCATGGTTTTAGAGAAATTTTTCAAAAAATAGAAATTGTTAAAAATTTGCAATCTTATAGTACTTTGAAGCGAGAAACACGAATATGTGCTCAGATTTTGAAAATTCGCTCCATTCAGGAGATATGAGCAATTAAAGATTGCATTCTGCACCTCTAGATCAAGCATTTTTCATGGCTACTTGAAATTTGATTATCTCCTGAACGGGGGCGAATTTCGAGAATCTAATTGCATATTCTTGTTCCTCTTCAAGGACTATCATCCACCCGAGTTTGAGCGATTTATTTTTTTTCAATTAAATGAAGCATGATGTATACATCATGGTTTTTAGAGAAATTTTCAAAAATAGAAATTGTTAAAATTTGCAATCTTATAGTACTTGAAGCGAGAAACACGAATATGTGCTCAGATTTTGAAAATTCGCTCCGTTCAGGAGATATGAGCAATTAAAGATTGCATTCTGCACCTCTAGATCAAGCATTTTTCATTGCTACTTGAAATTTGATTATCTCCTGAACGGGGCGAATTCCGAGAATCTAATTGCATATTCTTGTTCCTCTCTTCAAGGACTATCATCCACCCGAGTTTGAGCGATTATTTTATTTTGCACCAAAATGAAGCATGATGTATACAACATGGTTTTTAGAGAAGTTTTACAATAAATAGAAATTGTTAAAAATTTGCAATCTTATAGTACTTGAAGCGAGAAACACGAATATGTGCTCAGATTTTGAAAATTCGCTCCATTCAGGAGATATGAGCAATTAAAGATTGCATTCTGACCTCTAGATCAAGCATTTTTCATTGCTACTTGAAATTTGATTATCTCCTGAACAGGGGCGAATTTCGAGAATCTAATTGCATATTCTTGTTCCTCTCTTCAAGGACTATCATCCACCCGAGTTTGAGCGATTTCTATTTTTTTCACCAAAATGAAGCATGATGTATACATCATGGTTTTTAGAGAAATTTTTCAAAAATAGAAATTGTTAAAATTTGCAATCTTATAGTACTTGAAGCGAGAAACACGAATATGTGCTCAGATTTTGAAAATTCGCTCCATTCAGGAGATATGAGCAATTAAAGATTGCATTCTGCACCTCTAGATCAAGCATTTTCATTGCTACTTGAAATTTGATTATCTCCTGAACGGGGCGAATTTCGAGAATCTAATTGCATATTCTTGTTCCTCTTTCAAGGACTATCATCCACCCGAGTTTGAGCGATTTTATTTTTTTCAATTAAATGAAGCATGATGTATACATCATGGTTTTTAGAGAAATTTTTCAAAAATAGAAATTGTTAAAATTTGCAATCTTATAGTACTTGAAGCGAGAAACACGAATATGTGCTCAGATTTTGAAAATTCGCTCCATTCAGGAGATATGAGCAATTAAAGATTGCATTCTGCACCTCTAGATCAAGCATTTTTCATTGCTACTTGAAATTTGATTATCTCCTGAACGGGGCGAATTTCGAGAATCTAATTGCATATTCTTGTTCCTCTTCAAGGACTATCATCCACCCGAGTTTGAGCGATTTTCATTTTTTCAATTAAATGAAGCATGATGTATACATCATGGTTTTTAGAGAAATTTTTCAAAAATAGAAATTGTTAAAATTTGCAATCTTATAGTACTTGAAGCGAGAAACACGAATATGTGCTCAGATTTTGAAAATTCGCTCCCATTCAGGAGATATGAGCAATTAAAGATTGCATTCTGCACCTCTAGATCAAGCATTTTTCATTGCTACTTGAAATTTGATTATCTCCTGAACGGGGCGAATTTCGAGAATCTAATTGCTTATTCTTGTTCCTCTTCAAGGACTATCATCCACCCGAGTTTGAGCGATTTTTATTTTTTTCACCAGAATGAAGCATGATGTATAGCCTACATCATGGTTTTTAGAGAAATTTTTCAAAAAATAGAAATTGTTAAAAATTTGCAATCTTATAGTACTTGAAGCGAGAAACACGAATATGTGCTCAAATTTTGAAAATTCGCTCCCATTCAGGAGATATGAGCAATTAAAGATTGCGTTCCGCACCTCCAGCGCAAGCATTTCTCATAGCTTCTTGACCTTTGAGTATCTCTTGAAGCGGGGCGACTTTCTGGATTCTAATTGCATCTTCCTCTTCCTCTCTTCAAGTACTATCATCCACCTGAGTTTGAGCGATTTTATTTTTTCAATTAAATGAAGCATGATGTATACATCATGGTTTTTAGAGAAATTTTTCAAAAAATAGAAATTGTTAAAAATTTGCAATCTTATAGTACTTGAAGCGAGAAACACGAATATGTGCTCAGATTTTGAAAATTCGCTCCCATTCAGGAGATATGAGCAATTAAAGATTGCATTCTGCACCTCTAGATCAAGCATTTTTCATTGCTACTTGAAATTTGATTATCTCCTGAACGGGGGCGAATTTCGAGAATCTAATTGCATATTCTTGTTCCTCTCTTCAAGGACTATCATCCACCCGAGTTTGAGCGATTTTTATTTTTTTCACCAGAATGAAGCATGATGTATACATAATGGTTTTTAGAGAAATTTATCAAAAAATAGAAATTGTTAAAAATTTTCAATCTTGTAGTACTTGAAGCGAGAAACACGAATATGTGCTCAGATTTTGAAAATTCGCTCCCATTCAGGAGATATGAGCAATTAAAGATTGCATTCTGCACCTCTAGATCAAGCATTTTCATTGCTACTTGAAATTTGATTATCTCCTGAACGGGGCGAATTTCGAGAATCTAATTGCATATTCTTGTTCCTCTCTTCAAGGACTATCATCCACCCGAGTTTGAGCGATTTTTATTTTTTCAATTAAAATGAAGCATGATGTATACATCATGGTTTTTAGAGAAATTTTTCAAAAATAGAAATTGTTAAAAATTTGCAATCTTATAGTACTTGAAGCGAGAAACACGAATATGTGCTCAGATTTTGAAAATTCCCCATTCAGGAGATATGAGCAATTAAAGATTGCATTCTGCACCTCTAGATCAAGCATTTTCATTGCTACTTGAAATTTGATTATCTCCTGGGGGCGAATTTCGAGAATCTAATTGCATATTCTTGTTCCTCTCTTCAAGGACTATCATCCACCTGAGTTTGAGCGATTTTTATTTTTTCACCAAATGAAGCATGATGTATACACCATGGCTTTTACAGAAATTTCTCAGAAAATAGAAATTGTTGAAAATTTGCAATCTTATAGTACTTGAAGCGAGAAACACGAATATGTGCTCAGATTTTGAAAATTCGCTCCCATTCAGGAGATATGAGCACTTGAAGATTGCATTCTGCACCTCTAGATCAAGCATTTTTCATTGCTACTTGAAATTTGATTATCTCCTGAACGGGGGCGAATTTCGAGAATCTAATTGCATATTCTTGTTCCTCTCTTCAAGGACTATCATCCACCCGAGTTTGAGCGATTTTTATTTTTCCACCAGAATGAAGCATGATGTATACATCATGGTTTTTAGAGAAATTTTTCAAAAAATAGAAATTGTTAAAAATTTGCAATCTTATAGTACTTGAAGCGAGAAACACGAATATGTGCTCAGATTTTGAAAATTTGCTCCCATTCAGGAGATATGCGCAATTAAAGATTGCATTCTGCACCTCTAGATCAAGCATTTTTCATTGCTACTTGAAATTTGATTATCTCCTGAACGGGGGCGAATTTCGAGAATCTAATTGCATATTCTTGTTCCTCTCTTCAAGGACTATCATCCACCCGAGTTTGAGCGATTTTTATTTTTTTCACCAGAATGAAGCATGATGTATATACATCATGGTTTTTAGAGATATTTTTCAAAATATAGAAATTGTTAAAAATTTGCAATCTTATAGTACTTGAAGCGAGAAACACGAATATGTGCTCAGATTTTGAAAATTTGCTCCCATTCAGGAGATATGAGCAATTAAAGATTGCATTCTGCACCTCTAGATCAAGCATTTTTCATTGCTACTTGAAATTTGATTATCTCCTGAACGGGGGCGAATTTCGAGAATCTAATTGCATATTCTTGTTCCTCTCTTCAAGGACTATCATCCACCCGAGTTTGAGCGATTTTTATTTTTTTCACCAGAATGAAGCATGATGTATACATCATGGTTTTTAGAGAAATTTTTCAAAAAATAGAAATTGTTAAAAATTTGCAATCTTATAGTACTTGAAGCGAGAAACACGAATATGTGCTCAGATTTTGAAAATTCGCTCCCATTCAGGAGATATGAGCAATTAAAGATTGCATTCTGCACCTCTAGATCAAGCATTTTTCATTGCTACTTGAAATTTGATTATCTCCTGAACGGGGGCGAATTTCGAGAATCTAATTGCATATTCTTGTTCCTCTCTTCAAGGACTATCATCCACCCGAGTTTGAGCGATTTTATTTTTTTCAATTAAAATGAAGCATGATGTATACATCATGGTTTTTAGAGAAATTTTTCAAAAAATAGAAATTGTTAAAATTTGCAATCTTATAGTACTTGGAAGCGAGAAACACGAATATGTGCTCAGATTTTGAAAATTCGCCCATTCAGGAGATATGAGCAATTAAAGATTGCATTCTGCTCCTCTAGATCAAGCATTTTTCATTGCTACTTGAAATTTGATTATCTCCTGAACGGGGGCGAATTTCGAGAATCTAATTGCATATTCTTGTTCCTCTTCAAGGACTATCATCCACCTGAGTTTGAGCGATTTTCATTTTTTCACCAAATGAAGCATGATGTATACATCATGGTTTTAGAGAAATTTTCAAAAAATAGAAATTGTTAAAAATTTGCAATCTTATAGTACTTGAAGCGAGAAACACGAATATGTGCTCAGATTTTGAAAATTCGCTCCCATTCAGGAGATATGAGCAATTAAAGATTGCATTCTGCACCTCTAGATCAAGCATTTTTCATTGCTACTTGAAATTTGATTATCTCCTGAACGGGGGCGAATTTCGAGAATCTAATTGCATATTCTTGTTCCTCTCTTCAAGGACTATCATCCACCCGATTTTGAGCGATTTTTTTTTTCACCAGAATGAAGCATGATATACATCATGGTTTTTAGAGAAATTTTTCAAAAAATAGAAATTGTTAAAAATTTGCAATCTTATAGTACTTGAAGCGAGAAACACGAATATGTGCTCAGATTTTGAAAATTCGCTCCCATTCAGGAGATATGAGCAATTAAAGATTGCATTCTGCACCTCTAGATCAAGCATTTTTCATTGCTACTTGAAATTTGATTATCTCCTGAACGGGGGCGAATTTCGAGAATCTAATTGCATATTCTTGTTCCTCTCTTCAAGGACTATCATCCACCCGAGTTTGAGCGATTTTTATTTTTTCAATTAAATGAAGCATGATGTATACATCATGGTTTTTAGAGAAATTTTTCAAAAATAGAAATTGTTAAAAATTTGCAATCTTATAGTACTTGAAGCGAGAAACACGAATATGTGCTCAGATTTTGAAAATTCGCCCCATTCAGGAGATATGAGCAATTAAAGATTGCATTCTGCACCTCTAGATCAAGCATTTTCATTGCTACTTGAAATTTGATCATCTCCTGAACGGGGGCGAATTTCGAGAATCTAATTGCATATTCTTGTTCCTCTCTTCAAGGACTATCATCCACCTGAGTTTGAGCGATTTTATTTTTTCAATTAGAATGAAGCATGATGTATACATCATGGTTTTTAGAGAAATTTTCAAAAATAGAAATTGTTAAAAATTTGCAATCTTGTAGTACTTGAAGCGAGAAACACGAATATGTGCTCAGATTTTGAAAATTCGCTCCCATTCAGGAGATATGAGCAATTAAATATTGCATTCTGCACCTCTAGATCAAGCATTTTTCATTGCTACTTGAAATTTGATTATCTCCTGAACGGGGGCGAATTTCGAGAATCTAATTACATATTCTTGTTCCTCTTCAAGGACTATCATCCACCCGAGTTTGAGCGATTTTTATTTTTTTCAATTAAATGAAGCATGATGTACATCATGGTTTTTAGAGAAATTTTCAAAAATAGAAATTGTTAAAATTTGTAATCTTATAGTACTTGAAGCGAGAAACACGAATATGTGCTCAGATTTTGAAAATTGCTCCCATTCAGGAGATATGAGCAATTAAAGATTGCATTCTGCACCTCTAGATCAAGCATTTTTCATTGCTACTTGAAATTTGATTATCTCCTGAACGGGGCGAATTTCGAGAATCTAATTGCATATTCTTGTTCCTCTTCAAGGACTATCATCCACCCGAGTTTGTTGATTATTCTTGTTCCTCTCTTACTATCCCCGAGTTTGAGCGATTTTTAATTTTTTTTTCACTAAATGAAGCATGATGTATACATCATGGTTTTTAGAGAAATTTTTCAAAAAATAGAAATTGTTAAAATTTGCAATCTATAGTACTTGAAGGAGAAACACGAATATGTGCTCAGATTTTGAAAATTCGCTGTTCAGGAGATATGAGCAATTAAAGATTGCATTCTGCACCCCTAGATCAAGCATTTTTCATTGCTACTTGAAATTTGATTATCTCCTGAACGGGGCGAATTTCGAGAATCTAATTGTATATTCTTGTTCCTCTCTTCAAGGACTATCATCCACCCGAGTTTGAGCGATTTTATTTTTTCAATTAAATGAAGCACGATGTATACATCATGGTTTTTAGAGAAATTTTTCAAAAATAGAAATTGTTGAAAATTTGCAATCTTATAGTACTTGAGCGAGAAACAAGAATATGTGCTCAGATTTTGAAAATTCGCCATTCAGGAGACATGAGCAATTAAAGATTGCATCTGCACCTCTAGATCAAGCATTTTCATTGCTACTTGAAATTTGATTATCTCCTGAACGGGGCGAATGGGAGAATCTAATTGCATATTCTGTTCCTCTCTTCAAGGACCATCATCCACCTGAGTTTGAGCGATTTTTATTTTTCACTGAAAATGAAGCATGATGCATACATCATGGTTTTTAGCGAAATTTTTCAAAAGAAAGAAATTGTCAAAAATTTGCAATCTTATAGTACTTGAGGCGAGAAACAAGAATATGTTCTCAGATTTTGAAAATTCGCTTCCGTTCAGGAGATATGAGCAATTAAAGATTACATTCTGCACCGCTAGATTAAGAATTTTTCATTGCTACTTGAAATTTGTATATCTCCTGAACGGGGCGAATTTCGGGAATCTAATTACATATTCTTGTTCCTCTCTTCAAGGACTATCATCCACCTGAGTTTGAGCGATTTTCATTTTTTTCAATTAAAATGAAGCATGATGTATACATCATGGTTTTTAGAGAAATTTTCAAAAATAGAAATTGTTAAAATTCAATCTTATAGTACTTGAAGCGAGAAACAAGAATATGTGCTCAGATTTTGCAAATTGCTCTGTTCAGGAGATATGAGCAATTAAAGATTGCATTCTGCAACTCTAGATCAAGCATTTTTCATTACTTGAAATTTATTATCTCCTGAACGGGGCGAATTTCGAGAATCTAATTGCATATTCTTGTTCCTCTCTTCATGGACTATCATCCACCCGAGTTTGAGCGATTTTTCATTTTTTTCAATTAAAATGAAGCATTGATGTATACATCATGGTTTTTAGAGAAATTTCTTCAAAAATAGAATTCGCTCAAAATTTGTAATCTTATAGTACTTGAAGGAGAAACACGAATATGTGCTCAGATTTTGAAAATTGCTACCATTCAGGAGATATGAGCAATTAAAGATTGCATTCAGCACCTCTAGATCAAGCATTTTCATTGCTACTTGAAATTTGATTATCTCCTGAACGGGGCGAATTTCGAGAATCTAATTGCATATTCTTGTTCCTCTCTTCAAGGACTATCATCCACCTGAGTTTGAGCGATTTTATTTTTTCAATTAAATGAAGCATGTTTTATACATCATGGTTTTTAGAGAAATTTTTCAAAAAATAGAAATTGTTAAAATTTGCAATCTTATAGTACTATGAAGCGAGAAACAAGAATATGTGCTCAGATTTTGAAAAATTGCCTGTTCAGGAGATATGAGCAATTAAAGATTGCATTCAGCACCTCTAGATCAAGCATTTTTCATTGCTACTTGAAATTTGATTATCTCCTGAACGGGGGCGAATTTCTGAGAATCTAATTACATATTCTTGTTCCTCTCTTCAAGGACCATCATCCACATCGGAGTTTGAGCGATTTTTATTTTTTCTGCAAATGAAGCATGATGTATACATCATGGTTTTTAGAGAAATTTTTCAAAAAATAGAAATTGTTAAAATTTCAATCTTATAGTACTTGAAGCGAGAAACACGAATATGTGTTTCAGATTTTGAAAATTCGCTCCATTCAGGAGATATGAGCAATTAAAGATTGCATTCTGCACCTCTAGATCAAGCATTTTTCATTGCTACTTGAAATTTGATTATCTCCTGAACGGGGCGAATTTCGAGAATCTAATTGCATATTCTTGTTCCTCTCTTCAAGGACTATCATCCACCCGAGTTTGAGCGATTTTCATTTTTTCAATTAAAATGGAGCGTGATTTATACATCATGGTTTGTAGCGAAATTTGTCAAAAAATAGAAATTGGTCAAAATTTGCAATCTTAAATTATTTAAAGCGAGAAACACGTATATGGGCTCAGATTTTGAAAAATTCGCTCCCGTTCAGGAGATATGAGCAATTAAAGATTGCATTCTGCACCTCTAGATCAAGCATTTTTCATTGCTACTTGAAATTTGATTATCTCCTGAACGGGGGCGAATTTCGAGAATCTAATTGCATATTCTTGTTCCTCTCTTCAAGGACTATCATCCACCCGAGTTTGAGCGATTTCTATTTTTTTCACCAAAATGAAGCATGATGTATACATCATGGTTTTTAGAGAAATTTTTCAAAAAATAGAAATCGCTCAAAATTTGCAATCTTATAGTACTTGAAGCGAGAAACACGAATATGTGCTCAGATTTTGAAAATTCGCTCCCGTTCAGGAGATATGAGCAATTAAAGATTGCATTCTGCACCTCTAGATCAAGCATTTTTCATTGCTACTTGAAATTTGATTATCTCCTGAACGGGGGCGAATTTCGAGAATCTAATTGCATATTCTTGTTCCTCTCTTCAAGGACTATCATCCACCCGAGTTTGAGCGATTTTCATTTTTTTCACCAAAATGAAGCATGATGTATACATCATGGTTTTTATAGAAATTTTTCAAAAAATAGAAATCGCTCAAAATTTGCAATCTTATAGTACTTGAAGCGAGAAACACGAATATGTGCTCAGATTTTGAAAATTCGCTCCCGTTCAGGAGATATGAGCAATTAAAGATTGCATTCTGCACCTCTAGATCAAGCATTTTTCATTGCTACTTGAAATTTGATTATCTCCTGAACGGGGGCGAATTTCGAGAATCTAATTGCATATTCTTGTTCCTCTCTTCAAGGACTATCATCCACCCGAGTTTGAGCGATTTTCATTTTTTTCACCAAAATGAAGCATGATGTATACATCATGGTTTTTAGAGAAATTTTTCAAAAAATAGAAATCGCTCAAAATTTGCAATCTTATAGTACTTGAAGCGAGAAACACGAATATGTGCTCAGATTTTGAAAATTCGCTCCCGTTCAGGAGATATGAGCAATTAAAGATTGCATTCTGCACCTCTAGATCAAGCATTTTTCATTGCTACTTGAAATTTGATTATCTCCTGAACGGGGGCGAATTTCGAGAATCTAATTGCATATTCTTGTTCCTCTCTTCAAGGACTATCATCCACCCGAGTTTGAGCGATTTCTATTTTTTTCACCAAAATGAAGCATGATGTATACATCATGGTTTTTAGAGAAATTTTTCAAAAAATAGAAATCGCTCAAAATTTGCAATCTTATAGTACTTGAAGCGAGAAACACGAATATGTGCTCAGATTTTGAAAATTCGCTTCGTTCAGGAGATATAAGCAATTAAAGATTGCATTCTGCACCTCTAGATCAAGCATTTTTCATTGCTACTTGAAATTTGATTATCTCCTGAACGGGGGCGAATTTCGAGAATCTAATTGCATATTCTTGTTCCTCTCTTCAAGGACTATCATCCACCCGAGTTTGAGCGATTTTCATTTTTTCAATTAAATGAAGCATGATGTATACATCATGGTTTTTATAGAAATTTTTCAAAAATAGAAATCGCCTCAAAATTTGCAATCTTATAGTACTTGAAGCGAGAAACACGAATATGTGCTCATATTTTGAAAATTCGCCCCGTTCAGGAGATATGAGCAATTAAAGATTGCATCGTGCACCTCTAGATCAAGCATTTTTCATTGCTACTTGACATTTGATTATCTCCTGAACGGGGGCGAATTTCGAGAATCTAATTGCATATTCTTGTCCCTCCCTTCAACGCCCATCATCCACCCGAGTTCGACCGATTTCCATTTTTTCAATTAAATGAAGCATGATGTATACATCATGGTTTTTATAGAAATTTTTCAAAAAATAGAAATCGCTCAAAATTTGCAATCTTATAGTACTTGAAGCGAGAAACACGAATATGTGCTCAGATTTTGAAAATTCGCTCCCGTTCAGGAGATATGAGCAATTAAAGATTGCATTCTGCACCTCTAGATCAAGCATTTTTCATTGCTACTTGAAATTTGATTATCTCCTGAACGGGGCGAATTTCGAGAATCTAATTGCATATTCTTGTTCCTCTTCAAGGACTATCATCCACCCGAGTTTGAGCTGATTTTCATATTCTTTTCAATTAAATGAAGCATGATGTATACATCATGGTTTTAGAGAAATTTTTCTCAAAAAAAATAGAAATCGTCAAAATTTTGCAAATCTTATAGTACTTAAAGCGAGAAACACGAATAATATGTGCTCAGATATTTGAAAATTCGCCCCTGGTTCAGGAGATATGAGCAATTAAAGATTGCATTCTGCACCTCTATATAGATCAAGCATTTTTCATTGCTACTTGAAATTTGATTATCTCCCTGAACGGGGGCGAATTCCTCGAGAATCTAATGTGTATATTCTTGTTCCTCTCTTCAAGGACTATCTGAATCCACCTGAGTTTGAGCTGATTTTCATTTTTTCAATTACCAAATGAAGCATGATGTATACATCATGGTTTTTAGCAGAAATTTCTTTTCAAAAATAGAAAATTGTTGAAAAATTTGCAATCTTATAGTACTTGAAGCGAGAAAACACGAATATGTGCTCAGATTCCTTTGAAAATTCGCTCCGTCTAGGAGATATTATACAATTAAAGATCAGTATTCTCAAACGAACCTCCTGGTAGATCAAGCATTTTTCATTGCTACTTGAAAGTTTCGCTATCTCCTGAACGGGGGCGAATTTCGAGAATCTAATTGCATATTCTTGTTCCTCTCTTCACACCATCATCCAATTCGAGTTTCTGAGTTATCTTCATTTTTTCAATTAAATGAAAGCATGATGTGTTGATCATGGTTTTTAGAGAAATTCTTCAAAAAATAGAAATTGTTAAAAATTTGCAATCTTATAGTACTTGAAGCGAGAAACACGAATATGTGCTCAGATTTTAAAAATTCGCTCCCATTCAGGAGATATGAGCAATTAAAGATTGCATTCTGCAGCTCTAGATCAAGCATTTTTCATTGCTACTTGAAATTTGATTATCTCCTGAACGGGGGCAAATTTCGAGAATCTAATTGCATATTCTTGTTCCTCTCTTCAAGGACTATCATCCACCCGA